>CM044440.1:120207045-120222654 GCA_024363595.1 Xenopus borealis | reverse complement strand
GGGGAGTAATGTTAGTTCCTACTCTAGCCCGCATTTGAACTGGCCTTTAAGAATAGTCAGAATGCCAAAACCTAAAACATTCAAGGTTTTGTTTATTATAAAATCTAGTGTAAAAAAAAACTCAAAAGTTTTGGGATTTATTACACCCCGAAGATGGCAAAAGTCTGAATCTGGCACGTCAGACCTGCCGAAGTTGTAAATAAATCAATGGGAGAAGTTCTGAAGATATCCTAAAGATATCCTGATCTGAGTGAAATAATTTGAAGATTTGTTTTCGGGCAAAAATCTGAAAAAAAAGTTTTCGGACAGAAAATCCATGAAAATACGTACAATCAGATTTTTTTTCATGATTTTTTGCCCGGAAAATGTATTGATATAAGGGGAAAAAAATCTGTGCGGATTTGTTTTTTTTACAGGAAAATTATCAGAAATTTTCCAGTTATGATAAATAAAGCCCTAAGACTTGCAAGAGGCAAAGCTTACCATGGTTTGGTCAGGGATGGAGCGTGGCCTATTTTGACAAGCATTTCCTTAATTTCCATTCTACATAAACTGGAACATCCCACCCCCGTATGGGAATATAACAAACAGTGGGATAATGGCTCTAAGACATAAGGTACCCATTGATTTCTGACAGTGGCCCTGCCATTACCATTAGACTGAATAAAAGTTGCCATGATTGGCTGGCAGATCAGTGCACTTATTGGCAATATAATAGGAAAAGACCACTGCGCAGGGGCACAGTATTCCAGCATAACTTTTGTTTGACTGGGCCATTTTGGCACAATGACATTATGTGCAGTAGGCATGTATTTTAGCTTAGACCTGCTTTTTACAACAACATTAAATAAGCAGGAAAAAAGCCTTATAACTGCCAAATAAATCTGAAATGACTTGACAGAGAAATCTCTAGGCTACAAAATGCTATTATAAGCACCATATTCTCATTAAAAGCCTGTGCTTTCTTTTCTCCCAGAGGGCAGAGTCCTTGTGAGACTGGCACAACATGTGATAGAGCTAATCTGTCTCTTCCCTTGGACAGCACTGAAAATACGCAAACCCAGGTGGCACTAAGAGGTTTACTGTAATAAGTACGAAATTGGATACGGTGTGTTACACAGAGAGAAATTCCCACACATCCCTTCTGTGTCTGGAAAGCCTTAACCATCATGCGCTACTACAAAGCAATGTGCATTGAATTTATTTAGCTCATTGAGCCTACACTCTTGTGGCAAAGCTGTACTTACTCTGTTATATTTGCAAGGGTGGATTATGGCAGGGGGAGAGGGGACTTGTTCTGAAGCATCGAGCTGCAAAAATGGTCAAAGTACTACTCCATTATTTATTATTAGTATTTAAACATGGAATGTTTTATAGCATGGCAGAAATATCCTCTATTTATAATAGCCTCTGGGAAGGGGCTGCCGCATAGCAGGTTTAGTACGGAGAGATGGTGCCTATAGTAACAGTGGGGTAATAGTCTCTGGGAAGGGAGTGTGACTGTGGGATAACAGGTATAGTAGGGAGAGATGGTGCCTATAGTAACAGTGGGGTAATAGTCTCTGGGAAGGGAGTGTGGCTGTGGGATAGCAGGTATAGTAGGGAGAGATGGTGTCTATAGTAACAGTGGATAATAGTCTCTGGGAAGGGAGTGTGACTGTGGGATAGCAGATATAGTAGGGAGAGATGGTGCCTATAGTAACAGTGGATAATAGTCTCTGGGAGGGAAGTGTGGCTGTGGGATAGCAGGTATAGTAGGGAGAGATGGTGCCTATAGTAACAGTGGATAATAGTCTCTGGGAAGGGAGTGTGACTGTGGGATAGCAGGTATAGTAGGGAGAGATGGTGCCTATAGTAACAGTGGGATAATAGTCTCTGGGAAGGGAGTGTGACTGTGGGATAGCAGGTATAGTAGGGAGAGTTGTAAGAGGCACACACACACACACAAACAGTATTTAAGGGGTCTGATTTACAAAGAGCAAGAAAACATGTAAAGTGCCTGCCAACTACACTCTGCTACACACTGTGCATAATGGGCACATGTCCCTGAATACAGTGCTGCTGATCCCATAAAGATTCTTATTTTTCTGTTCAAATGATAAACTACTTCTCCCTTCCACCTCTTCAGACTTGCTTTGAGTTGTAGTTGAACAACATCTGCACTGTCTCAGAAACCTAACACAGAGTTTCTCCTCTGCTTTATTCGCATGGGTTAATATCAGAAGCTTATTTTTCTTTTCCCCCCCCCCCGAAGAAAGTTTCCAAAATGTGTTACCCTGCGAACAATACAAGCTGAGCCTGACAAGCAGGGTGATAAGAAATATAATAGAGCGCGCGGTACACGTGGGTTCTCAGGCGGCAGACAGGTAGAATAAAAGGCAGTACGTGCGGCGCTGAAGTGGAAGCCAGGGAAAAAGAAAAGTCGCAGACATAAAAAATTCTTCTAGCATTTTCTCAAAGGATATTCTTCTCTGAAAACAAACTTAAACTTCTCTCAAGCGTGGATGCACTGGGGAGGAAGCACTGATAACAAATGGAAGCCTCCACCTGTCGCAGGCGAATGTTTTCTGCACAGTTGATGAAGTCGTACAGTAATATCACTGTTCCACAAATGACAGCATAAGTTCTCAATTTGTTTATATATTTAAAGAAAAATGAACCAAAGGGGCCTATGATCTCAATCTGCTGCCGCCCCAAAGGATTAACCATGTTGATACTGTCTCCCTGTGAATTACGTTAGGTGCAGCCATGCAGTTTGCCTATTTAGGATCTGGAAGCCAAGGGGGGGGGGCTACTTTACACTAAAGTAAGTTTAGGAAACAGAACAGTCTCAAAGATGCCTTTGCTATGTCTCCTGACTCCTAAAGATACACAGGGATTTGGTTAAATGTAATTCAACTTTTCTACTGCTTTTGCAAGGTCGCTTAAGGGGATACTTCCATGGGAAATTTTTTTTTTCAAAATGCATGAGTTAATAGTGCTACTCCAGTAGAATCCTCCATTGAGACCCATTTCTCAAAAGAGCAAACAGATTTTTTATATTTCATTTTGAAATCTGACATGGGGCTAGACATATTGTCAATTTCCCAGCTGCCCCAAGTCATGTGACTTGTGCTCTGATAAACTTCACTCTAAATAAAGTAAATCACTCTTTACTGCTGTACTGCAAGTTGGAGTGATATTACCCCCTCCACTTTTCCCCTACAGCAGCCTAAAGGCCCCCATACACACCGAGTCAGCAGCTTATTGGCCCATGTGTGGGGCTATCCGATGGGCTTCCCCCATCCTCCAGATCTCGATCGGGCAGGTTAAAACACCCTGTCGGATTGCAGCCACATCTCTGAGTCTATGCAGTGCTGCGATCTGGCCACCCGTTTAGGATGCATTATGATCCGATTGTTTGGCCCTAGTGCTCACGATCAGATCAGCCCAATATCACCCACTTCAGTGTGGGAATATTGGGGAGGGATCTGCTTGATTTGAGACATCTCCAAATGAGCAGATCTCTGCGTCTATGGCCACCTTACCAAAAGAACAATGGGAAGGTAACCAGATAACAGCTCCCTAACACAAGATAACATCTGCCTGGTAGATCTAAGCACAGCACTCAATAGTAAAAACCCATGTCCCATTGCATTCTATTCAGTTACATTGAGAAGGAAAAACAACAGCCTGCCAGAAAGCCGTTCCCTCCTAAAGTGTAGGCACAAGTCACATGACCAGGGGCAGCTGGGAAATTGACACTATGTCTAGCCCCATGTCAGATTTCAAAACTGAATATAAAAAAAATCTGTTTGTTCTTTTGAGAAATGGATTTCAGTGCAGAAGTCTACTGGAGCAGCACTATTAACTGATGCGTTTTGAAAAAAAACATTTTTTCCCATGACAGAATCCCTTTAAGGGAGAAAAACAGAACTGACGTAACAAGGCAAATCACTTTGAATTTCCACTACCTACAGAAAGGGGAATTAGAAAGAAAATATATCCAGACACATTTTAATTTGCATAGACACAAAAATATCGGAATTGTACTGGTTTGGGTTTCTACCCATTTGAGTAACTCAGTATGATTTTTATAATCCTAATGATCATGTGACCAGATACCCAAATTTACATTAAAATACTGATATTGGTTTAAATAACAGCATATATATATATTGGTTTAAATAACAGCATATATATATATGTTTTTTTCCATGGAACAAGAATATTTGTTTTTTCCTGACTCTCCACAGGCTTTTTAGGTGAAGCTCCTACAGAGTTGTAACTGCTGCTGTTGTTTACCTCATTCATCCTGCCACAGATGTGTGTGGGCCACATTGCATGTCTCACTGTTTAATAAGATGAAGCAAAGTCATGCTCCCCTTCCTGGCCACACAGGGACAGCTACTCATTTTAGCAGAAAAGGAGATGAATACCATTAATGACTGAACTATGGGGGTCTGGAATTTCCACCCTTTGCCACCTGCAACCGTTGCTGTTTTGGCCTTCGACGTGACTGTGCCACCAACAGATGCAGAACTGCTGAATAGGAGGAGTGGACTTCCGTGACCTCTCTTCTCATAATAACTCTGAAGATGAGCGCTATAAGACTTCAGACTTTCTTTGTGCTTAGTGATGGGCGAATCTCCCAAGATTCGCTTCGCTGAAAAATTCGCGAATTTCCAGAGAAATTCGCGAATTAGCGAGAAATTCGCGAAACGAGTCGCGGGACGCTTTTGACGACGCGCGACTCATTTTTCCCGCGAATTTTCGCTAAGCGATTCGCAAATTTATTCACCAGCGGCGAATCACGGGTATTCGCCGCAAATTCGGCCCTGGCGAATAAATTCGCCCATCACTATTTGTGCTTTAAAAAAGTAAAACATTAAAAACAAAAAAAGTTTAAATGGGGTGGGGTAACATTTGGGGTGTTTTCCAAATGTTTACTGTAATCATGCATCCAATGACATTCCAGTTGTTGACCTATAGCTAAAGAATCCAGTAGGTAGACTGACATTCACATTTTAAGAGACCAAAGGAATTATCTCCCTATTGTCTTTTAAAAACTAAAGTGAATATCTTGGTTAAAGGAAAAGAAGAAGAGAAAGCTTATTATTGGAGTATCTTTAGGTACTACAGGGAAGTTGACTGCTCAAGTTGCTGAAGTTTCGGAAGAAATATCTGTGATGTTAGAATAGAAAGGATTGAGCTGCAAAAGGCAACTAGGAATGAAATTACATACTTTTGCCAGTAATGTCTGTGAACTGTTCCATGTGCACACGAAAACTTATAGTTGTTGCAGTCAGATAAATGCTGGGTAGGTTGTATCATTGATTTGCAAAACAAGCTGAGTTTGCAAACAGAATCCAACTACCCATTGAAAAAACAGGTCTTCTTTCTTCAATCATTAAACTGGCCTCTTTGTGGCTTGTTTGACCAAAGGAATGACCTTTCTATTTGAATGTTCCAATTGCTGATATGTTTCTGTAGTACAAGCATCAGGATATAGCTGCCCCTGATCAACCTGGGTTGACTTGTATGATAAAGGTAGCAACAGCAGATGATGTGATTATGTGCACCTGCACCCGATAACTAGTCCAATAAGCTTTTCATTCATGTGCCAGAAGGACATTTATGGTCACAGATATCAGGTCTTATAAAATGATATCCAGATCATGGGTAAGATTCTCTGATCTGTTTCCAAGACAGTTGTAGGCATTTTGATTGGTTGTCAAGAACCACAAGCACAACTTTGCTACGTGAGTTAGACTATAAATTGAATCGATCTGTAGTTCCTTTAGTACCCAAACAGCATTATTGCATTCAACACACTGGCTTAATAGGAACTGGCTTCTAAGAAACATCATTTTTAAAGGAGAAGGAAAGTAATTTATACTTGGGGGGTGCCTAATATGATTGCAGCTGGACACTTTCCTTTCCAAGGGGCACTGAAAAAACAACCTTGGGCAGATGCCACAGGTTTTATATCTAGCAATGCTCCTGAGCTAAGCTCTCTCCAGAGGTAAAATGTGTGAGTCCTTCAAGAACTCTTCAACCATATTGCTTTTCCACTCTTAGAAGTTTAGAGGTGCTGCTGGAGTTCCATAGCCTAGTTCACATGTTTGTACCTGGAATTTATATTTCTATTTTTTTGTCTTTTTAGTATAGTTTACAACAGTCATCCCCAACCAGTGGCTTGAGAGCAACACATTGCTCACCAACCAATGTTGCTCTCAGTGGCCTTTGAGCAGGTTCTTAATTTTGAACTTCAGACTTAGAGGCTTTGGTTGCATAAAAATCAGGTGTACTGCCAAATAGAACCTCCTCTATGCTTCCCGTCCATATAGATGTTACCAAATAGGCAATTACAGCCTTATTTGTCATTCCCAGGGACTGTATTCATGCTTTTGTTGCTCCCCAACTCTTTTTACATTTAAATGTGGCTCACTGGTAAAAAAAAGTTTGGGAACTCCGAGTTTAGAACAGTGTCAAAGTTTGCCCCTTTTCGGCTTTGAGGTCTTCTTCTTTTGGTAAAGCAGTGTATACACACAGAGCTCTGGAGACTGCTTTTCTTTTCATTGCCATCCCTTCTTTTCCATCTCTTTTGTAATCTTTTTTCTATTTAATTTGTCTTGGCTCTTAGGACTGAGCTGTTCTGATTGCAGAGAGCAGTAGCTGAGGTAGTTCAGTGTGGCAATAAGCTTGGCTCATGCCAATGCCTTGGAATCTCATCAACAAGATAACAAGGCTGCTCTAGAATAATAAAACTTATGGCTGGTGATGTGGTATTATTTTACTGATTCATAATGTACAGACATGCACAAGGTTTAGTAGTTAACAATTCTGTATTTATGATGTAATCGAATCAAATAAACAAGTGAAGAGCAATAACAATACTACTGATGTCATCACTGCTGCTATGAATACTAATATGAGGGTGTCAGTATCAACTATTCCTTTGTGAGGTCATCATGCATAAACATATAAAATAAAAATAAAATAATAATACAAATAATACATTCAAATAATACTATATATATGAAAATCATGCTAATTATTGTAAAAAAATAACATTAATTAACATTAATCAACTAAATTGGATATTAGGTAAATAATAAATTTTCAGACACAAGCTCAGAACTACAGGCATTCTTCAGGCCTTCTTTCTAACAATACATGTTATGAATTTTTCAGTATATAGAAGAGTTTCCATGCCATTCCAAAATGTGCAGAAAATTCTGCTCAAATTAAGGAATAACAGAGAAATAGATGGGGCAGTACACATTTTTTCCCCTGCAGTTGTGTCTGAAAGGCATCACTCTCAGCACTCTCAGCATCTCAGTGATGTTAATTATGACATTAGAATGTGATTTACACCAGGTATACACTATGCTGATGGTAATACAAGGGTTTGCTTTTATCAATGTGTGCACTGTGTACAATAATAGAAAAACAATACAACCAGGTTTCAAGATAAGAATATTAAAAGTTAAAACAAATATCTTGGTCTACTCCAGGAGAGTAGAAGGACCATCTCTTGAGGTCTAATAGTTTGTTTCAGCAGAAGCCTCCATCCAATGGGCCCTTCGCATTGAGTTGACCTAGAAACTACTCTACTTGGGTTGGTTAACTGCACTATTGTATATACACCAAGTGGACAAAATGAATAAATTATGAAATAAGAAAATAATGTTTGATGGAAAAGAGCATGACAGTTATCGTCAAACTGGCCCACCAGGATACCAGGAAAACTCCCGGGAGGATCAGGCGTCAGTGGGTCCTCAAGCAGTTAAATATTTGGCCTATTTCATAGCCGTTTCCTATTTCTATAACAACAAAGGCTAAATAGATGGAATAATAGATTACAGTATGTAAAGAAAATAGACTAGGAGAATAGAGGTTGAGTAAGGATAATAATAGTACTGCAAGTGGTCCCCTGGTCTAAGGTATTTTGGTAGGCTCTTGGTCAAAGTTTTTTGGATGGGCCCCTGGTGTCCCAGTCCGGCATTGACAATAGGAGCATGTCTAAGCAGAGTAGAGAATAAGACACTCATACAACTATACTGAAATTGACTCAGAGGGCCCTGGAGACGTTAACTGTGGCTTAAACAGAAGAGCAAGAGAAAATGAATGGAAATGGAAGTGTAGTCTAGACTGGTCAAGCTCATATCAGGCAGAACAGATTCTCAAGTCAGTTACACGCTGTGATCAGATACATATCATTGCAAAAATTAGCATTGAGAAGATCCTAATAATGGTAAATAAAGGTAAAAAATAAATGGTAAAATACCATGTTGTCAGTAAGTGGTGAAGGAGATACAGTACATGCCACCAGAGAGGGCAGTGCTAAGGCATGTATGCACAAACCCAGTGAATTCTTATTGAGAACAAGAGGGGGAAGATGGTAGAGAACCCCTGGAAAAGCAATTTCACTGGCACCATGATGGTATGATGCCAACCAAGACAATATATACATGCAACAACACTTTCTTTCTCAGTACAATTATAAAAGCTGAGTTAGAACACACAAGTGAATGCTAGGGAGTTTTCCCATGCAGTATATGCCATGATAAAATGACACATTGCCCGCAACTGAGCTAATCATATTCGGTGAATTTGTGTGCACTGTTCTGGGCCCACCCACCAGATTACTCATATATAATAAAACATGCCAGATTGCTCGTTGCGGTGGAATATCGGAAAATATGCACATCGAGTCCCGTAGCCCACAGAAAAGTTTTGGTGTCACACTGTTCCGCCCACATCCTGCATTTTGAAAAGAAAAAAAAAATCACAATTGTACACATACATATACATGCATATATTTTGGAAATAATAACGAAAGATTATAACGAAGATTATTAATTTATGCCTTCCTGCCCTAGAGAGACAGAAGAACAGCAAGTTATCGCTTATGCCCTGTTGACCTTGTAGATTTTTCATAAACATGTTTCTTCTTTCTAAGAACAGCAGATTAGAGAGATTGTCAACTTTTAGCACAGTTATTATGGTTGAGGCCTAAAACCCATAGCAAACAATTAGCAGTTAGAGTCTACTGGTCTAGCATGGTTGGAATTCTGAAAGTAAACATCTGATTGGTTGCAAGGTTAGCGGCAACTTTGTCAGTACCCTATGCTTTTCATTTTGACTTCATTTCATCATCATTGTTATTTATTTATACGGTGCCAGGAAGTTCCAAAAACAAAACAGTAGGTTGGGACATTTCTCTTTATTTGGGTGGTTTGTTAAAAATTAAAATAATAAAGCTCATTAATAGGATTAAGCCACAAAGTTTCTAATAATGGTCAACTGGAATAATCAAATCTGTACTCCAAAATGACCATTAGCTAAATCAATAATGAACAGTCGACAAGTTGGAATCTGATTGGCTGCTGTTTGAAAGTACTAATATGGGATCCATTATCTGAAAACCCATGTTCCAGAAAGCTCCAAATTACTGGAAGGCTGTCTCCCATTTTACCCTAATGAATTACATTTTAAAAAATTACTTCCTTTATCTCTGTAATAATAAAACAGTAGCTTGTACTTGATCAAAACTAAGATATAATTAATCCTTATTGAAAGAAAACCAGCTTATTTGGTTTATTTAATATTTAAATGTGTTTTATTTAGCAGGCTTAAGGTATGAAGTTCAAAATTATGTAAATATTCTGTATATGGAAAACCCCAGGTTGTGAACATTCTGGATAACAGGTCTCTACTCTATAAATTGAACATAGAATATCTTGAAGTGTGAAGTAACCAAGAAGAGAAACATATAAGGTCTTGTTTATCCTTGATATAGAAGATCCAATTGATGGAGCATTAAGGGGCACAGACATGGAGCAATTGCACATGGAAGTAGCAAGCTATGCCCGACCCCCTGTGTTAGATTAAAAATCCCTGTACATACTTATTCTATTAATACAGGACTTTCTAGTGACTTGGGTCTCCTAGAGTTTCCAAGTCTGAGTGCTCTGAATAATGTCAAAGCTAGAAAAACTCCAGGGGTCATTCATTAAAAACAGAATATCCACCCATGCGTTTCAACCATTCTTGTAAGAAGCAGTTTGTTGACAGATTACTCTTTTCGGAACACAGTGTCAAGTTTATATCTCCAATATCCCTATCTCTGGAAGAGTTTAACATCCCTATGGATATTGCCTCTAGAGGTCTATACTTGCTCAGTACCCTAAACTCCACTGAGCATGTGAATGTTGCAGACACTTTCCAAGATGGTGACCCCCTGAAGTCTTGGCTCATTGCTGCTGAAACTTTAGGCTGGTGCAATAAAGTCTTTATATAAACTATGGCATTTTTAACCATATTCTTTTTTAGAGTTTATATTATGAAGGGTTTCCTTTTCCTGTATGTAGAATGATAATAGTAGTTGAAGTACAGTAAATATAATAAAAAAAGAGTCCAACCTTTACACAGTTTTAGTCAGAAGGCGCCAAAACATAATGAAACTACACCTGCAGAAGTGAGATCAGACTGGGGTAAATAGACATGAAGCACATGAGTGCAAACGAAAGCAGGTCAAATTCCTCGGGTATACAGGTTCCAAAAAAAGCTTCAGAAAGAGAATGCTGGTCTTTCACAAACGACAGTGGATATGCTGGTTATTAATGGGCAAGAGAAAGTAGAAGAACTGTGCAAGAACAGCACTGCTTGCTTTTATGTTCTCAAGGACAATATGAAAGGTTTCAGTTCAAAGCACCAGATGGGATCCTATAGATTCATGGCTCATACACTAAGAACAATAGGGTTCCAGGGCTAGACAGTATACACCCAAGTCTACTATAGTAAAACTAAAGCATACAAAATAATATGGCTAGAAATGCTGTATTTATATAGTGACAGGCCGCAGGTTGTGCAGGCCTACGGTATATAATCCTGCATAGTAAACTGGTCCACAGCCAGGCCCCGACTGGCAATCTGTGGGTTCTGGCAAATGCCACAGGGCTGCTATAATGTGCTATAGAAAGTCAGTATTTAGTGTGCTGGTGGGGGCTGTTTGGGCCTCTGTGTACCTGAAATGCCAGGGCCTATTTTGACTTTCAGTCCAAGCCTGTCCACAGCAGCTCCTAATCTGGTTCAGCCATCTGTTGGGAGTCATTGGCACTGCACGTGCTCAGTGGGCTGCTGTTGTAAAACTTTTAGGTTGCGAGTGAGAAGGGGTTATGAGTGAGAAGTCATCAAGACAGCCGACAGTAAAGTGACAACTGCCATAGAAGCTGATGCTACGGGGCTGTCAATGTAGTAAATCAGATATTTATGTAGTGTATATTATGAGTGGTCCCTAAGAGTATGTGCTGTTAACCAGCAGAAATGAAGGTGGAGATGTTCTGGTGGTATTAGGGAAACCTACTTATACTTGGAAAAGCTGTTGTGACTATTGATGGGTGAACAATCCCGTTTCGCTTCGCCGGGAAATTAGCGAATTTCCAGCAAAATTTGCGAAAAGAGTCCTGTCACTTTTATGTCGCGTTGTATTTGAAGCATGCTGCATTATTTTTGACGTGCGTCTCTTTTTTTTTTTTTTACGCCTGGTGAATAAATTCGCCCATCACTAGTTGTGACCAATGAACCTCAAGCATATGATGTAAATATTCAGCGTTGGACTGATTTACCACTTTTCCCAGTAAATGTCCAGTCCATCTGCCCAAGCCATAACCTCCATCCAGACCCCCTGCTCCTATCTCTTCCTCTTGAGGGTGCGTGGGAGGGGGGGGTCAGGGAGGGAGTTCTGAAGACTCAAAAAAGGCTTTAAGCAAGGAGCGCGTCTGTGCCGGCAGGGCCCACAAGAGTGTTCCACCGGCCCAGTCTGACCCTGGAACTAAAATGGTCTCTGTAAAGCCCTACAGAATATGTTTGATGTGAAGTTTCCATCTATAATCAATGACTGTCCTGTTCCTTAGCAAGAAAGCAGAATCACATAGACCCCTCTTTATGTTCCCAAAGTCCATAACATCCATCAGATCTGTGTGAAGAGAGGAGCAAGCAAGAACATTTATCCTCACCAGACTTGATTTTTGCTTCCTTTCCACATCCTAGGCTTGCGAAAATGGGAAAATGATACTGAGCAGCGCTGCGGAATTTGTTGATACTGTATAAATACTGTAACGTTAAGCATGGACAACATCATATTAAGGAGCCTGGTGCTATTCAACCTTGGGAAGTTAAGTGGTAGAAAAAACAAGGCTTAGTAATGGGGCAAACTTTGCACAATTCTATTAACTTATAGCAACCAATCACCAGAATTTTGGCTCTCCCCTCTCCTAAAGAGCTGGCATTGGGTCAACTGGCTTAGGAGGCAAGGAGTTCAGAAATACCATAGAAAAGAATAACAAATGTTTCCAACTATACTACCCGCTTATATCTCAAAAACAGGCAAGGAGGTATGATTGGAGACGTGGACAGGGGCATAATGGGGCATTCTTCAGGGGTGACAGTCCAAAAGCCTGAAATATAAAACCACTGTGTTGGTGTTTCAGCATTATGGATAACACAGAATTTTTTTTTTTCACAACCTGATGCAGGGCACTTATAGCTAAAGGACATGGACTCAAGGTAATTTCAACTGAATACCAATTTTTTTTTGTATTAAACCCTTGACTATTTTTTTAAAAAAACTTCTATAAGGCCACTTACCTTCAATGTTTTTTTTTAACTTGTAGGGGGGGGCTGGCTACCAATGGGGTTTTTTAACCTGTAAGGAAGGCCCTGTTCACCAGTGTTTTTTTAACTTGTGGTCGGGACTCTGGCCATCAATGGGTTTTTTTAAAACTTTTAAGGGGGGACCCTGGCCACCAATGGGTTTTTAGCATTCATAATTTAGCTCAAATGTCTGTGTGGCTTTTTTACTGTGATGTGGGGGTGCGCAGGGCTCAGGGGCAGGGCCTGTGGTGGGGGTTGGAGAGGCCCAGAAAATGTTGCTGTATGGGACCCCGTGATTTGCCCCTACAGCAGTATATCATATCATGTTCAGGTTTGGGATGGTCAATAATGAAGAAAGACTGCCCTGTGCATAACCTGGTCTCTGTGGTTGAATCTTGGTGCTATGGTCATTAGGAAAATGGCACTTCTCCGTATTCCATAGAAGGCAGAAACAAGGTTTTTGCACTGGGGACCCGATGAAGGGGCGCGCAACTGAAACATTGGGTGTTCATTTGACATAATAAAGTGAAGGGGCCCCACTGCAATAACCTTGTGTGCTGGGCATTCTCTGCCTTCTACATGTTTCTGGTGGAACCTACTGAGAATTCTGACCGATTCCTTAGTGCACGTAACTGAGGTTTGAGCTCAGTATAGTGTGAGTTGTGAGTAGTTGAATTGATTCTTGTTGTTGCTGGTAGAGATCTGGGCCGTGCCACACCTGGAACAGGCAGTGTCAGCAGGGCGTGTTGGAGGAGATTCAGACATAATTTGTGCATCTGTATCTACAGTATGGTGTAATACACAAACACCAGGTGCATGGCTGCCGGTTACAATTTCCATTTAGTTTACCTGAGGCATTCTGTTTGAAGCATGAAGCAGGGTATGTCACTCATTCAGATCTGGAGGAGGCGGAAAAGGTTCCTTTTCCAAACCGCACTGACCCAAGGAATGCACAGCCGGGGACTGACAGAGAGCAGCCCTAGTAGCTGTGAGTGACAAAGGATCTTTCTATATTGATGAGCTCTGGGGCTGTAATTCACATTGATTTTACCCTTTAAAAACCACAGAGGAATTGCTTTTCATTTCAGTTTGTTGTATGAAGTAGATATTTGCTGGCTGCCTCCTGCTATTCTCATTCTGTATTGACTTACTTTGGGTTAACCCCTTTCTGTCTTATCATTTTACATCTTTAGTATGTGAAAGATCTAATTGGTCTTCATCATTTAAGGTTATATTAATTATTGCTTTCACATTATTAGCTTTCTTTTTACTGTGCAACTTAAACTTTTACCTGGAGGGTTGGATTGTCCCCATTCATGTTGGCCACCACTGCCTGGGCCCAATAGCCAGGTGTGTGTGGAGGTGGAGGACTGTATGTGGGGCTTGTCTGAGATCCTCTGGTGGGCCAGTCCCTTGATGCCAGGTCTCTGATCCTGGCAACAAAGAAACAGACTGAAATGAGATTTATATTTATTGTTTTATTTTTATTTTTATTGCTTTTTTATTTATATATTACCAACATCATTTTCATTCAGATTAGTGTTTGCTCCTGGGTTCCTCAGCTTTAATAGGTAGACATGTGCATTATTCAGTATAAGACATTGGACTGACGCAGTGGCACTTACTACAGCTATATGGAAGTCAGAGCCGGGCCCAGTTCTGATTGTACCCATGGCCCAGCACCGAACCATCTTGCCTTCACCCACCCCACTGCCACAGCCAATCACTCATAAGCTTGTGCTGTTGGATACTTCCTTTCTTAACAATCTCTGAGCTCACTGGTCACTGCTTCTGTTCCAACTTGAGCCCCCCCAACTTGTTGCACCCTAGTCAGCCACCTACACTACCTACCCCTGCTTCCAGCCTCATTCTACAACCCTCCAGCTCTTTAATAACTACAATATCTTGTTCAAGCCAGAGCCTGAAACAGAGCAACACCTGGAGACCTGACCATGATCAATACAGTGGGCAGATTATTTATATACTATGTAGACAAGAGATTCTATGGACTGCTTGGCCAGGCATTGGACATATAAACAGCCCCACATTAACTTATAATACATTAAATCATATAATACATTGTATAGATTATTATAATTACTCATCCCTTGCCACATAGTGCTAGCATGTCAGCGACTCTACAGTAGGCGTAGGTTCATCACAAATACAATTACTAACGGCCCCCAGGCTTGCTTGTAATTTACCTGCACCTGTGTGTCAAATTGCCCCAAATAAGAGAGCAGGCTTCTCCCTGGCAGGCCACAGATCTGATTAGTTCTCTTTCAGGATCACCAGGAATGACCTTTTTGTCAATTAACCCTTGGCCTTTCCCAGTGAGAGTTCTAAACCCAACTGTCACTTAAGATGAAGTAGTCAGCTGGGAGATGAATTGGGAGTGCACATTCTCACTCAGGAATTCCCATCTTATATTATGGCTGTTAGCTGCTAATGAGCCTTATCTTCCAGACGCTGCTGGTCTCAACCCGCTGGGAAATGGCAATCGTTTTCTGTTCTGCACTGAGGGTCAGAGAAATAATTAAAACACTTTCCTATGATATGAGACACAGCAGGGCCATTTAAGTCCTGTATCTGTCCACTTATGAAGTCCAGGGCAGGGTGCGGAGTACAGGTATGGGATCTATAATTCAAAATGCTGCAGGATGAGGGGTTTTCCAGATAATGGATCTTTCTGTAATTTGGATCTCCATACTTTAAGGGGGTTATTTATCAAAATATGAATTTTATTTAAAAAAGTCAGACCAAACTAGAATTCCCGATTTGACTGTATTTATTAAAAAAAAAGCTCAATTTAATTGGGGGAAAACACAATAAAATTGAGCAAAAATCTCAATTGTACATTTTTTGGTTTTTCTTCCTAATTGTATGATTTTTTCATGCCATTTCCTCCCAAAAAGCAGTTTTTTGGATTTCTTCCCAAAATAGTTGGATTTCGGGGATAATTCCAGC
>CM044440.1:120182963-120194052 GCA_024363595.1 Xenopus borealis | reverse complement strand
TTAAGGGAGCCCTGCCTATCAATATGTGTGGGGGTGTTTACTTTTTTAGCGCTGATGTCTGTGTGGTCTTTGATGTGGAGCGGACGGGATCAAGGGTGGGGCTTGGGTGCCAGGGTTGGCGGGGCCCAGGGTGCCCCAAAAATGTTGTTGTGCGGGGCCCCGTGATTTCTAATGGTGGCCCTGCTGATGCGCATGCGCATTAAAAAGAAAACTCAAACTTTAACTTTAAAATTGCCTTTTCCGTTCTAATGCGCATGCGTCAGTCCAGGGAAATGCGTATCAGCACGAAGAAGGAAGTAGTGATCTGCGTGGAGCTCTCTTCTATAACCCGGAGCTGGTGCAGATTTCGTCTTATAGGAGCACTGGCCCTATGGGTTTGAGGTACATCAGTATAATTACTTAGGGGTGCCTTACGCTTGGCACCCCCCAAGTGTATTCTGCCTTTCCTTCTCTTTAATGAAAATGCCGGCTGTTTCGCTCTACTGCACATGTCTGCCCCGGGAAATGTAAAAACTGAACAAGCCGTAAGAGGATCGATATGTGGTGCCCACAAAAAGAACCCCGGTTTAGTGAGGTTTTCTGCAGATATTTTTAAAATAAATTAATGTTTTCTCTAATACTATCTACATTTATCTAATAATACCTACATTTTTTATCTTTATCTACATTATTTCAACATATATACTATAATAGGTATTTTAACATTTGAATGCGCAACATAGTATAGTGCTAGGAACCAGCTAATTTAAGTTGGCTTCAGCAGAACAATATATTAAAGCCTGTGAGTGCCAGGAAACCTGCAGAGGAGATAGACCAGGGGATTACAACTGCCACTTAGAAATTATATGATTAAGTCAATTATTCAGAGCTGTGCAGGTCACTCCAGTCATGGAGACGCCCATGTACAGACATTGATACAATAAATACACACAGGCTTCAACATGTCTTCTATCATATGTAGAGCAAATACTCCACAAGCTTGAAACACTATTGACCAGACCTACTGGACCTTAGTCCTGGCCCCCCTACCCTATTTCAAACCTTTGGTAGGAAATACTGATTTATTATTGAATATTCAGTACTGAAGGGTATTTACTGAATTACCTACTGAGGAGAGCAGAGTAGAAAAGTTTAGTTGTAGTATGATTAGTGATAGATAGATTGTAAAAACAGCTTCCATTGGGGGAATATAATAAAATAAGCTGCAAAGAGCAAAACAATTTGCACAAACAAAAATAAAAATTAGAATTTCGCAATACAATATTGCTCCTTAAACTATTATTGCATTGCAAATTTGAATTTTGCATTGCCCACTGTAAAAAATTTAAAAATAAAAAAATAAACAAAGAAAAAGCAAAAGGTCCATCCTGCTTGAAGAACATTATATATAAGTGGAAAGAGTAGGTTTCAGACAAGCTCAAGCCTTAGGAGGTGGGGTGGGGGGATATTTTGCAACTCTGGTTCCATTGAGTTGGGAGATTTTAACCATTTCCAGTGTATCCCAATATTGAAGAATAGGGAGAGCACAACTGACTATGTTATCTAAACCTGCAACCTAATGCAACTACATTACTTCTCATATTTAACTGGCACAATTTCATTCCAGATGTATTGAACACCAGAAGAAAAGTTAGATGTGATGCAAGATCTAAAAAAAAAGCCCAATGTAAATTGTAATTCTTTATGTCTCTGTCTGAATGTATAAGAACTAGAGTGAAAAACTAGTATTGCTCTCTTTTTCCTAGTTGTTTTCCCCTTTGCACAAATGGGCATTTGTTACCTGGACTTTCTTAATCATGAGTAATAAAGAGCATAAAATGATTGTCTTTTAATGTCTGCTGCCAGTATGCTTTATCAGGGTTGAAGTGGGTCATGCAGGAATTTGTACAAGGCAACCCTCTCAATCCAAATTAGTTTCAGAGCAAACCCTTGGGGCATATTTATGGCTATATACAGTTCACCAGAGGACTGATGGACAGTTTGATGACAGATTGAGAAGTTTAGCTGTAAATGAAATGTCATTGCTCACAATATACTAAGCACTTCTGGATTTTTATAAAATGAATACCTCCTATTATTAAGGTCACTATTCAAAGTCACTTTAATATTATACCTACTTATTCTAAGTGACATACATTCCATTAGCAGATGATGAGCCATTGATTAAGTGCTTTTGAAGTCCCCTTTAACTTTCAGTGGTAGCACCCCAAGGCCCTGTTTCAGGAATTTTTTATTTTCCCTTTGAATTCTCCCATTGCCCAATTAACCAGTTTTTATAGTGTTCTATACTGTTTCTGTGGTGATGGTATTCAAATGTATATCAGCCTCAACCAAGCTCTATAAATTCTGGGCTTTTGTTTCTTAGTGGTCAGTGTTACCTTAAACTGAATTTAACCATGCGGATGTCAAGTCAAGTCAAGTAGATTTATTGTCATTTCAGCATATACAGTAAATACAGTACATACTAGAAACAAAATTTCGTTTCTCCATGTTCTCCCTGATGCTATACATGAGACTATACTGGGTACATCAAGAAATTAGCAACTCTAGTACATGGTCACACTGGGCAAGGTGGACATTTCAGTTCCTTATGAATTTATATCAGTTCAGTCCTTGGGAGTTGAGATGCCTGATGGCTTGTGGAAATAGACTGTTCCGCATTCTAGAAGTCAGCACTTGAATACTGCGGTATCTATTACCAGATGGCAGGAGGGTAAAGAGATCATGTGCAGGGTGGCTGCTGTCCCTGACAATGCTGGTAGCCTTCTTGAGACAGCAGGTGTGATAAATATCCATAATAGAAGGAAGAGAGACCCCAATGATCTTTTCCGCTATCCTCAGCACCCACTGCAGGATCTTGAGGTCTGATGCTGAGCAGTTTCCATACCAGGTAGTGATGCAACTACATAAAATGCTTTCAGTGGACCCCCTGTAAAAGATAGTGAGGATAGATGGTGGGAGGTGGGCTTTTTTCAGCTTTCGCAGAAAGTATAGATGCTGCTGTGCCCTTTTTCACTATAGAGCTGGTGTTAAGGGACCAGGAGAGGTTCTCTGCCAGATATACCCCAAGGAATTTGGTGCTGTTTCCACCATCATTCTGCCCTCCCTACATCAGTGTTATTGACATCAGTCAACGTATCTCTTAAACACTAAATTGCTTCTGACATTTGTCTCAAGATCTAAAACTCAACACCTCTCTTACCATATTTCAAGTCTTCTCTAAAGATGGGGCACTTTACATCTTTTCTGCAAACCTTTCAGATTTCATGTGATCTCAAAATCATACCTCTTTAATGAGTGTTAACCTCAACTGACCTAATTTACTTTACATCTAGTTTGGGTACCATGTGAGATTTTTGTTGAACTGCCATTTGTGGCTTTGATTTATTATTACCAATAGCAACCGATCTGCATTTAGTTTCAACCAAGATGAAGACCAGGAAAGCCAAGGTTAAATTGCTTGCTAATCGCACTGATGCATTTTAGCACTATTGTCCCAGTTTCTTTGCCGCCCTTCTTATGGTTTGTAACCACTAACAGGAAAGGATCTTTTAAATACTACATCTATAATATTATTATTATTATTTTATAGTAATAAAATAACAACAAAGTTTTAGTGGAAGACTCCCTATTCTATCCACATATGTATGCTGTTTGTATCGTATGTTTTTATCTGAAGAGAAAGAGAATTACCAGCCTTATTTTCAGCCTTTTCATTTTATTTTTAAAAGATTTGGCTCCTAAGATGTTGCTAATCCTTGTTGGCCACATTTCATTTGAAATATTATGACATCAATGAAAAAAATATGGAAGTAATTTTCTTCAGACTGCAGATATTAAAACCCATTAGTTTTTAGCAATAGGAGCTGATTAATTTGAAATATTTAAATTTTTCTTTCAAACGCACATCTAGCTGAATATTCATGGAGAGTCTGCCCATAAAGTTCCTTTTACCTCATATCAGTATGACAGGCTGCAATAAGATGAGCAGATTTACACTGAAGGAGATGTTGGGAATCATTTGCTATGATGGTAGAACAGTGTCATAGTCACCAGTTTAAACTTGTTCAAATCTAATATAGCAGGCATGACAATATACATTATGACATAGTTCAGCACTAGCCCTGCAGGCCAAGGCTCACTTACAGGTGTTGACTCTAACCATCTTATGATTTCTATGATAACTTTGTATGTTTGCTCTTCCAGCTGGGTTGAGGTTGCATCCAGGCTCTTGTAGACTGGGGATTCTACTTCCATTGGTATTCCAGCCAGAGGGGAGAACAGACATAACCTGCCCTGATGTGATCAAAACACATTGAGAAAGAGTTTACCCAGGGAGCTGCCATGTGGAGATTCTACAAGTGAGATCATTCTGGGGCTATAAAGTGTCATGTATAGGAGCTTCAGGGATTCTTGACAGGCAGTTGAGTAATTAGAAGAACATATGTTATACAAGACTCACCAAGAGAATTAGTGAAACAAAGGTTTTCTCCTCAGGTAGAGTAGACAGGGTGTATGAGGAAGGCATCCCTATAAGTAGCCTGAACAATTGTGCAAATACTATATCTTGTGCTTATTAGTTAATGGAATGAGTTCACAGCCATTCAACCTGGTTGTTTAAAGTACATTTGTCACCAATAATCAGAGTGATGCACACTTACTCATAATGATCTTCCATAAAGTGAAGGCCTAAGAGGAGAAGGGGTTATGAGATGAATATGGTACTGGTGTTTGACCAAGGGTTCTATTTGCATACCAGTACCCCAATTCCTAGGAACATGTACAGTTCTGCATGGTGTACCTTGAATGGGAATACAGGGTTATAGAAGATAACTCAAAGTACAAGTTAATCCAGTCCAGTTGCTATCTTGGAGTCAGAGAGGATTTTTCCCTCTGGGCAAATTTTTGTTTATTTTCCTCTGGATCAACTAGCAGTTATACAGTATTTAGATATAAAAGTTTGAACTTGATGGACAAGTGTCTATTTTCAACCTAACTCATGTTACTATGAATGTAGAACCAGGCCCGGACTGGCAATCTGTGGCTCGGGCAAATGCCCGATGGGCTGCTTGCTTTAAAATGTAAATGGGCTGCTCGCCTAAAAATGCAAATTAGGTCTGTCTTTAATATGTAAATGAGCTAATCACTTTAGAAATGTACATGAGCTGTCCTTAACAGACAGCCACAGCTAAGTCCATGCCTGCATTTGTAAGTGCTCATGCCTGTACTGGAACATGGGTGGAACCAGGAATTGTGACCAACTTCAGTTAGTAATATTAGTGTTGCTTGCTATATACCCAATCCCTTATGCTTATGATAGGTATGTTGCCAACAGGAGAATCCGTGATCAGAACAGTCACTTCAGCCTGTATATGTTACACTGTGATACGTACCATTAATTGCATGAGACAGACAAGTCTCTTCAAGTAAGCCATATTTTGTTGCTGTGACACACATGGTAATTAAAGACCTCTTATCTGCCCGGGCGCATGCAGGGTCAGACTGGGGGGTCCATGGCCCAACGGGGATACTGCCCCAGGACCCCCCTCAGGTTGCCTCTGCCGCGCCGTTGTCAGTGTGTGCAGGGAATTTTTTTTGCCAAGACTTCCGACAAAGGGGGTCGTGGCATTACAAACCAGATGGGGTTGCGGACCTGGGCTGGTAGGGCCCACAAGAGTTGGGGGCTCACAATGTTTTTTCCCAGTGCCCCACTGTCCTGGTCCGACCCTTGGCTCATGGTCTAGCTGGGGGCACACAAAGGAAAATTTAGAATATACTGTAAGTATAGGGCCACCAATTGATCTGATCGAATAGTTGTAATAGAGGTTAGGGTGAGAAATTTGTTGCATGGGCCAGTTCCAGCACACAGGGTGTATAATATTGCTGGGGATTACATGGTTATGGACTCTTAAAATATCTATTAATAAACACTAGTTCTAGTTAAGCTTGGGGTTGGAAAACCATATCATGCTTTGCATGTGCGTGAATACATGGGCTGCTTTGATACTTTTGCCAGGGCTGCTTTTTCCTCCCTGTCCGGCCCTGTGTAGAACACAAGGAAATTAGAAGATAGAACCCTTATTCTTCAGGTAGTATAGACAGGGTGTATCAAGTAGGCACTTATCACCATTAATGAGAGTGATACACACATACTCATAATGATCTCCCAATAAAGTGAAGGCCAGGCTCAGTCACAATAAGTGCAGGGGTTATCGGATGACAATGGCACCACCAGCATTCTAGTACCCACAACTCCTAGCAGTAGGCTCACTTTTGCTTCTGGGGCTCATTTATAAACACAGGGCAAAGTAATTAATCAGTGATTAGGGTTTTCTCAGGTAGAGCAGTGAAAGCAATCATCTTACTGTCTTCTATGGGTTACAGTCCAAGGGGCATTTTTTTTGTTAAAAAAGGCCCAGTTCTTTAATAGGTTAAACTGTACAAAATCGCTTCTTTTTTAAACAATATCTCTTGCTGTATAATTTATGATGCTGAATTGCAAGGAAGTAATTTATTAATCATAGTAATCTTCCTCATATAAATCCTAATGATTCATAGCTTTTCTTGCCAATATTATACCCATGATAATATTACAACAGGGCTTTCTGGGATTTTTGCCATGAAAGGTAAAGGAAAATGTATTGGACATAAAGATGCATTGTGAGGCTCTGGAAAGTACTTTGCTCTGAAAGCTTTACTTTATTTTGTAGTTTGTATGCTGTGTCAAGCCTTGCCAAATACTGGGGAGAAAAATACAAATATTTAAATTAAAACAGTGAGCCCTACGATACTGCTAGTTCCAATAACTAACCATTCTGAGGAATGGAAGGGAGTTTGTTCAGATAAACTTCACATTCTTCAGCCTTTACTGTCCTTGGTGCCACCAGCATTAGGAATTGGAGGTCTTGCACAAGGTACAATATACGTACAATGCACAAAGTACTATATCAAAGACTAACAAATATGAAAAATCACAACTACTTTTAATCAATGACACATGAGATTTGGAAAGGAGCCCAAACTCAAATATTGGGTGCTGAGAAAGAAATGCTAAAGTAGGAACTTGTCTAATGAAGAATAACAAAATGCTTTGGAATCTTAGAATCCAAGCAATCCTGAAACACTCAACAGCCACCTGGTGCGTCAGGCATGTGTTCTGGAGTCAGCTGGGAGGAATGTTCAGAGTTCTGAGGCTGTCTGTGCATGTTATCAAGTTGTTTTCCACTTGACAGGGATAAGAGGCTTGGAACGTTAACATCCTTTATTGGTCTATATAAAGCCGACTAGCTACAGGTAGAACTGGGCCTATTTCAAGTCCTGAGGTGTGGTTCCTTTTTTGATAACCTGGTGCCAAGAGCAACTTCTTAACAATAGGACAGACCATGATTTATGTGTCAGCCAAGAAGACTGTGGGCGACTTTCCCATTCATATTCATCTATATACTATCTGTATATCTACTATCTGCTCTCCATGTACCTACTAATACACGTAGCACAAGGAGCACGCATAGGTTTTCATAAAATCATAAAAACATTCAGTGTCTGACTTTAGTGCTTGATGCCATTGAGGCTGCCACCTGGGGGGCCGCCATATTTTTTCCCACTGTCCAGCTGGCCCAGTCTGACTCTGAAAGCAATTATTAAGTCAATGTTTTGTTTCTACTCAGAAAACCCAACATCTCCTGATTGGGACAGAAGCATCAAATTAATTAATACTTATTTGATGTTTCATAAAGTCCTATGAGTGTTCCTTATCTTGCCACATGGGCAATTTACTTTGCCAAGGACATCATCTGAGTTATTTATGTTTTGGACTTTTGTGCACCACTGCATGTAATAATGATACCTAATAGTCCAGACATCTATATGTGAATAGCCTATAGCTAAATCAGACATATATTATACTTTATAAGCATTGGTGTTCAGAATCACATGCAGATAGATAAAAATATAGGAAGGTTGGTATTTTTCCAAAAAAGACGGCAGCCCTAAGTACTGAAATTATGTTTCATGAACCCGGGTATTAGTACTATTTTAGATGCATGTTTACAATAAAAATATATATCACTATAAATGCAGTTTCATCCTCATGTTTAATTTCCAATTAGCACAAGTGAAGCCACTGTAATGGATCTTAGGAATGTCCCAGCTACTTATTTTATCTGCTTGTCTGTCTCCTATCTACTGATTCAACACATTTTCCCCAGTTGCAAGCTGCCTTGCATAATGTTGTCCTCCAAGATTTCTCCTGCTATAGTCTTTGGGGACAGTTGGTAGTCCAGACTTGGGGACCAGGTGAAATGAATGTCGGATTTGCAAACCACAAACAGGCAGGTCTTGCCATGAAGTCGCGAGGTTTGGTAGAATATTTGTCATATTCTACATGACTGGGTAGATTTGGTGTTTGGCCAAGCCTGGTATTGACCTGGACATTTGTTATTTGGGCTCCACTCTATTTAGTTGGCAGGACTTATTGCCCAGGCAGAGGAGGGCACTACTAAGTAGTATGGGGCCATATTAGTGACACTGAAAAATCTTTTGAGCACCTTCTGCCTTAGTCGTAGAAACTATTAAACCAGTGAGCCATACAGGGAGTGGAAACTGGCGGCATATTCAAATAGCTCTCAAACCTGTCACCTCTTCATCACTTACAGCCATCTGCAATCGTATAGACACTTAGGGGCAGATTTACTATTGGTCAAATTTTGAATTTAAAAAAAATTCAAAATTCGACCATCGAATTCATTTTGGGGGTCATTAAAATCGTTGTTCAAATCGAACGATTTGAACAATTTAAAAAAATTAGAGGAAAGCTTCCAGGAGGTCCTCCCTAGGCTACAATGGCAATTCGGCAGCTTTAAGGTGGCGAATAGTCGAATCCTTTTGAAAGGGCCAGTACTTCAGAATTTGAATTTTCGAATTTTTTCAATTCGAAATTAATTTTGGGCTATTCTATAGTCGAAGTAGCCCAAAATTACTTTGAAATTCGAATTTTAAAATTTTTAATTTTGATCGAGAATTCACTTCGACCCTTAGTAAATGTGCCCCTTATTTACAGTTACTTGCTTCATCTTGGATCATTTGGGGGCCTGTGAACTAATTGACTAGGGGTCATTGGTCCTGAAACAGGGTCAGTCCCAGGTGCTTGGCAGGTAAATGATAACCTTACTTCAATGGACACAGCAAATGCTATGAGAAGGGGATGATCTTACTGATTTTCTATATAGAAGAGTAACTCAGCATAAACATGTAAAAAAAACCAGTGCCTTTCAGATGGCACCCAGGTCACAGACTTTGTTTATGGAGTGCACCTATATAACCGTATATATACTGCATATTTGTTAATAGGATGGGGAATCTAGATCAGCTTCAACATTTAAGGTTGACTACACCAGTCTCTTCCATTGCTCCTCATGCTGAGCTCACAGTTTAACAGCTTCATTTTGTTCCTGTCTTGTAATGTGCTGTGTGACTTAAAGAACAAGGAAAGTTAAAGTAAAGAAGTAGGTAGAAATGTTGTACATGATGTTTTGTGCTTGTGTACCAGCCCAAGGCAACCACAGCCCTTTAGCAGTAAAGATCTGTGTCTCCCCAGTAGATGCCCCAGTAGCTCCCCATCTTCTTTTCTGATTCTGATTCACATGCTCTGTGCTGCTGTCACTTACTGAGCTTAGGGACCCACTCACAATATACACTACACATAGGGGCAGATTAACTAAAATTCACCCAAAATCCTATGAATCCATTCGAAATTCGATAAGCATTCGCATATTGAATCTATCTTTTTATCTATCTTTTTGCTCGATATTCAATATCTCGATGAAATCGTACTTTTATCTTCGAGCCTCATACGATTCGATTCGAACGATCGAGGCGTTCGATCGTATGAATGGTATACGAGCAAGCCTTTGCAATAGAAGCCTATGGGGGATTCCCATAGGCTTCTATTGGTATTCGGTAGGTTCAATCTGGAGAAGTAGGCTTTCAAAGGATTTAAAAATTTTAAATCCTTTGATCATCGAATGATCGAATTATCGAATATCTGATCATTCGATAATTCGGTATTTGATGATTGAAGGGGCCAAATTTGCATATTCGCATATCTGAAAAAATCGTACGATCGGTATTCGAACGAATTCGATCAAACTTCGAATCCTTCACACGAATTTTGTAAATTTGCCCCATAGTGTCATAGAAATATAGTCACACTATAAGGCTGATTAGTCATTAATACAGATAATTACTAAATGACAGCACAGAAACCAGTGCAACTAGCATCAGGATTTAATAATCAGCCCTGTAGCATCAGCTTATATTACAGGGGAACCTCATTTTCTGCTGCTGGATAATTAGTGACGACCCCTAAGCTTAGCTTCTCAACAGCTGCTATGAGCCCACTGAGCATGTGAGTGTCACAGACACTTTCCAAGATGGTGACCCCTCTGTGACAAGTCTGAAGTCCTGGATCATTGCTGCTATTGACAAGTTGAAATTTTAGGCTGGTGCAAGAAGTTGGGTATATAAAACATGACATTTTTAGCCATATTAATTTTTAGGGTTTAGTTTTCCTTTAACTCTTCAGCCATAGTGTGATAGTCCATGACAGGCCTGTCAAACACATGGTCACCGTTACTGTCTCCAGAAGGCCATGCAAATTGCCGTGTGAGATCGCCTCTCATACTGGACATGTTGTCTGCATGTTTGGGAATGGCAAGCATTTCAACTGTAGCTTTAACTCACAATGTTTTCTGAAGCCTATCCAAAAACAGAAGGTTTTCTGTATATGTGTCTGATAGGAGTGTATCTGGCACACCCAGTGAGGTTGGAATAAGGACACATTTTCCTTGTGCAATACCATCGTAATAGAATTCTGATAGATTTGAAGCACTGGGGGTTTTTTTTGGAACCCGGCCCAGAGTGACACAGATTTTTCACATTAGGTTAACTCTTTTTCCAAGCCCCATGGACAATAAAATGTAAATAGGTCATATTTCTTCTTTAACCCCTAGGGTGCCAGAGACTACGACAACTATTACAAATTTGAGAAGTGTTAGGAATTTCTATGGTACGCTCAGGGTGATATATATAT
>CM044440.1:120161178-120171695 GCA_024363595.1 Xenopus borealis | reverse complement strand
GGAAGGAATGAAGGAAGGAAGATAGGAAGGAATGATGATAATAATAATAATTAATGAAGACCAATTGCAAATTGTCCCAGAATAAAATTTTCTACATCATACTTAGATATGCTAGAGATGCTCATCTATATGAAAAAATCCTCTTTCTTTTCAATCTGTTTAAAAGGATGAAGAACAACTCAGAATTGTATTCCTTTGGTTCAGACTCAGACGTACTATATGATCACTTGGTGAACTACTGTGAACGAGGTGAACAACTTGTAACTATTTATAATTAGTGATGGGCGAATTCAAGCATCTCATTTTGGACTCTCATTTTAGGCATCTGTTTTGGTCAGCTTTTGGACGGCACCACCCATTGCCGGTGCCCAAAAACGGACATCCACGTCCAGAACCAGACGCAGCGTTTCACAAATTTTTCGGCGTTTCACGGTTTCTCTAGAAATTTGCGAAAAATTCCGTGAATCGAAACACCACTGATTTGCCCATCACTATTTATAATGTTCATTTCTTCTCCTCCTGTCATTTTCTACAAATTTCTACAAATTTAATTTTTAAAACCTAAAATGATTGCACAAATTACAATGAGATATTATTATTATCAAAGATTATGAATACCCAGTGGTTTACACTGCAGAGGATTAAAGTACAAATCACATTACAGCAGGCTAAATAATATTTCCCTGCAGGGTCTTGATGATGATCTAAACCGTCAGAATGGTTTATATTAGAACTTGACTGGAGTTGCCTGGGTCATTACAATCAGTTAATTTTCATCTAATGTCAAAAAACTTTCCATCTTCTCACCGAAATGGCTTCACGTTAAATGAACGGTTCTGAAAATGGTGAATTTGGGAAAAGTAACGCTTTATTAAAATGGATCACTAATATCCGACAAAGAAGAAGTAAGAGATTCGATTATATTTTCTGGCATATGAGTTTAATTTATGCCTATGATATCCTGCAACTTTGGTCCACTGCTACAGAGGAAACGCAACTGTTGTATCCGTCACATTAGGTTCATTTGCATTTGTTTTCAACAAACAGGCAGCACGATAGCATAGTTTATTGTACAGAATATTCCTTGTTAACATGTTTGCTTTTTAGTTTGTGAGCGGGTGCTGCCTTATTGCATGCCTTGGCATGAACATTCTGCATACACAGAAATAGAAACAGCACCATCTATTTAATGAAGAAAGTCTTTTTGCCTCAACAAAGAGAGTCGGTACTTGTATTTACAAATATGAATATTCTTCTAAGAACCATCTGTGTGGGCAATAAATAACGCCCGCCTCTTTACTGTACTGTAATGTTAATACAATATACTAAAACAACTAAAAATAAGAGAAACTTTACCTTTAGATGGAACACCAAAAGTTGGACACTTGTCATTAGTCCAACTGCAACTTATTGGCAACTATACAGCTATTGGTCTATAGCTCAAATTTGGTTACTTTGTCTTTAAATAGCAAATTAACCCTTGGCAATCCACTGACCCTGAGTCCCTTCTGCACATGAAAATTCTAGGGAACAGTAAGGAGCACACCTCGGGGGGGGGGGGGCGGGGTTTCCATTAGGAAAAATTAAACACTCACAGTTGCAACTGAAACAAATATAAACTTTACATAAACAGTAGCAAAATAACTTGGGCAAGCTAATACACAATGCACTCCTGCACTAGGGACACATGGGACCTACCTAACTCACTATTAGGTACCCGACTGTTTCTCCCACACAGTCCTTTTAATTATAAAGGTCCCAATCCCCTGGAAGGGGTTAATAATGACACAGTTCAGTTCATATGGAATGTCCCTTCCCCAAGATCTCTTATACCCCAAGTAGCGCTACCTTTCCCAAAAGTACCTATCCCTTTGCAACTAAGCAGTTGCTCCCACGTAGCAGGTAATTGCACAAAACGGTCCTCAAATTGGGGCCCCACACTTGTATCCTTGCCAGTATCCTCCCTTGGGTGGCTCACTCACGGGGGTGCTCTCAGAGGCATTCACACTGGTGATTACAGGCAGCTCTGCAGCAGGATCAATCTCACCAGTGACACATTTCACCTCCTGAGTCTCTAGCAGCTTGGCAGGGAACAGGATGGTCTCTCTCTGTACTTCTATGCAGTAGCTTCTCTACACTGGTCAGTCTCACACCAACTGGTGCTGGCCCTATCAAGCTCTGTTGGAGACCCTGTACATTTGGATCCAAAGTCTTTACCAAGGATGCACTGGGGTGCCCAGCCAATAGGATGGATCTCGAGCTTGTAACTGGGCTGGATGATGTCATAGACATCAAAAAAGGGGAAGGAATTCTCTGGTCCCCATAGCTCCATGAGTGATTATAGTGTATAGTACAGATATGGGATCTGTTATCCAGAAAGCTCTGATTTATGGAAAGGACATCTCCCAGAGACTCCATTTTATACAAATAATCCACATTTTTTTAAATGATTTCCTTTTTCTCTGTAATAATAAAACAGTAGCTTGTACTTGACCCAAACCGAGATATAATTAATCCTTATTGGAAGCAAAACCAGCCTATTGGGTTTATTTAATGTTTACATGATTTTCTAGTAGACTTAAGGAATGAAGATCCAAATTACAGAAAGATCTCTTATCTGGGAAACCCCCGGTCCTGACCATTCTGGATGACAGGTCTCATACTTGTACTTGCAATTAAAGTGAAGAACGAAAATTAATTATTGAGCTGCTACCATCGATGGTAAAACAAATATGTAAATAATATTTTACACTATTTAATCATGCTTATTTTCCTTTTTAACTGCATATAGTTATTAAATAAACCTAAAGAAAACCTTTATTTTCATGGGTTACTACATCGTTATGTTGCCTGGCTTGATCTAGGGGTTCCAAATGCAGCGCAAGACATGCAGGTCTGGATTAAACTCTGTAGGACTGTAAGCATAGGTCTTCATATAGAAGCAGCATATGTAAAATTTAAATTTTGGAACACTTGAAAGATCCCCTACTTCAGCCCCTGTCTTCAACTTATTGTTATAATAATTGATAAATCAATGGTTGGTGTTGCTTTGGCATGTGATTCTTTGTGACCCAGTTGCTGTGGCGGGTGTGATTATTGGTGGGCTGAGCAAACATCTACTCATAGGAAGTTAAGCATGATATGGCCCATAGAACCTTACTATCCAACCATCATTTTGAAAAATGTAATTGCCCAACCCAATCATTGCTATTGGCTATATGAGTAAGTGCCTGTGTGCATGAAATGTGTAAGGCAACAGAGTGTACTATATTTTGCAAATAAAGTTATACTTTTCTTTTAAATTGCTTTATCGTGGGATCTGCTTGAGTGCCTGCTTAAATCAGTTTTCTTGCAATATTGTTTGCCTCCCTAAGCTGAAGGTCTGGGGCAGAGCACGCAGACCCAATTTTGTCACTGATGAACTCCATAAATGATGGCTTTTTTTCTTTCTTCAACCACTTACCACCCCCAACAATATAAGTAGAATATAATTATTTTTTTAATGTATCTCATTTTTATATTATTGCAGTCTATGGAAAATTTGGAGATTAAATTTGACCCAGTATCATTAAGGTGACACTATAGAAACCACTAGCCAAAGCTTTAGAGAGAATATTAAGCCTTTTCCTACAAATATGAATTGTAACAGGCAGGTAGTGATGGGTGAATTTATTGGCCAGGGGCGAATTCACTGCAAATTCCTGCGATTCGACGCTGGCGAATAAATTCGCGAAACGCCAGCGAAATTTCGCCTGACCAAAATTCGCTGAAAAAAAAAACGAGTTTTTGACGCGACGCAACAAAAGTGACGCGGGCTGAAAACGATGCGACGCGCGTCAAAAGCATGCCGCAACTCGTTTCACGAATTTTTGCCAAATTCTCTGGAAATTCGCTAATTTTTCGGCGAAGCGAAACTGAAGAGATTCGCCCATCACTACAGGCAGGCCCTCAAGCTGGCCATACAGGCACTTATAACAGTTAGGGATGTACCAACTCCAGGATTGGGTTCAGGGTTCGGTCAGGATTTGCCCTTTTTCAGCAGGATTCGGATTCGGCCAAATCATTCTGCCCAACCTAACCGAATCCAAACCCTAATTTGCATATACAATGAATGGCGGGGAGGGAAATTGCATGACTTTTTTGTTACAAAACAAGGAAGTAAAAAATGTTTCCCCCTTCGGATTCGGTTCGGTATTCGGCCAAATCTTTCTCGAAGGATTCGGGGGTTCGGCCAAATCCAAAATAGTGGATTAGGTGCATTCCTAATAACAGTTGCCAATTTGGCCCCTGCCGACCAGTCGGTGGCATATTAGGCAGTGTAGGGGGCCCAAAAATTGGACAAATTTAAATCAGGCAGACCTGTCTGACAACAACATGAGTGATTTGATGCAGTCCTCTACCAATGGGTTCACATAGACCTCCAAGACCGCCTAAGGGTGAAGTACAGGCCCTTATTTTACAGTTTGAAACACAAGGACTTGCACCTTTTGTGAAGTTACCTGCCCCTGATATGAATGAAGGTTGTGGTCCCCCTCACTTTAGGATCTACCAATGCCTTATTCACCTACAGAGAAGACACATCAACAGATAAAAGTATTTGTGCACAACTGTTACTGGGTGGGGTGCTTGTAGGGTTGCCACCTTTCCTTAAAACTTTTACTTGTAGGTGGGGGGTGGGAACAAAAAGAAGCAGTGCTGTGATGTAAAGGGGACAGGACCACAATGTAAAAGGGTCTGTGCCCAAAAGCACAAAAGTTACATTTCTGGGGGACCGGGGGAAGGCCAAGGGGTCTTGCAAAGGGTAATACAGATATACCGGCAGCTAAATTGCTGGTAAATTTGTAAAATACCGGCCGGTAAGCAACCCTAGGTGCTTGTTACCTGTTATTTATATAATGCTTTACAGAGATTATACATCCAAGCCTGGATTTGAAGGCAGGACACCAAGACCTGGGCATAAGTCAGCAAAGATCTGGGGGCGGCATCTGAACCAGCAGCATGTAGTAGGTAAGGAAGTAGGGGAGTGAGCAGCGGGATATATCAGGCCATTTATATCAGTCTCTGCCCTAGTGGAGGTTACAGTATATGGTCAGTAGGGTAATTTTATCAGGAGCCATTTAACTTGCCTGTATGTTTTTGGAGTATGCAACGTTAACCCACTTAGACAAGATACAATCTACTTGCAAATAGTACCCAAACTGGAATCAAACTCAGGACTCCAGCACTGCAAGGCTACCCAATAAACTACCTGGATCTTCCAGAACTGTTGCCAGACGTTTATAGATTAACAGTAAGGTCCACCAGTTTGTAACTGATCACTGCCCAGAATCACTTAGACTTTTTAAAATATGCTAAATATTAAGAAAGAGGGAAACTGGTGTACGAGTATCCATTCTCATGGCTTTCAGTTTGACAAGTTTATCACTGTATGACTGCAGCTGGGCATAGATATGTTCCTTTTTTGCTTGAATGTGTCTGTGTGAAATGTAACACCCTTTCCCCAGTTCACAGTGTATAATCATCTAATCAAACGCACAAAGAATAATGTTCCATTAATTCCCTTTCCTCACATTGGTGCTAATTATTATTACTGTTTTTTAAAAAAAAAACCCATCTCACTCCAAGCTCAGGCATCTGATTTGCTGAAATGAAAGGGGTCCTTCAGCTGCTCTTTGAAGCAGTGACATGGTGCCTAGAGAGAGCGACACAGACCCCCGCACCAGCCCTATAAGTAGAATATTATTATTATTATTATTATTATTATCCTGGTGACTGGCTCCCAGGGTGCACTTGCTCTGAGCGCCCTATCCGAGACAGATGCCAACTGCTTCATTACTTACATTTCTCCCACTGAACTCTCTATTTTATTTTTTTGTCATCTCTACAGGCAGCGATGGCAACCAAACCAAAATCTTTAGCATTGTACATTTTTTTCAATGCATAAAACCATGTGACAGAAACGAATTAGAGTCCCCAGCAGATCTGTCAGGAGGACAATGTGCTCAATCTGGGTCGTGACCCTCTGTCATTGTGGTTATATTATTAAACATTGACTTCTGCTACATGCTTGTAATTCAGAAAGCTGCTTTTCCCTCGGTTTCTTCCCCAGAGGTCTTAAAAAAAAGTCAGAATCTCAAAATAATGTTTCAGGAGGTGAACCATTGAGAACATTGGGTTGCCCTTTGCAAAGCAGTTGGCTTGAGCAGACCAAAACTGATGATGCTGATGTGGGTCTCTATAATATAGGGCTCTAGGTCATCTGATACCAGGGAAAAACTAATCAAATATTTCCTGCTATACAAAGATTGCATCAAGACAATGTTACATCTTGTGCAACCAGTTCCAGGTAAGTGCAGTGTTGTGCAGTACAAGAGATCAGGCTGTGCTATGTATGAGGAGCTGGGTCAGTAGGTTAATACAATTTCTCCAAAAACCACCTAACTTCGTGATATGCAGGACTTTAGTAGAATAGTATGAGAAATACCCCATACCTGTATTTGCCTAAAGCATTTCACTATGAACACATGTCAAAGATGGTAGCATATGTTCATGCTTACTATGAACTACTACATGCATGAGCAGAGATATTTTTTATTGTATTTTACCTTTGTTTGTATACCTATTACCAGGGATGTATGTCCATCTGATGGAAATAGAAGTTGAAGCAGGGCACTCTGAAGTCACCCAAGGATCAGATGATTTAAAATAAAAGTAGAAATCTTTATTAATAGGAACTACTCATGCCTGACACATTTTGTGTACAGGACATTTAGTCATAGGCTGCCACAGTAGACTCCAGACTGGATTGCCCCACCCATTTCGCAATCAGCACCTGCACAGTACAGGTTCGAATTCCCCACTGGATTTAATCAAAAGTTTCTGGCAGCAGGTTGGGGGAATCAATATAAAGATTTTATTTTTTTATATGTATATTCACTGTGGTTTACACTCCACTTATAACATATAAAACATGAATATCCTGTTATAGTGTATATACCGGGGTGGCCAAGACATTGATCATGGTCTATCAGAAAATCACTTTAAAGTTCCTAGTAGACTGCGACCATTACTTTAAATGTGCACACAGTCACAGCTCGCCAAGTGCTCGTCGTCCTTCCTTTGGCATGCTCACTACAGGCAGCCGGCTGGGTTAAATTACATAGCCGTGATAGGCTGACAGCAACTAACAGCAGCTCATAGCTTATTGGTGAAAATGAAACCCATTGACTCCAATGGGTGAAAAAAATTGTTGTACTTCAAAAAAATTGTCGCTAATAGACTTCAATGCAATTCAGTGAATTGGGGTACTGGGGGTATTTATTTGTGGAATTGCCTCTGTGTCATCCTGCTATGAGTTCTTAAGGTACATCTCTTGATGGACGTCAGGTGACAGGAGTAGATCACAAAGTGACAAAGTCCAGGCACCCCCGATATATATCATCTATCTATTTGTGCATTTATCTATATGTGAGTAACATAAATTACTTTGTTTTATGACTTTCCCCTAATGATATTTTCTACAGATTTCCTTTAGCTGTAGTTCCTTTGATATAAATACTGTACAGATTCGGCCATTAAATCTAGGTGAGGGTGCAGGTACAGTATTGTAGGGGAGGGTGCAGGAGATTAAAGCATCTGCTGGTGGCATTGCTGGCTGCACTGGCTGTTCCCTATACGCCCAACAAGCTGATCAGAGGGTATTGAATGTGCTAATGCAGCGGCCATGACAAGCTGTGCTTTATCCTATCAAACAGCAACATCCGTATCATTACCACAGAGGGCCTTGAGCTTCCTTGGAGTTACTTCATCACAAACTGACAGCTGTGTCCCTGAGCATTATCTGAGGGCCACATTCTTCAATAGCTCTGCAGATGTATTCAGCAACCCTCTGTGGCCTGACAGTTTGACTTCCTGTCCCAAACTATATCTTCTGCAAGTCTTCAGCATTGTACACTTTATCTGTGGTCAGCTTCCTCACCCGTTTCCTGCCAGCTGCTACTGGGCTTTTCGTCAGCTCACACAGAGATAGAGGACGGATAGGGGCCATAATTAACCCATTGTTTCCCTGCACAGAATAGACCCTTGTCACATGGTGCACTGTACAGCAAGGCAAGGGTGCAGTTGGTCATTTTTCTTTTAATGACAAGACTGAAACAAAATGTCACATTCAGAGAAATATAATAAAGATTTCACATGTATGCCTGTGCCGTTTTGTGTTTTTTAGTTGTAAAGCTCTTTATTTGCTTTTGGCAGCCTGAATGGCAGATGTTGTCAGACACTTTGGCCATCTGGGTTTGCTGGGAGTTGTAGTGCAACCAGATCTGGAGGGCTGCCAGTTTGCACAGGAAGGAAAGGTTGACCTTTTAAGTAGGTGTCAAGAGAAGTCAATGGCAAACAGCAATGCATGATTATGAGAGAGGGAAACTGCACCCTCAGGCTGGTTTTTCATAACTTTATTTTTCATTTGATAGAGAAATGTGGACCTTCCAACATTGTCCTTGAAATGGGAGCCATAATAGAAATGTTTTGTCTGTGCTGTGCCCAGACCTGGACTGGGATTCAAAATAGGTCCTGGGATTTCAAGTACATGGAGGATCATACACCCCCCATCCAGTCCAATGAGTAATGACTGACTAGGACATTTTACAGCAGCCTCTCTGGCATTTGCCTGAACCTACATCTGACTGCAGATAACTATATAACCATTTTGCATAATCATCTTAAGGCCCATGATTCTAGTTGGTTTGGGAGTTATCAAGCCAGTACATATAGAAAACAGTAAAAGGCATATATGTGGGGTAGCCCACAGCTGTTCCATTCAGTGTCAGACTTGGTCTTATAGGGCCTGATATTTAGGGACTACTCTCACAATACTTGTAGATAGTGCTAAATGTGTTCTATGGTGGATATTACTAAGGGCTGATAAGAATTGTCATTTTCTGGAGCCCACTATGAAATTCCCTAGCCCATTAATGCCCTCATTAAAAGGCAAATGGTGACTGCGAAAAAGAGGCAGAGCATTCCACATGCAGTGGGGCCTACAAAGAACTGTCAGCTGAGGGCCACATTAGGCCCATTCCTCCAGTGGGATTTTGGTCATTGGCCAGGCAGGCTCATTGGAGGGTCAGTTCACTGGCCAATTAGTCTGGAGTTTATATTGGCCTGTATATGGCCACCTTTAGTTTAAGTGTCAGGATACTGGATCACAGTTTGGATATTTTCAGGTGGCCACCCTAGGTAGAACCTGGATAAGCATTGGAGTTTAGTCCACCATACTAATATATATATAATGTAAGATGCTTCCTGGGTATGCAAGAGTAGAACTGCTGGCCAAATATACTTCTGTCCTTGAGTATGGATGCTTGATGATATTTAACATGAGCATAGTTTGTTCCACTAGTAATTTCATAATGCTATTGACATATCTTCTGTCCTGAATGCTTATTAAACCCTTGCCATGCACTAACGCCCCTCTAACCAACAATGTGCTTTTGTTACATCATGCCACAGATATTAGTAGCTTCAGACATGGCTCCCTCTAGTATGAAATGAATTTTATTTTCAAAATCAATCCCACATATGCTGCAGGAATTTCCTCCAACTAAAAATAGTCTGACTCTGCTCATTTTACTGCAGCAGCCATACGGTAAAAGCCAGATCCCATTTTTGTCACATTAGTGTCCAAATTGACATGTCCCTTCTAATGACAAAGTACAAAACAGGATTCAGATTACACTTAAGGAGACAATAATGCACACTGTGCTTGCATCCCGAGATACAAATGCAAAATACTGGGCCAACTAAAGCATCTTTCCAAGGGCCTCCTACATGCAACAGTCTATGGGAAAATTATTAGTAATGGGCAAATCCGATCTGTTTCTCTTCTCTGAAAATTTACGAAACAGGGAAAAATTTGCCAAGTACAGTGATGTCTACGGGCAACAAAATTGCAATAAATTTTTCACGGAGAAAAACCATTAGTAAAAATGATCTATTTTCGTTACCAGTTTGCATGCAGGGCCACAATCAGGGGGGTACAGGGTTACTTAAATCAAAAGACCCATATATATAATCTTTCCTGTGAGGTAAGACTAATATCCCTTATTGCTCTGCTAATGATGAAGTAAATCGAGAGAAATACATACTCTAAAGACATGTCATTTCATAATTTTCAAGAATCGGTTTATTGTAAAACATTGAACCAATAACTTGTCAAAATGTGTACTTCCACTTTTGTAAGGTTTTGTGGCAACATAACTGCCGTACTTTGGTGACTTCATTTTCTTCCCATCTGTGAATGCGTGACTCATATTGATCTGCGTGTGTAACATGTCTCTGTGTGGGACATCTGTTTCTTTAAAAACTGTTAGCATCTATTTTAGGTTATTTTATGGAGAGGCAATGGAAGGGTCCAGAGCTCTATGCAGATCAGCACACCTGTACAAGGAATTAGTTATAAAGGGACTTGTTTTACAGGATGGTTCTAACACAGGTTTACTGTAGGGGTGAATTTAGTT
>CM044440.1:120122104-120157928 GCA_024363595.1 Xenopus borealis | reverse complement strand
AAAGCACTGCATATCTTGTCGGCGCTATACAAATAAATGATGATGATGATGATGATGATGTTCTACAGGAAATGTGTTTGACAGCTTGGAAGGAAGAGAGACACTGTTCTAGGTGATGGGAGGGAATCAACAAGACAGGCAGAAACCTGAGAGAATCTTGCAGAAGGCACTGAAATTAGTCGATGAGAAGAGAAGGGAGAAGCAGTGTGTAGGCTACATGAAGTGGTACATTTTAATTTAAGAACTAAAATGTTAGAAACCTTGAACGTCAGTGTTAATAGTCTAAATTTTATTTGAGAGGAACCTGGGAACCTGGGAGTCATTTGCATACATGAAGTAGCTGATATGCAACAATGACATCAGTAAATGAGCTCCATTCAGGAAGCACAAAGAGTTGAGCCTGTGAGCTGCAGGTGAAGTTCGATGGTGGCATTGTGGGCAAAAATAAAGGGTAATGTATTTAATAAAAGGTGCAAAGTTTGCCACAGGTTTAGTCACCTATAGCAACAAATCCACAGATAGCTTTTACTAGGTGCACCTGTTCTTTACATTGTGCACCTTCCTACTATTTCAGGATGTAGAAAACATTATGTAGGGTTTAAATTTAAAAAAAAAAGTGATTGTGTTACAACAACTCCTGTTGTTTGTCATTTTTTTTTTTGCTGTGTTTTTTAATATTTTGCCAGCTGATCTAACAGCGAGAGAAACTCATAATACCGGTACAAGTGTTTACTCTGGGTGGGGAGACTCTTGTGCATACTAATGAGTCACCATATGGTAAAGAAAGATGTATCCCTTCCCTTGTTTCAGTTATGTAGAACTTTATATCACGTGGAATGTCATCAGACAAAAACATCCAATTCTGCGTCTGACTCTCAAGGTGCCAAACAAGAAGGTGTTGAGGAAATTATATCTCTGTTTACCAATATTTATATGACAGCTTAGCAATTTTATTAGGGAGAGCAGGATCTTTTTTTAACTTTCACGTTTTTTACATTCATAGATAAATTGGTTTAGATTTGTTGATTGGAGTAAAAAAAATAAATCAGTGCAATATGGCTGACCAACTGAATGAAAGGAGGGCCTGCTGGGAGCTCTTCTGCTGCCTAACCAATACACAGGGAGATAACAGTTTTGGTGGTCCTACATGCAGTAGGTTTGAATGCATTCCAACGCTACATTTTATTTATATACAGTTGTTATGCTCTGCAGGGCTTTATAGATATCATGCCTAATGCAATCTGCATGGAAGAAACCCCAGACAAACACAGAGAGAACATACAAATTCTTGGCAGTGCCCTGGCTAGAACATTTACCTCTATCCCAAATGTTTCTGTTCCACCTGTTTTATCAAACAGCATTTTTTTCAGACGAGATTGGGAAGCCTGGGTCCACTGCAGCTGCTGCCTTAGGGCCCCCCCCACACCTGCCGCAAAATCCCCTACAGGTCCCCTGCCAATAACCCAGCTCTCAGCTCCCGGCCCCTGCCTTCGCATGCGTACCGTTCCAGGGCAGGATAAGGAGGTCGGGCAGCAGCATCTGATTGCAGCAGGGACTGGATCTGGGCTGGTTGGGCTCATCGTTTGGATACATACACGCAATGGGGAGACTGCGGGGAGAACGGCAGGAAATCTTCGGACCAACATTGTGAATTTGGGACACTTTTGATTAAGTTGTTTCCTTTTTCAATTATTGGGCTCATAAGAGCTGGGGCCAACCATGTTTTTTTCCCGGTGTCCCGTCGGTCTAGTTTTTATTAGATGTGTCTCCTTTTGGAATGGTTACAAAACTTTATACTGAGGAGTAAATGCCTTTTACCAGGACAGATGACATAACTTCACTTTTTTAGGGCACACTTTTTGGGTCTCTCCTCTATGTTATGATATCATGACCTCTCACTCCTGTGCTTGCATGCATAAAGATTGGACAGTGTTGCTTCAAGCAAGAGGGGGAATGGGGGTTCTTTCTGGACACTCTGTACCTCCATCCCCCAAGTAGTTATACTATTGGTCAGGGGACACTTCATGCCAGGCTTAAAGGGACAGACCACCAATAAAGGAGAAGGAACAGTGGAATCACTGGGGGTGCAAAGTTGTTGTGCAGCCCTCCAAGTGATTAGAGTTGCATACCTCCTACCCTACTCCTTCTTCAGAAAATGCATAGGCCTAGGATCTGTTACGTACTAGCACTGTACTACCATTTTCTTCCTGTCCCTGGCATCCCAGCACCTACTGAAACATATGCAATACAATAATCAGTGTAAAAGTTCTACAGATGCACTTTTTTTATTCGATCTCAGTTAATGATTCCCAATTTGGTAGCTTGATCCTGGCGAAGTAGGTGGTTGAATAAAAATTAAAAGGGGAGGTATTCAACCATTTTATTCGAATATTCGAATCATTCGAATTCAAATATTCGATGGTCGAATTTGCCTAACTTGCTTATTCGAAGATTCAAATTTATATTAAATTTGATCGAACTTCGAATTCTTCACGTGAATTTTGTTAATCTACCCCTAAGAGTTAAGAAATCTGGACATTATCAGTATTTCCCATTGGACTATGAGAGTTGTAGTTCAGCTAGATAGATAGCTACCCCCTTAGAAATAATTGCACCCTTACATAGTTAAAAGAAAATGCCATACATTGTGTTTTCAAACAGGTGTTATAGTTTCATGTTGAACTTTCTTCAGTTGTCCCCAGAGGCATCTTTGTGTTTTCTGCTATTTCTTTTGTGCAGAGTTCACAGGCTCCAGGGGAATCACCTGTAACACAGTGACTTTCCCTATTGAACTGTAACACAAAAGGCGATATACCATTGCGCTGCTGATACTAGCGTGAATCCCTTGTTTGTTCAGGACCATGTATTTATCTGTCATGAATTGCAGGGTGTCATTGTCTTCGGCAGAACATCGCCCCAGAGATTGTTTTGGAGGATACAGAATATTTGTCGCTGTGAAAATAAATTCCTTCAATCCTAGTTAACATATAAGGTTTTGGAACTGGCTCAAGAATTTCCTTCTCTGTACAAACCAGTGATATTATTATATTTCTCTGTTCCAGGATTGTACTACTCACATGGGTATCCTTCAGACAAGCCAATGTTTCCATTGTGTCCTTTGCTTTCCAGTTTCTTCCTGCAGGGGGAATCCAATCTGATACACATACAACTGACTTGCAGTTAATGTGTTCTTTCCCTTTTAAATGCCAGACCTCTAATTCCCATCGATGGGTTGTTTGTAAAAGTACATTTGTGAAAGATAAAATTGATTCCATCCCCCATATCATTCTGTCTGACATGTCATTTGTTGCCTTAAGGCTGACTTAAAGTGAAACCCTAAAATCCACTTTCACTGCAGTGTATGCAAATGGTTATTTCCTCATGGGAACTGTTAAAAAATTTTTTTTAATTATTTGAACTGAATTTATTATTTTATTAAAGAGATTTTGAAGTGCTTAATACCAGTGCTATCCCGGCACCATGCTGGTTTGCCATTATTTATGTATCACAGATTAATGCTACAGTATATATCTCTGCAAACTCTGTAAATAATATCCATTTAGGATGGGAAATATCCAGCAGGGAGCTACCCAGAGTACAATTCACAGGGTTAGGGTTAGAAGAGCAGGGACACATCGTTACCTCCCATAGCAACAAGGCTGCCATCAGGGCGGGACAGGGGGCCAGGCAGTGCTGCACTTTAGAAAGAGCCGGGCCCCTCTTGACAGTGCCGTAGACGATGTGCAGCCGAAATGCAGAAGTCCCGAAGTGCCGAAAATGAAGTCCTGAAGTGGCGAAAAGACCTGAAGTCATGAAAAAAAGCTGAGATTGAAGTCCTGAAGCGGTGAAAAGACCCAAAGTCATGAAATGAGGCAAAGTTGAAGTCCTGAAGCCATGAGTTCAATTCTACTGAACACCAATTTGCATTTTTTGATCCCCTGGCCACCAATGTATTATTTTAATGTTCTATAGGCCCCTGCCCCCAATGTTTTTTTTTTAAATATTTTTTGGGGCCCTAATTTTTTTTACTTGTAAAGGGGGGCCCTGACACCAATGTTTCTTTTTTTAAAATATTTTTTGGAGCCCCAATTTGTTTTATCTTGTAAGGGGGACCCTGGCACCAATGTTTTTTTTTTGAGGCCCCAATTTTGTTTAACTTGTAAGGGGGGCCCCTGATGCCAATGTTTTTTTCAACTTATAACAGGGCCTTGACCATCAATAGCTTTTTATAACTTATGTGTGTGGGGGGGGTTACTTTTTTAGCGCTGATATCTGTGTTGTCTTTTAACTGTTATGTGTAGTGGGTGGGATCAGGGGTGGGGCTTGGGCACCAGGATAGGAGGGGATTGGGCACCAGGGTGGGCAGGGGGGTCCCCAAAAATTGTTGTGCGGGGCCCCGTGATTTCTAATGGCGGCCCTGCATAGAAACAAAACGTTGCTTTAAAAGGAATTTAAAAGGACAATGAACTGCATACATTTCTGGATGTAGAGGGCTTAGAACTCTTGCATAAGTGTGAGCAGCTGTTTAAGACACATGGGGCCATTGACAAGAAGGCCAGAGACTAAAACAGGGGTTCTGATCATCTTTATCCATGATCACTAGCCATGATAATGAGAGCATGATCATGATCCATTGAATTATGAAAATTCGAATAATTAGAATAAAATTCTATTTGAATGTTCGAATATTCGACAGTCGAATAACTTGCCCTTTAAATTTTAATTCGACTGCCTAGTTCACTAGATTAAACCTACCTAATTGCTATTAAGCCCTATGGGAAGCTCCCATAGGGTTTTTTTTAAAGATTTTTAGATCGAATAAAAAAAATTTGATCGAATGGTTAAAATTATTCGATTCGAACGATTTAATCGTTCGATCAAATTTTTTTAATTCGATCGTTCGAACGATTAAATAGCAGGCGCCCCTAGGCCCACTGCCCTTCAGCGCCCCCATACTCTGCCCTTTATTCGCAAATTTTCATCATCAGGACTGGAACAATGGGGATTGGCGCATGGGAAATTTAAAAAACTATCATATCTCCTGGTAATCCCAAGTGTTTCTGAACCAATGTGGGTGTGGCTGGGCAGCATGCCGCCCCCTAAAATCCTGTCACCCTAGGCCCGGGCCTAGGGGGCCTTTCCACAAATCCAGGCCTGCTTGCATTTATCAACACTGTACCCTGCTTTAAAATTTGCGGCACAGTTTTCCAGTCAAGTCAAATCACTCTGCAAAGTGAAGCCTATAGTTCTGCACAATAGATCGATAGAAAGATAGATAGATCGATAGGTACCAGATGATCTTCAGGTGGGCTCCAGCCAAGGACATTATTAATCATTATTATTATTTCCATCATAGATTTGCGGCACGGTTTTACAGTCAAGTCAAATCACTCTGCAAAGTGGAGCCTATAGTTCTAGACAATAGATAGAAAGATAGATAGATCGATAGGTACCAGATGATCTTCAGGTGGGCTCCAGCCAAGGACATTATTAATCATTATTATTATTTCCATCATAGATGTGTTATTTTACAAAACTGTTATGTTGGGCCACCACCCAGCAGAGGTTAATCTACCCGGGAACACTTGCTGATATTGAGATACTAAGACCAATGTCAGACATTCTCTGACATTTTTCCACTGGTGCACTTGTGACCATCTTTGGCCATGACTGTACTTGGTGATGGATGTCTTTAAGTCTGATGCTGTAGGCCTCCAAGGAATGCAATTATGGGTAGCATCTGGGTCACTTTTTCACACACTCATCATCAAACGAATCACTGCTTTATATTCTTGCTCTTATTGGTTGCTCCTCACTTTTCATTCAACCAAAAACATTAGCGAGGGACATACTAAGGAAATAAATGAAGGGGCAAATTTACTAGTGGTCGAATTCGAGGGTTAATTAACTATAGAATTTGGCCATCGAATATCGAATTCGAAGGGTCTTAACAAAAAATTTGATTGAATGATTCAAACGATTTTAACCATTCGATCTAATTTTCTTTATTGGATCTGAAAATGCTGGAATAACCCTATAGGGTTATACAGCAATTCGGTAGGTTTAATCTAGGGATTCTATTTTTTTTTAAAGGGCAAGTACTTCAACCATCAACTGGTCGAAGTGGCCACAAAAATTATTAGAAAATTCCAATCTTTTTGAAAATTAGATTGAATTTTTAATAGTTCACACGAATTTAGTAAATCTGCCCCAAGTGTCTTGGTTTAAAGCAGTGATCCCCAACCAGAAGCTCGCGATCATCATGCTGCTCTTCAACCCCTTGGATGTTGCTCCCAGTGACCTCCAAACAGGTTCTTCTTTTTTAATTCCTGGCAAGTTTTAGTTGCATGAAAACATGTATACTGACAAACAGAGTCTCCTGTAGGCCACAAGCCCTAATAGGGGCTACCAATACCCAATCACAGCCCTTATTTGGAAGCCCTGGGAAATTTTTGCATGCTTGTGTTGCTCCCGATTATTATTTTATACTTCAGTGTGGCTCATGGGTAAAAAAAGGTTGGTGACCCCTGGTTTAAAGGAATGTATTACATTTTTTCACTCTGTGTACCTTAACGTAACACTACAACTATGGAATGCCCTACAACAAGGTGCAGAGGATTCACATGCATAGAGGAAAAGCTAAATATCCTTATTCCACTTTATGTAATACTAGCATAATATCATGGCCCTTTCTTCTTTTCCTATCCAGCTTTTTTTGTATTCTAAACATAAACATGAACTTACTGCACAAGCCTAATCAAACAAATGATTTATGCTTTCAAAGTTGGCCACAGGGGGCTGTCATCTTGTAACTTTGTTGTACATCTTTGCAAGACTAGACTACATACACATGCTCAGTGTGATCTGGGCTTCTTAGGGATCATCAAAAATGATCAAAAACACAAAGCTGCTTGGGTTCTGCATGGCTGGTAAGTAAGGCAAGGGCTCCTCCTGCTGTTCATAAGTATGATTGTTTCCCTGTCAGAAGTTAGGGACCGTCTGATAATTCCTATCCACAGCTCTAAATATCACTATATACAGTCAGGTTTCTTATAAAAACGGTACACATTTTTTAATTAAAGTATATTGGAGATAGATTTCTTTTTCATTAAAGTAAAAATGGGATTTTATTTCCTTGCTCTTTAACAAAGTGGTTGCTTCAAAACTGGAAGGTAAAAGAAAAAATAACAATGGGGGATAAAATTGCATCAGGGACAAAATATGCCCAAGTTATGTTACCTACAGCAACCAGCCTGCAATTAGAACATACAGGATTAATATATTCCAGTCTGGTTATTAAAAGTAAACATTAGACCAGTTGCTATGTCTGTACTAGACCTGAGCAAACTTTCCCTGGTTTTTGTGTAACCACTCAAAAATTTGAAGTTCTACAGTCATAAAATACATATTTGTGAAGGTTGCAACATAGCCTCTTCTACCAAGTAACATGCCATGCTTTGTGCTATGTGTCGTCTTGGAGGTAATCTCTGGAGCATATTGATTTGGATGAAGGATACACTGAAAACTTTCTGATGAAGGACAGCCCGTCTCCCCAATGTCACTGGATATATATAGTTCAAGCTTTTACAATGTGGAACAAAAGTGTAGGAAGTGTGGAACAAAAGTGTGGAAGAAGTAAGAAAATATGTTTTCCCCTTAGTGGGATTAAATAAATGACTCCTTTGTATTATTTTATATACTAGAAGGAATTTGCAAGATTTCTAAAATAGAGAAGTGAAAACCATCTGTAAATAGACTTATAAGTAAATGACAACTTCTACACTGTGAGCCAGGTGTAACACAAGTTTCTTGCGGCTGGAGTAAGGAAAATTCCTTAGTGCTACATCAATTAAATGCAGTGTCACAGGCAATGGCAGAAATACACCCAAATAAACTGATAAAGATCCTGCCTGAAGGAATGTTCTGCACTAGGCACATGAGGAATGATGTCCCTTCTCCTCTGCTGCTGGATTAACACAAACACAGATCAAGTAGGAGGCTGACTCCTTGTCCCCCCTCAGCTCTCCCACCTGAATTCGCTCAGTGGTTGGGGGGGATAAAGCAAAATAAATAAATAAAACTGCCCCTCTATTTAACATTGCTTGGGAATGTTACAGAAAATGGATAAGGTGATAAGGAAGGTGTATCAGCTACCGTTTTGAGAATAAAGTTGGCCATACTTGGTAAAATCCACTCATGAGGTCACCAAACCAGCAGAGTTTGGCTACCTACTTGCTGGGAAAAATTGGACTTATCTTCTCCTACAATGGGGCATGTGGAGATCTGTCAGATCTGTCAGACTAGTATCCAGATCCAGTCTTCAACCGACTGGATTTTTTTTTTGGTTGGGGTTGGTTTGTGGTCAGACATTGGTCTGGCAGGACATTCAGTGGGCCCCATACATGGACCAAAATGCTGCGTCTGTCTGTCTTCAATTTTTAATTCTTTCTTCTGTGTGTTTTCCACAGGCTGCAAAAGCCAAGAGCAAAAGCTGAGAAATCAGAGGCATCAGTAATACCAAGGCTAAGCTGTTCCATAGACTCATTTCCATTTCAGTCAGGGAAAGATTGTAAATATTAATCTTCAGGCAGGGAGAAATTTCTTGAGTTAATATTTTGTTACAATTATGGTTATAGTCATTTATGATTATCATCGTTATTATCAGTAAGATGTTTATTTCTATTTATTTTCTATAATGTTCCTAGTACAGGTATGGGATCCAGAAAGCTCTGAATTACACGGTGGCCATCTCCCATATACTCCATAAATAATTAATATTTTTAAAAATGATTTCCTTATCCTTTATAATAATAAAACTTGATTTTGTTCAATGAAGGCACAATAATAAAAAGGGGTTTAATTAATATTTTAATAAGAGCCAAGTTATGGAAAGATCCCCTTTTCTGGAAGACCCCAGGTCCCAAGCATTCTGAATACAGCAGCAATGTTTATGATGTTGAGGTTATGTCTCCTAATCTAAAAAGCCTACTTTGTTGTAACGTTAGAGTTTTTTTTCTACTTTTTCAAATGTTGATAAACCACCCCTAGGGCCAGCACCAGTTCAGTTTTTCTAAGGCCTGTTTGAGTCTCAACTTTCTGTTGGTTTTCAGCTTTGTGAAACCGAACAATAAAATGCCCAATAGATGAAAAAAATATCCACCTCAACATGGCTTAGTTATTATCAAGTGTAGTTAATTTCATATCATTAAAGAAAAACAATACAAATCGATCAAAAATTATCAATTGTTTTTTAAATTAGCATTGCAGAGTTTTCTGGATAACTGATTTCTGTATAATAGATCCCAAATCTGTTATGACAGGATTGGGCTTATTCATCAGGCAGAATATAGATAGAGTTGCCACCCATGTGGTATTATACTGGACGTTTCCGTTTTTCAAAGGGCTGTCTCTTCAAAAGTTTCTGTCCAGTTTAAATCATTGAGAAAACTAGACAGAAGTCCAGCCAGTTGCATCTAAGGGATGCAATTGCCCCGTCCTGACATCATAACTCCACTGACATCATTGCACTCACATCTGATGTCATCATGCCCACCCCTACATCTCTCCACCTTTGTTGGGGTTTAGCCACCAGCAAAGGTGGCAACCCTAATCACAAGGGTGAGGATGGTACTCAGTTGCCTCCCTGGACACAGATAAGAGCTCAATTATGGTTACCTGCTTTTACATGCCCATCTGTTGTGACTGTAGAAGTTGGCCTGGTCATGGTGTGGTCATTCATATGGGTTGGCTGGCAATCATGCAAAAAGAGGTGGCGTTATCCCAAATGTTGTTTACAGTGATGATTGTATTTTTATGGAGGAAAAAAATGTGACTATTTTTTATCCCAGTCTGGGGGTCCATCTCTTTTCTTGGCTATTTGGTGTTGGAACCAAGGGAATTTTTTGGGAAAATCTGACCCGTTTTGTTCCGCCAACAAGCAAAAATTCCCCAAAATGCATTGATGGCCATTAAATTTTTTTTGTCTTGCAATGTTTTAGCTATTGGGGTCAATGGCTGTCGAAAACACAGCAAAACATTTTGCTCATCACTAGTCCTAACCGCAGCACGGATGGACATTGCACTTGGTTAGAGCTTTTTTTACAACTCTTACATTCCAGCAGAGCAATGATGACAGCCCTTGTGGCCAGACTATAGTATTGTGAATAGAATTGTGAAGTTTTATCTTACACACCATTGTTTTAAAGTTCTTTACTCTAGTGCAACATTCCTTATAAAAAGGAGGATCATACTTTCAATGTCGCCTCAAGTGCAATTCGGTGTAATGTGTTGTAAGCTTGAAATGCAGGTGTTCAGCATTCCTCGTCCTTTTGGGAGCTTGCCATGTTCCTGCGTTCTCAGAAAGAATAACGTTTTATTAATAGCAGCACTGTGCCTCGGTAATTGAAGTGTCAGTTCTAATGGGCATTGACTAGCACTGCATTAATATTTACCAATCTTAAGATAGATTGTTTGTACTTGTTTTTAGCCGTATGATCCAAAAAATTCAAGTTTTCAGGAAAAATATTTTTTTGAAAGGCTTGTCAGCTTTTCTGTTTTCGCACATATTGGATTTATGGTTTTTTTTATGCTTCATGGCAACAGCAAATATTTTAAGTAGTACTTGACACCCTAAGCCTCTCCAGGCTGAAGATTGAGGTATGATCTTTATTCCAGATTATTGCCTGGCTGTGTGATGAAAGTTCTGTTTATTTAAAGGACAACTAAAAATATTGTCAGATTGTTGGGAGATGCCCTTCAACAGAGAAATAAAGGGAAACCTGAACCTTGTACAAGGCAAGTGGGGGTAGTAGACTAGTGCTAGGGGTCAATAGTTTTAAGGGGTTGAAGACTGCTAAGCCATGGGAAACTGTTTCGTCTACTTATACTTGTGGCATCTATAAATATGGCAATCAGTTATAGGATCAGCATTTAAGAACTAATAGGTGCTGCAAACATATGATGAGCAATTAGTTGTAAGGGTATTATAATTACCCCAAATTGTGCTCTGGATGAGTTCTTTCATCCTCAGGAGTGAGCCATCACAATGGTGTGTGGAGGCAGGGTGCAGTATAACTGTATCACTAAAAAAATGGGCCCCCTCTAGTAGTGCTTGAGAGGATAATATCAGTCTACTGAAGACACCTCTTATGTGGAACCCGGGTGGGATTTTTTCCAAATAAATGATGATGTATGAAATGTTTGCTTTCCAAAGCTAGGAGAAAAAGAAAACTTGGGGTAGTTTCCAAACCCTTGTGAGTCTACCATATCTTTTACTGTTTGGATCCATATGTTTGACAACTACATTATTGCTGCTAACCAAGGGGAGATTTCTGTTTCTAGAAAGCATGCTTTACTTATTCACTGCCTGGGAGCAGCTTTGAGAGAGCTGGTTGTTACCTGTGAGTTTGGAAATCTAACAGATGAAATGTTAAGAGACAAAAAACAAAACAAAATCACCTTGCATTATAGAGAGACTGCTCTGAGAGCAGGATTTAACCCTTGCAAAGGCTATTACAGTTTCTAGCCAAATTGAAAAAGCAGTGGCTGGGGCTAATGGGGAGATTCATCCAAGAGTGAAGTTCCGCCACTAGAGGGAAATTCCACAGCTCTCAGTTCATTTCTATGGGATTTTGAAAGGCTTATTTATCAATGGGTGAAGTGAAATTTCACCCTTTGATAAGTACGTCTTTCAAAATCCCATAGGAATGAATGTATAGCTGTGGAATTTCCCTCTAGTGGCGGAACTTCACTCTTCACTTCACTCTTTGATGAATCTACCCCTAAAACTCTCAGTTAGGGAACTGCTGGGAATGCAGAAAGGTAGGACACTTTGCTAAAATCTGCCATAGTTCTGCTAAACATGTTAAGTGTGGATAAAGGTGTCACATTTATTCCAGACAAGTTTATATGCTCAATACTGCTGCTGCTGACAAGGGACACTCCATTTACCTGATGCTTGGTACAGGTTCAGCTGTTTCTATACTACCAAAATATTTGAAATACTTTGCAAAAGATATGCTTGTTGCACCTGCCCTGAGACTGGTCAGTTACTTAAAGGATCCAATCCCTGTGCTTCGTTTCTTGCCAGTGACTGTACAATTCGAAACAAACACTGCAAAATTTGAATTTAACATTATGAATAAGGGTAATGCAGTACTTGGAAGGGATCTCTTTGCTGCATTAAACCTAAAAAAGATAAAGACAATTAGTTGATGGATTCATTACTACAGCACCAGTGCCTACCACACAACATGTGTCTAAAATTTCACCACAAAGTAACACTGGAATGTGCAAAGAACTTTGTGCACAAAGTTAAGTTGAGACCAGATGTAAAACCAGTACACCAGAAATTGAGGCAATTGCCCTACGCTATAAGGGAGACTGTCTCACAGGAACTAAAGAAACTGGTAGAGCAAGATGTGATTGGAAAATCAGAATCCTTCAAATGGGTTTCACTAATTGTTGTAACAATGAAGAAAACTGGAGGAATTCAATTGTGTGTTGATCTCCTTGAACCTTATAAAGCAGTTCTTATGGATAATCAGCCCTTGCCACACACACAGAGGAAATATTTTCAGACTGAGGAGCAAAATTCTTTTCCACCCTGGATCTTCAGAGTGTTTATCATCAAGTATTACTGCATGAAGAAAGCCAAGACCTCACTGCATTTATCACCCATGATGGTTTGTTCGGTTCAAGTGTGTACCTTATGGACTGGCTTCAGTACCGAGTTGATATCTTCTATACTCCATGACACACCTGGTGTACAGTGCTACTTGGATATCATCGTCTACACTCCAACTATGGATCTTAATGACAAGTACCTGGAAAAGGTTCAGAAATGCATTGATTCTGCAGGAATGAAACTGAACTTTTCCAAATGCCACTTTAGATATACTCAGCAGACATCAAACTTCCACAAAATACTGTGCCTACCAAAAAATCTACCGATTATATTGTCAAATGTCAACAAGCCAAATTCAAGGCTTATACTGACAGAAAATGTGGTGCAAGAGAAGTGCACTTTCATCCTGGATCTTTAGTCAGTGTAGAGCATGGTAAAAGACTTGAAAAATTGTTACAATCATGATTTTTTAACTTGAACCATGTTTCCCACTTAATGTCCTAGTTATAAATCTTTGCACTCCAGAATGAGAATAATAGAAATGTCTAGAACATGAAGAAGGGCTAGTTGGCATGAGTCTAACACCAAGAACCAATTCTTCCAGAAAATGTTTAAAAGATAAAGATATTTCCTGTGGAATATTATTCATCATTTTATTATTGGATTCATTCAATATGGAGGCTTGTATTGATCACACATATCACAGCATAGAGAGTGTTGTGCTCAGAAAACAGAAGGAAATGGAAACCAAATGTGCAAGGGCTCCAAGGTATTGGAAATACAATGTGGCTATGACATTAAACTGTACCCTATTTCTATTGCTACTTAACAATGTTCTTTAAAAAAAAGTGCTAGTTAACCAAGTAACAGAAAAATGGACCAAATAAGTGTTGTGTTTAGAAGCATATGATGTAGATACCTGCATTTATCTGCCTTGTGCTTCATGACTGACATAGATATATGGTACAAATAAGAACTAACTGTATCTACAGTGAAGCCCTGTTGTTTTTGCATCATGCCCCACATATAGGATATTTTATTGCTATTTTAATTGAATTTAACATGTAAATAATAAATTTTACAGTGCTCTGATTCCAATACTCTGGCTATAGGGTGTTTCTATTCCCTGTAGCCTGAAGAATTACAAGCTACCCCCTCATAGACCAAATCTTATGGAGATATGAACATTTTTGGAACTTTTCCAAAATGAGTGGCTGCTGGTTGGCTCAGCCTGATGGGATTTAGAGATTAGTGACTCCATGATGTCATTTGCTTGCATGGGGGCTGAGTTCTGCAGAGCTAAAATGATTCAGGTTTTTCTTTTTCCCCACTATGTCATTGTTTATTCTTGCCTATCTATATACAGTATCTTAAAATAACAGCCTGTATTTTCAGATTAGTGTCCTGCGAAGTACCCATAAGAGCAGTTTGACCAGGAAATGTAAAGATTTATACAATTATTGCTTTCACGGTACATGTATACAGATGTCAATACTAGGCATTGTAATGAGTGCCTTGTGTGTATATGTTCTAGCACAGGGGTCCCCAACCTTTTTGCTTGTGAGCCACATTTAAATGTAAAAAAGAGTTGGAGAGCAACACAAGCATGAAAAAGTCCATGGGTATGTCAAGTAAGAGCTCTGATTGGCTTTTTGGTAACCCCCTATATGGACTGGCAGCCTACAGGAGAGAATGTTTGGCAGGACATCTGTTTTTTATGCAACCAAAACTTGCCTCTAAGCCAGTAATTCAAAAATAAGCACCTGCTTTGAGGCCACTGGGAGCAACATCCAATGGGTTGGAGAGCAACATGTTGCTCACAAGCTACTCATTGGGGATCACTGTTCTAGCAAGTCACTGGCGCCATGCATATATCATATACATAATGTGCTAATTTTTTCATTCTCTGTACCACCAGAGCCTGTTCCCAATTAGGAGCCTGCTCCTTTTCTTGCTTCACACCTCGAAATACATTCCCTTCTTGATGCCTGCCAGGTTTCCACTAGTGAAACATTTCAGTAGCTTCTATAGCAATTTGCTGTGTCCAGTCTAAATGCTTTAATTATATCCTTCTGTTCAAGGGGCTGATTAACTACGTACTAGCCCTTTAAAAATAGAGGAAAAAGAGGAGAGATTGATCAATGCACATTCTTCTTTCTTTCTTCTTTCTTTTCTTCTTTCTTTCTTTCTTTTTAGCCCTTTAAAAATCCTTCAACTTCGACTGTTTGGCAGCTTAAATCTGCCGAATTGCCATATTAGCCTATGGGGACCTCACAGAATTTGTGCTGAAATTTTTTCTGAGAAATCGAAGGATTTTGGTTAAAATCGTTTGAATCGAATGATTCAAATGATTTTCATTCACTCCATTACATCCGTTTGTGGTCGAAAACAGCCATATTGAATTGAAAATGACCCCCCCAAAAAAATTTCAGGGTCGAATTTAAATTTTTTTCATTTCGGAATTTGACCCGTAGTAAATCAGTCCCCAAGCTTCCAGTTACATTGTAACTAAGCTTCCAGTTACATTTTCTGGGCAGGCACTGTTTTAGCTTCCTCCACTTGAGGGTAACTTATAGGACCACACATTCAGCTACTGAATTTTGAATATCGTTCAGAACACTGTACCTGTCATTCTTGTAGGTCTAAAATGTAAAAAGATGTTCAAAAGATGTTTTAATAGATACAAGGGGTCATTCTCATTCTGTGCCTCATGTTTACTGGCAACATGCAAGGTAAAACCCCTTTGGGATTGAAATAATTAAAATGTTCATGTGTACATCACCTTAAGGGTAGCTAGTGTGTACATAGCTTATTGGACTACAATGGATTCTCAAGCTAGTGCTTTTTATTTTATTTTTTTGTGATCTATAGAATGTTGCTTTGGGTTTGAGCAGCTCTTATTGCATCATGCCTGATTCCTTGCTCACTTATACACCTTTATGTAACATTTCTAGTCTGTAAAATGGCACTGAATCTATTTTGGCAGCAACCAGATATATACTTTGTTTAATGTTAAAGCCCCAAACATTAAAAGCATTGCATATAGATTTATAGGTTTCAACCAAAAAAAAAACCCTTTCAAACAAATTATTGTCAAACAAGTATTGCACATTATGTCGAGTTTAATGCAATCTGACAATATCATTTGAAAGGATTAAATGTTCACTTGGGAAAGAACATTAGAAGATTTAAACTCCTGTAAACATGAAAATGCAGCCATTTGATCAAACAGATGCATTCATAAAATTCCAAATATAGCAAATGTATGCTTAGTGTATGCAAAGTTGAAACCGGTTACAGTAGCGGAGATGAAATATGTTCATTTAAGTTACTAAATAACTTTGAAGTGTTGGTGTTGAAAGGCAATATACATAATTATATTGTTTTAAGCACATTTTATTTGCATTGCCATTTTGCAACCTTTTTTTTTTCTTTCATTTTAAACCTGTATGAAAAAGGCTCTCCTAGCAACCCATACACAATTCTGTCTTGATAATAATAAACATATAGGGCCGTGGGGTTAAAAAACCAAAGTTTGAGAAATTACTTGACTACAGGCCTCAGTTATAACTGCATTTTCAGAGTTCAAGTTGACCACTTCCAATATTAGCCTTCTGGCACTGGCTGGTCCAAGGCATCTTTCATTAGATTCCCCCTAGAAGAGATAATTCTCTATGTATTTTCAGAACCTGTTCTTAGAGATTCTTTATATCTGCTCTTGAATAGGTGTCCCCCTTGTACGAAGCACAGTTCTTCTAGGGTATATAGGAGAGTAGCAGTCATTAAAACCTTCTACCTGTAATCATTTTCTGTTCTTTTATCAATACAAAATAGAGCTCAGTGCTTTAATATTATTTGAATTGAATTTACTAGAGGCTTACAAAGTATGGATTCTGGGTGACACCTCGTTAACACTAGCATAGAAGGGGGATGGAATGAACCTTTCCATAATATTATATTAATTAGCAAACAGAGCATTGTTGTTGTTGTGATTTAGTACATTTCCTTTCCACCCAATCCCTTTGTGTAAAAGTGCATGAAAGTTATTTGGCACCCAGTGTGACAGGCCTGGGGCTGAATTCATTACAATTTAGAATATACCCTGCATTCAACTGACAATGTATAACCCCTCTGAGAATCATTCATTTGGGTTATATTCTTTTTCAATAATGCCATGGATTTCCAACATGGATTCATCACATCATTTTAATCTCATTGACCTTTTTTTCCCTATTGCTATATGAGCTGAAGCTTCGGTGTATAGGTTCTCCACTGTGAATGAGCAGAGCATGTTTGGGAAATACAGCAACCAAGGCAAACAAAAGTGCATGGGTACTATAGTTTCATGGAAGTGACCAGTAGTGATGGGCGAATTTATTCGCCAGGGCCGAATTCGCAGCGAATTCCCGCGATTCGCCGCTGGCGAATAAATTCGCGAATCACCAGCGAAATTTTGCTTGGCGAAAAATCGCCGAAAAAACGTAATTTTCGACTCGCGTTGCGTCATTTTCGTTGCGCGTCACGTCGTTTTCGAAAATTATGCGACGCGCCAAAGTTGACGCGACGCGCATCAAAAGCGTCCCGCGACTCGTTTCACAAATTTTTCACCGATTCGCGAATTTCCATAGAAATTTCTCTGGAAAATCGCAAATTTTTCGGCGAAGCGAATCTCGGGAGATTCGCCCATCACTAGTGACCAGGTCAGGTACCCTGCACCCAGGTGTCTGCCTATACTGAAACAAAAAGAAAAAAAGAGAAACACCAAGGAAAACAGGTGTTTTCCACTTTTTGTAAAGAGAGATCTGAAAGACAGAAGTATTTTTGTCGAATTCAGGTGTTCGCATGCCTTTGGCAATTTTCCAGCTTCAGATATCCTTCTTTACCCTTGGGCAAGGATGTCAAAGCCAAGCTCAAATAACCATTGTTAACCCTAGGGAAAAACTGTAGAAACTCATGGGACGTGTAGGTGAGCAATAGCAGGAGAACAAATTATTATTATTATAAGATTTACATTTACAGCATCTGCATGCCCATCTGTACTTAGGAATTCTGTGTCATGTTCTGTAACAGCAAGGCACAAATAGGTATAAAGTTAGAAAATAATATTATATTAAAAAATGCCTTTGTTTTCTCTGCGAGTTCACTTGCTGGAATGGAAACAACATTGAGCCCATCTTGATGTTCTGGAGTCTGGAGAGCAACACACCAATTCCTAGAAAAAGTAAAAAAAAGACCAGGTCCTGCTGCAAAAAATAATATCAGCATTAAGAACACAGAGCACTTATGTGCCTGGAATTATTAGGGCCCATGGATACAAACATTTTTTATGTGAATATGTGCCCATTGTCTTCAATGTATTGGGTGCAAGCAAAATGGAGAGAAAAAACACTAATTGACTCCAATGTATTTAAAGGAAAACTATTCTCCCAAAATGAATACTTGAGCAACAGATAGCTTGTATCATATTAAGTGGCATATTAAATAATCTTAAGAAACTGGTATACAGTATATATTTAAGTAAATATTGCCCTTTTACATCCCTTGCATTGAACCCCTATTTGGTGATGGTCTGTGTGCTGCCTCAGAGATCACTTGACCAGAAATATTTCAACTCTAACTGTAACAGGAAGAAGTGTGGAAGCAAAAGATCCAACTCTGTCTGTTAATTGGCTCATGTGACCTAACTTTATAGTTTGTTTGGTTTGTTTGTGTGCACCGTTGGATCCTAGGATCCCAGGGGGCTGTCCTTATTTTTTAAAATGGCTATTTTCTATTTATGATTACCCAATGGCACATGCTACTAAAAAAAAGTATATTATTATTAAAATGGTTTATTTACATGAAGCAGGGTTTTACATATGAGTTGATTTATGCAAATTTTCCACAGGAAAAGCTGTGCAGTTTCACTAGTTACTAGGCAATGTTTGTAATTAATATGCGACATGTGCATTTGACGGCAGGGCCATAACTAACTCTGTGTTCCAGAAGTGGCACCATTCAAACACAATGTCACAAGTTGCCCCTGATTTACCGAAAACTGAAAAAACTCAAACTGTGGTTCATATTGGTGCATTTTAAATGAGCAACTAAGCGTGTGCTGGAAAATATTGTATTATGGGTATTAAAGATGGCAATTTCCTCCAAAATTTAACACTTGCAGACGATCCCTACTATCTTATAGGGATGCACCGAATCCAGGATTCAGTTCGGGATTCGGCCAGGATTCGGCCTTTTTCAGCAGGATTCAGCCGAATCCTCCTGCCAGGCCGAACCGAATCCGAATTTGCATATGCAAATTAGGGCCAGGTTGGGAAATAACGTGACTTTTTGGCACAAAACAAGGAAGTAAAAATGTTTTCCCCTTCCCACCCATAATTTGCGTATTAAAATTAGGGTTCGGATTCGGTTCTGTATTCGGCCGAATCCTTCAGGAAGGATTCGGGGGTTCGGCCCGAATCCAAAATAGTGGATTCGGTGCATCTCTACTATCTTATGACTGTATAAGCTAATTTTTAAAAAAAAAAACAACACTTGATTATTTTCTCTTAGTAATACACATTCTCCAATTGCCACTTTCCACTGGTGTACGATGTAGACGTACAGGTTGGAACAGCACCATGAATTATTTAAAATCAAAATACCTTTATTGCACTCTTAGGGCATGACAGCAAAGATACTGTAATGCCCTGAGAGTGCAATAAAGACATTTAAATTCTAAATAATTTGAGATAGTAACAGATGCACCTTGCCTACAGCTTAATACTTTGAAAATGTATTATCCTCAGCAGTCAGCCTGAAATTAATCCCAGCAATGGATTCCGGCTGAAGGGATTTGTGAAGGGAAGATGGGTGAAAACCAGTATGAGATGAGTGATAAGACTTGTCAAGTTAAAAATTTCAACAAATTTCTACACATTGAAAAACATTTGTAAATATTCACATGAACAATGATGGAGCTAGACTCCTACTAGATAGATTTTGGAAAGTCACATATTGCAAAATAACCCTTTGCATGTCGTGCAAATGCAGCATTTCTCTTGCCACTGTTGTGGTTTCCTATTGACCTTTACAGAAGCAGGATTTAGTTGATTTATTTTCTCATATTGTGAAATTAACACAATCTCAGATATTAATACATTTTACCCCTTAAGCTGGCCATAGACGCAAACATACAGTACAGTACGATGTGTCCCAACATTTTTTGTGCAATGGCAATTGGTTGTTTAGTTGATAGGACCAGTTAGAAAGTTTCTGTCCGATAACTATAAGATCACTGCATGTATTGCCTATCTGACAATATTAATAGATGACTGCCACTACTATTTGTTGGGCCTGACTTTTGTATGATTGCTGTTTATTATTGGCGAGAACATTGCCTGCTTTGGTATTTTTCCTACTTTTTAATCTGAATGGTTAATGGTAGATTATTAGACTAGAACGAAGAACAAAAAATCTATGGCCGACTTTAGAGATGAGCAGTCCACTATGGGTAGTTAGGATATAGGAGGAAGCCCTTCCAGAGAGTCCAATACACAGTACAAAAGGATGATCCAGAGAATAGTCAAAGTCCAAGCAATAGTTCAAATAGGCAGGCAGTGAAGGTTCAACGACAGGGAAACAGGCAGGAGTAAATATCAGATTTAGGCAATAGTAAATAGCACATAGGAACACCAAACCTATACTTGGGCACCAAAACGGTGTCCTGGATGTCCTTTTAAAGGGATTTTGGTGCAAAAACGGACTCCAAGACGCGCCGTGCATCTGCCGCGACACACTGACATCAGCGTGCCGCCATCTTGGGAGTGACACCGGCAGGAGAAGATGCGCCGCCTGGAGCTCCGGGTAAGGCTCCGGGCGGCATTCCTGACAGTTATAGAAATATGCTATTTTGCTAAACATGATAAATATTGCTTCCAGTGACAAATACAATATTTCGGTTTTTAAGATTAAGAATTATCTTTGTAGACCCAAGATAGGAGAGCCCATAACCTTTTAAGCCGAAGGTTAATAGGATAAGGAGGTTAAACATATGTATGACAGGTCTTGATGTGTCAGCTACAATTCTTAAATAAATGTTTACACTTTTAGCAAAACATTTTAAATACATGTGTGAATCAGCAATTTTTTTTCATTCCTAATTTTTCATCATATTATTTGAGCACTGTGACTACACCTGTGAGTGTAAAACTGCTAATGGCAATAGTTAAGCTTAAGAAACTCTGACAACTGGTTGTGTTAAATAACAACAGGAAACCACTTTATCACTTAAATACACAACTGTATTTGGATTCTACTAGGTTTCTCAGATTCTGAAACTCAAGCGTGTGCTAGAAGAAAGAATCTATCTCTCCATCCATGCATTATCTATCTATCCATCCATCTATCTATATGTCTGTCTGTCTGTCTTTCTGTCTATCAATTTATGATCTAGCTATCTACCACATTGGGGTGTCCCTTGTGATTCTATAAGATTTTTGTCCAGAGTTTTAAATGCAGAATGCGTTCAAAACACTGAAGGCACTGAAAACACCAGCCCAGTGGTTAAGTGGCCCTATCACTTTTCTATTTGTGGCCCTTCAAAAGAGCTTTCATTTCAGTGATATTAGATCACAAATTTCGGCTCCAGCCCACACCAATCTTTTATTGGTGTTCCCAGATGACTGAGCACAATTCATAATGAGCATTGGTCTGCAAACTTGGACATGTTAGGGGTGTGTGTGTAGCGATCTTTCTTTTACACAGTCTGGTATTCAATAGATAAAGGTCACCACATGTATTAAACACTGACAGTGAATCAATATTGCTGCAGATTTAGAGAAGAGAACATAAAGCAAATAACACAGATAATGCCTAAATAAGCCTCTGGCAAATAAAGTGACTTTAATAACACATTCTTTAGAACTAGACCTCATTCACCTAAAAGACTGTAGGAGAAGATCAACATGCCGTTATTGAAGGTGAGTATAGTATATATGCATTACTTATAGAATTACATACAGAAAATTACATATAGAGAAAATTTAAATTATAAAGTTCTCTGTTGTAGGAGATTGTTCATTGGTCAGACTTGTCTATGTGCATTGCACCCACACTCTATTTTGTGTCTGTAAAACTGAGTACAATCGTAGGGGTGTTGGAGAATAATATTTTTTTTTTCTTTGCTGATAGCGTAAGGTTTGTTGCCACAATGTGAAAACACAGACGTGCACAATGGTGCAAAGTCTTCAGGCTCTCCTTTGAAAATAAAAGTTCCCTTTATCCCCAACTAACCAGGCTCGCCAGGCTTAGGGTCTTTAGTCCCTCCGTTGCCTCAAGGGGCATCCTTTTCTCTTGTGATCTATCAGAGCATCATCCAAAGTAAACAATTATCCAGAGGAGATCCAGGAGCAGGGGGGGTGGATGCCTATAGCGTCCACAAAATCCTCAAAAATAAGTGAAACTGACAAAAGTAATGTTAGAATTATATAAATTGCCCTGAAAAGCCAGACCAAAGTAAAGGTGTGAGTGCAGCAAAATAAACCCAAACTATGTTGTGAAAAATGGTACACCACCTGTTTAGTTCAGGTCCCCATGGGTCAGTCAATACAACCCAGACTTCCATGTTCCTGTTCTTTGACCAGAACACCAAATGCCCATACAAAAAAGCATGTGCTACTCCAGCTGAGTAAGAACACATACTGCACTTGATCTTATCCAAAAAATACTCAGCAAAGGATTCAGGGGCTTGGCTAAATCCAGAGAATACAGAGAATATACAGAATTACATACAAACCAAGTCACCAATACAAAAGGTGAAGAAGATTATCATAATTTATGTAAATGCTAAATATCACTACCCAAAAAATAAGTCTATATCATCTTTATCAAGTACAAATATCTTTAATACAGAAAAAAAATATCCCATTGATTTCAGTGTTAGATTGAATCACGGTGTTGTTCTAAATTTGGCATGAGCTTTGCAGCTGCTGTTGGAGAAAGATGAAATGTCCCATTCCTTGTTCAGATTGTGTAATGCAACTAATAAAGCTGAGCTCTGAGTTTAATGCCTAGGAATGTATTTTCCAACTAGAAAGACTCCGCAGCCAAAAAAGGGAAGTACACCGTCATAATCTTATGCAATGATACTGACGTCCATTCACAATAACAATATCAAGAGTGCCATATTTCAAAGAACACAGATCCTTTCTAAAGAAAATGAGTTTTCCTGGAAGTCTTGTTAGGGACAGTACACCCAGTTTAAATATATGTTTTATATTCATTTTATTTTCCATGAAGCGTAATATGCTGGATTAGTTTATACTCTCAACAGTATCTTTTTTTAACTTTATATTGATTCATATGGGTGGAAGGTGCCAGGTATTTCTCATTCACAGATCATAATGAAATAGGCCCTCTAGTAGTCACATTTTCTGAACTTTATAGTAAAAAAAAAGTGCACAACAAAAATGGCAGCTTAAAAGGACAATGAGGTGGGGTGTTTCAAAAAATTTATGTAACCACCCAGTTACAGTATTAAAGTCACAAAGGTGCTTCCACTTTTCAGAAGAAATCAGAGAACCTCACCAACACCAATATAAATCCAGGGCACAGTGGGCGCCCCTAGGCCCGTTGTCGGTTTGTTTGCCCCTGTCCCCTCCCTTTTATTTGCTCAAATCTTCATCATGGGGATGGAGCAATGGGAATTGGCACAAGGGAAATTAAAATTTCTGAACCAATGTGGGTGTGGTTGGGCAGCATGCCGCCCCCTAAAATCCTGCCGCCCTAGGCCCAGACTTAGGTGCCTCTCCACAAATCCGGGCCTGCATAAATCTGTCTGTACATGGTGGGATCTACTTGTTTGTTTAATGAACTAGGTCTTATTAGCTGACCTGATGTTTAGTCAAAGGCCAGTGCTCAGTTCATACAGCAGTGCTATGGAGGCCTGATTTTCTGACATGGTCCTCACCCGCTTCACTTTTAATACCTCATCAAACAATATCTGGGGAATTTTCAGTCTGAAATGTGTAAGGATTGTAGTTTTGGGATTTGTTTCCAAAAATAGACACAAAATGCGTAAGGCTTGTACTTTTAGGATTTTTTATACACTTTTTTACATGTACTAGTTTACACCCATGACCCATTTTCTAGTGTCAGTCCATTGACTTCAATTACAAGTTTTTATTCCTTAGGGAAATTTTATCTTTACATTTCTTTCCAGGGTATAGAGTGAAACTATGGCTTCTTGAGGCTACCAATAGAATGTGTTTTATTATTATATATAAATATCTATGATTATATGGTTGATGATCTATTTCTGAAACTTTTTTTGTAAATTCAGGTGACATTTTCTTAGCAGACGAGTGATCTCTTACATGAGTTAGCACTAAAAATAGATTCATCAAACTATGCAGGGCTAAAACTCTCACAATGGCACTTGTGGCATATACTGCTAAAAATGTGAAAAAGCATGTATGTGTGCTATAAAAACAGGAAAAAATATTGTGGTTTGTTAAGGCCTGATGCACTTTTTAAGTAGCCTTTTTCAATTCTGTTATACTTGGTTTTAACAGTGTCAGCGTGAGAAGATATAATTTTAGAGTTTTATCTTGAAGTTTCCTCTTTTCTACTTCAGCTGGCAAAATAATTTTTTCTTTGTTTCTGAGAAATTCAGACAAACAAATATATATATATATATATATATATATATAATTATTATATACTATATATAAGTTTGCATTATCCCCTTTAAGTTGTGTGCAGCAGTCACATGGACTCTAAATATACCGTTTATTTGCCTATGGTAATTGCATAGAAACTATCTTGAGAAAGGTATTTTATTCATTCCAGGGGTTTGTGCACATGCCATTGAGACTTTCACTCTAATGTGGTACCGATGTACAGTAGATATGGAAATGTGTTCTTTCAGTAGCATTCATTGAAGTACAAGGTGTCCTGTTGTTCTTAACCAATGTGCTCTTGGGTGCCTTGGAGAAGAATTAAGCATTTGGAAAAGGCAATACTTGACACTAGACTGGACCAGTTCCACTGAAACACAACATAAGTTTAGGCTAGAACTTAAGTTAAACGGAATATATGTTGACATAGGCCCTATTAAGCATTGCATTATATATGGATTGGCACTAATGGCTGCACAAGGACATCACACTGGATTGTTTATTTATATGTTGCTATTAGTGATGGGCGAATTTATTCGCCAGGGGCGAATTCGCGGCGAATTCCCGCGATTCGCCGCTGGCGAATAAATTCGCGAAGCACCAGGAAAAATTCGCCGCCAAAAAACGACACGCGACTCGATTCGCGAATTGCCGAAAAATTTGCGAATTTCTCTGGAATTTTTTCGGCGAAGCGAAACGCGGCCGTTTCGCCCATCACTAGTTGCTATCATAAACTCTTTGTATAAATGCAGCACTGCTAGTGATGAAGCTGGCCCCTAATATTAGAATGTAGAAGTATGCCACTTGTTTTGCCCTATTTCTGTAGGTAAAATAAAAGGAATGGCAGAGTGACTCTTGCAAAATCTTCCCAAAGTCTCTCCAATGATGAACTGTCCCACCAGGATACAGAGAAAAGCCTTTGGTGAACTTCTCCAGCCCAAACTTACCTGACTCAACCTTTCAGCCACTATCCACTATATAACCATGCTGACCTGCCCCCAGTGATAGCAAGCACAGGGAGGACTGGCACTACCATATAAGAGAGAACCAGTGGCGTAACTCCCAGGGGTGCAATTGCACCAGGACCCCCACCCCCTTGGGGCCCATCGGAGCCAAAAAAATGGTTATGGTTATCTAGGGGGAGATTTTACAGAAGACATGCCATCAACACTCCAGCATGGGATTTATAGAGGTAAGGGCCTGACAGGGGGCCCTGATGCCCATCCTGTACCGGGGCCCACCAGGGAGTAGTTACGCCACTGGAGAGAACATGCTGATTAGGGATATTTTTGAGTTGAGTTAGGGTCAGGGGATGTGCGATCGGTCAGTAAGGTGGGGACATGGTCCGGTTTGGCCCAGGTAGCCAGTTTGGCCTGGGTCTCCCACAATCAGTTCATACCTCTTTTTCACTCTAACCTTGTAAACCATTCTGACCCTTGCGGCCACTTCCACGGCCACTCACTAGCCTGTTAAATCAAATGGCACAGAAGGGACAAAATTTCCAAAGAAATCTTGCATTTTGCGTATTTTAGTTTTTTTTTTAAAATAATTACCAAAACATGCCCACGACAAGACTGGTAGACAACCACTAAAATCAATCAGAATTTTAAACCATACAGTTATCCTAGACGTTAGACAGCCCCACAGTGAAATAATTTGAGGCCCTCCTAAACTTTAAGAAGAACGTGTTTCTGAAATATATGTTAGAGCTTCTTATTGAGTAGAGAGCCATTGTGCCACCAGCAGCTGGTCTGCTTCCACTATTTTTGGCACCACTATAGCTTCACTTTTTGACATTTTCCTTGTGGGTATGCCTATTGGATGTAAATGGTATTAAGAATTTAAAGTATTTCCTTTTAAGATGATTACCCCAAGTTTACATTAAAGGTTTACTGGCTTAGTTTGCAGTTATAGCCTTTCCCAAGCATTCTTTCACTAGAGAGGTTACATTACAACTTCCCATAAGTCTTCTATTGTGTTCATAATCCCCTAATAAAAATGAGTCCACAGAAGTATGGACATCAGCTGAACTGAGATGTAAATGACACTTCTTCATAGCAGTTCCATCATTCTTCCACAAGCTAAAATGATAAATACCTAAACATAGGTAAACTCAGTGTTATTATGGTTTTCAAATTGTTATTTGTACTCTTTATTTAAGAAAACAGTTGCATGCCAATTTTCACAACACTTTTCTTTACCTTCTACTGGTTTCATATCTTCAACTGAGGTTTCACTGAGTTGTTTTTTGAATAGATCAAAGCTGAGTAACAAATAATACAATCGGAAGTGGCTGCAAGTAACTCACAAGTAAAGGATTTCTTAGAGGGCGCCATGCTTGGGTTCAGCTATCTCATAAACCTAACAAGGGCTCTGTACAGCACTTTATCTTGGCTAAAATTGTCAGGAAAGGGACTGTTGTGATCTTAGTTGGTTGGTTATATTAAGAGATTTTTCATAATATAAACTTTGATGTTTCAATAGTGTTAATACAAGTCATCAACCTATTTTACAGTCTTTGCACTTTCACTTACAAATGTTTCCAATATTCTTAAGTGAACCCTTCTTATCACAGCCTAACTCCACTCTCCCAGATTGAAAGTGAGCCTGGACAGCTTTTTAGAAAGATTTTTTTTCCAGAACCAATGCATGCAGAGCAAGTCACAACAGTAGGGTTGTTCTTTTTAAACCTATGTAGCAAAATGGAGGATTTAGAAAAATGTAATTAAATATGAAAGCATTCCTGGTGAGTGCTGATTCCATTAATGTGGACACACCCTGGCATCATTGCATAAAGTGGAGCAATAAAACTCTATTTTTAAACATATTGTGCAAGCTCTTGGGGATACAGATTCAGCTAACTGAGAATAAAATATGGGTGTGCATCTTGTGTACAATGTCTTATGGGTGACTTGTGCGATGGTGCAAAGGGGAAATGGGCCAGTGTGCTAAGAGCATGATTTCCTTTACCCCACCTAAAGGATATTAGGCTGAAGCTCCTGCATGCTACAAATAGCTGCAGCAGTGGGTGCAGGTGTCAATTAAAAACAAGCAAATTAACTCAAATGCTTTTGTTGGGTTTTGTGCCCCTCATTGTGTATAATTTCAAATTTTAGGCTGAGCATTATTTGTGCAGCAGGAGTCCATTAGCATTAGAAACTGAACCAACAGGCTGAGATGTGACAGTCAGGTTGGCAAAGTCAGAGTGTCAGAGAGTGAATGGCACCTAAATTAGGGCCAGATAGGGGGCAGGGGGGTATGCCTAGACATCTTCCTCCTGCTACCTCGTATAACCTGCAGGTGTTGGAGCCCAGAGACTGATTGTGATTGTTGTACACTTGGGCACTACCATCTATTTGGCAAATAACCCTTTATTCCGGAAACCTATTCAATGTATTGTGCTTTTAAGGCAATGACAATTCCTATTTCTATACAAATGAACCAAAGCAAGTGTAAATGTATCACAGTTTTACTTTTGCTTCATTTTTGTTTCCCTCGTTATTATCCCGAATAGATTCTTCTGGTTCAAGCTGCAGCTCCGTGTTATCTACACTTTTTGTATGTTCCTCCATGCTGTCTGCCAATATTCTAAAGAACAGATGCACTGGGTCTGCAGCAAATATAGACAAATAGCTCTTAAACTGCCAAAAAATTATCATGTAGCAGCAGAACCCAGAATTTGTGACAATTAAAAGACTCAGTTGATGAAATGGTAAATATAGAAACTTTGCATCTTTGTACAAAATACGAGTTCAAAAGTTTTCTGTCTTAACAGCTCACTTCTGAAAATTACTTGCTGCAGCCTTATTGGAACAACAGCAACTTTATGTCGACATTGGAAGTAAATGTGTGGTATATTGAGTGAGAATAGATCATTACTGAAAATTGGAAACGTATATAATATAGATTATCCTCTATAATATATATAATTCAGTGGCATATCTATAGAGGAAGCAGATCCCGTGCAGGGCCCAGGGAACAGGGAGGAAAACCGCAGGGTCTGCTTCCATATAGCCTTAAATAAATCTTCACTTGCAATGGGGAAGCAGAATGGCAGGCGAGAGGGTAGATGGGTGGGTAGGAAGCTGAGAGTTGTGGCCATAAGGTAAAGTTAAGTGCGCTCCAGGCCCATCTGAATTTGTTTTGCAGGTGGGCCCATGGGGTCTAGGTATGGGTAGCTTTTTATATTCTTGTATTTTACAATATGGGATACTGTTGTCCCCTATAGATATCCATCTATTTCAGCAGTTGCAAGACTTATTTAATTCCAACCCCCCTTTAAGACCGAAAATGGACAGAGACCTGCTTCACTCATAACATAGGTTTACATATGGATATTACTGAAACAGAAAAAGTCCAGAGAAGAATATGGAAGGGAATGGAAGGTCTCTGTTATGAAAGAAGACTGGTCAAGTTGGGATTCTTTTTAATGTAGAAGTATTTGAATGGGAATATCACAACAAGCTATATTGTGCATATATAAGGGGACCAGACAATGAGTCCTCTGATGCTTTATTCACCAGCTGATCCTTCCTGCAGACATTGAGGGCAACCATTAAGATTGTAAGAAAGGACGTTCCATCTTAGGACATGAATAAGGTTTTTATACTGACAGCCATGAATTTGTGGATTGTCTCATTTATACATTAGCTTCAAGGAAGGGTTTTTGACTTGTTGGAGAGGAAGAAAACAGATTTGATTCAAGGACTTGTCTGATTGCCATCTTGGAGTCAGGAAGGTTTTTTTCTTCTCTGTGGGTGGCACATTGGAGAGGCTAAATATGTTGGGGTTTTTTCACCTCCCTCTGGCTCAACTAGACATTTGGCAGCTTTCCTTTCGACAAAAAGGTTGAATTCAATTAATGAGCGCCATTTTTCATCAACATTATTATGTTACATGGTTGGATCAACTGTTGAGCCATAGTTCTAATAATATCTAGGCCATTAAAGAAGAGTTCACAATCACTATAATTGAACTTTAATATGGACTTGTGTAAGAGTATTTTAGAGAACACACAGATATTCTCCTCAAACCTATCTGTAATTGGCCTTCAGGCAGAGTCCCCCAACCAAAACCTTGAGCCCCCCTAGGGGGACCAACCTTGATAGTTTTGGAACAACTTCTGTAAATGATGGTGGTAATGCACTCAAAATTGAAAATAATGTGGGGAAAAACTGATCCCATGAAGAGCCTCATACAGACAGTAGACTTACCAGTATGTGGGTTGCTGATCTGGAGGGAAAACTAAGGGTGGCTGCTAGTGAATAACATCTATGACAAAGAAATTTGTCTGTAGAGCAAAAAGGGGACAGCAGAACAAGTTGACAGTAATAAATGCAAAATGGCTAATGTCAAAATTAATATTTCTTCTGTTCAACCTGTGGGCCTTTTAGCTTTTCAACTCATTGGTTCTGGATATTGTAGTCTCAGAAAAAGTTATAACCAAAACAATGGGAAGGCATTCGTTTTACACTTTTGATGGGGCAATGTAAGAAAACTGGCAAACTTTGTACCAAGTGTAGTAATCTAAACTAAACAATCGTATGATTGATTTTAACCAGGGAGCAGGAAGCGCTTTCTTGTTGTTTATTTGCATTGATTTACTAGAACCAGTGGACATTTTCAAAACATAGTTTTTGAATAAGTCGGGATAGGGGATGTTTTTAATATTAAGGGGCTGATTTACTAAAGGTTCGAAATTCGACCATTGAATTAAAATCCTTCGACTTCGAATATCGAAGTTGAAGGATTTTTCACCGAATTTGGCAAACTGAATGTTTCGAATGATTTTAGTGTAAGATTGAACAATTGTTCTTCGATAGAATAAAACTAAGAAAAATGGTCTAGAAGATCCCCATAGGCTAACACAACACTAAAAAAATATAAGTATTTTTAAAGAGACAGAACTCCGAATTTCGAAGCGGAAGTAGCCTATTCGATGGTCACACTTTTCAGAAATTTTATTCGAACATCGAATCTTTTGCATCCAAATATTCACTTCAACCTTTAGTAAATATAGTTGTTACACAGACACCTTTAATGGTATTTAGCTAATTAATACTCTGTAAAGCAACATTGCATAACATGTAGGTTTAATGGTGCCCATATGCAGCAATGCCAAGCATAAGGCGCTCTTGGGTGCTGCCTTTGAATTTTGGGTTTTTTAGTTACAGATCTGTAAACTGACAGGAGCATTTATGGCTTTTATATCTAATGACCACAAGGTCTTTCTTTAAACAAATCTGTGGCACAAATAAGGTCGGGGACCGCTGATTAAAACCATCATTCCACCTCCAGCTGACAAATGTTTCGAAGTCATATGGCCTCAAACATATTAAAATTCAAGCAAAAAAAATGATCTTAGATTTTTTCAAATACTAATTTTTGAGTTGCATAAATTAAAAAAAAAAGGCAAGCTTCTATAGAAGTCGCTAGAAATTTTACAGGCTCATTAAAAGTGAATGGAATAATGGATTTTTTGTTTGTGATTAAATCCTGGACAGGTAAAAAAAATATGTAGATAATCTGAGGCAGCACTACTTCCCTACACAGATGAAGTATATGTAATTCCACATATACACAAGGTATATTTCCCTTTACTGGAATTGAATTAACATGACACAGCTATTAATATTTATTCATCATTTTTCAGTGTAGCGTACACTCTGTATCTTAGTTATCTACCATTATAATAATTTGTAATAAAAAAAACCCCAAAATACAACAAATATACAAAACAAATAGGGGCCTCATTTAGTTTTTCCCAAATGCAGACTGTAAGGGCAAAATTGTGCCCCATTGCTCAGAAAGCAATTGTTGCACAAGCTACATCCACAAATTAAGAGATGCGAACAGGTAGGGGTAGGAGAGGTGATTCCTATGTGCCTCCCACCTTTCAGGAATGTGGTTGCTCCAAACAGAAGTAGAGCAGTATTCATGGGTGATGTCCAGGTCCTTGTTCAACCTCCATCTATTGCCATAAGTCATGGTAGTGGGGCAGTGTGTAGAGCAGGGATCCCCAACCTTTTCAACCACTGAGCAACAATCAGAAGTTAAAGGAGCATGAAAAATGTTCCTAGGGTGCCAAATAAGTGCTGTGAATGGCCATTTGGTAACCCCTATGTGGATGGTCAGCCTACATTGAGGCTCTGTTTGGCAGTGCACCTGGTTTTTATACAACTAAAACGCCTCCAAGCCTGGAATTTAAAAATAAGCACCTGCTTTGAGGCCACTGGGAGCAACATCCAAGGGGTTGGAGAGCAACATGTTACTCACGAGCTACTGGTTGGGGAGCACTGGTGTAGAGTGTAAAAAAATTGATGCTTGGGTCTTTTTTTTACACTTTGCACCTTGCCCCAACCCTGACAAATAAACCCTCAATACAGATATGGCATCTGTAAGGAAACCCCTAAATCCAGAAAGCCCCATATTACAGGAAGGTCATCTAGCATAGACTCTCTTTTAATCAGATAATTTCCTCTTTCCCTGTAACAATAAAACAGTACTTTATACTTGATCCCAACAAAGATATAATTAATCCGTAATGGAAGCAAAACAAACCAGTAGGGTTTATTTGATGTTTAAATAATTTTTTTCATTTCTGCTACAGAGACAGCCAAAACAAAGAAGGATATGTATATTCTTCAAAACATCATATAAAACATGTAAATGTAAATATTTAATTCATTTTTAAATATTGCCTTTTTTACCAGTAATAAAAAAATTCTATATTAATGTCCTTTAAGGTATTTTGAAGCGTCAAGCGCTGCATAAAAATGGTATAATGGTTTCAGAGCTGCTATACATTCGACTCTGTCTTGGGACTTAAGTATTAATGAAATTCTTGGAGCCAGACTCCAAATTGCTGAGCTGGACTTCTTAAATATGCATTCTCATGTGTGGTCTTAGTTAGCAATTCTTAATGTTTATAGGAAACCTATTTGTCTTTCTGTCACTTTCCTTGTTCGACTCAGCTGTTCCCACTTTAGATGTCAGGAGCCGTCCAACTTTATTTGATTCCAGTGAAAAGAAGCATGAAGGTCACGCAGTAAAACACAATGCACTTATCGCAATGAATCAGGACACTGCCCTCATCAACAATATTTTTTGTGCGAAATAGTAGCAGTACCAGTTGTTTTTTTTTGCGTTCTATATGCAGAATACAAAAATCATCTTTCATCCAAAATGTGGTCTGATGCTGGAAAGAATGTATGGCCCTTTTTAAAATATTTTTTCCTAAGTTTTTCCTGAATTAAAGACAGTATATAACATCCCTCATTGGTTTGAACAGAACAACCAATAGCACCAGCCATGACCTTGAACTCCCCCAGTAAAACTGTGTAGATCTTTTGCTTTCTAGCTTAGGGTTCCTTAGTTTATGATGATTATTAATTAGATTTTTCTAACACTTAGGGGCAAATTTACTATTATTCACCAAAAATCCTACGATTTTATTCGAAATTCGATAAGCATTCGACTATCGAATGCTTATCGAATAGTTTTAGGCTATCATTTTGCTCGATTTCTCAATGAATTCGTACGATTGGATACCGATCATTCGATTTCACGATTCGAGCCTCCGAAAAAAACGTACGATTCGAATGCTTCGATCGTACGAATGGTATTCGAGCAGGACTTAGTCAAAGAAGCCTATGGGGGGGGGGGTTCCCATAGGCTTCTATTGCAATTCGGTAGGTTCAATCTGGCGAAGTAGGCATTCGAAGAATTTAAAAATTTTGATTCCTTCGATCATCGAATGATGGAATTATCGAATATCCGATCATTCAATCTATTTGATCTATTCTATAATTAGGTATTCGATGATCGAAGAGGCCAAATTTGAATATTCGAATATCCGAAAAAATTGTACCATCGGTATTCGATTAAATCGTACGATCGTAATTTGATCATATTCAATCGAACTTCGATCTATTCACGTGAATTTTGTAAATCTGCCCCTTAATGAAGACAAGAATGTGAGCAATGGCCAACAATTAAAAGGTCATGTTCCTCCATTTGTCTTTGTTAGACAAAACCATACCCTCTTAGCAAATCAGAATTACATGGCCACAAATTGTTGGCCTGGTGTTGCTACTAAACATTTTAATGATTAAATATTCAAAGTTTCCTTGTCTCATGTGCTAAAACTATTCTTTTTTCATAGTAAAATGGGTTCACATGGCAAAGCAATCACACGCAGGGATCCATGAACACCCACTCTAGCATACATGTCCTCCTGCTTAAAGGCAAATTGAAGGAGGCCCGATAGGTCAACCAAGGAGTTACTTTCACTATGATGACTATAATAGACCAGTAAAAGGTAATGGCTGCTTTTCATTAAACATTAATCTTTTCTAATCAGAGGTTAATGGGCCTATTCAATCATTTTGGAGACACACATGCAGATGATCATACACTGCTTTTGGAAATTTACCAGATTATTGGGCTGAAAGAAGCTTCTTGCACCATCCAATAGTTTCTTTCAATTTCACTGCTTTTCTCCTGCCTCCTCTTCTGAATTGCACACAAGACTATAGACACAAGGTAACGTCCAGGGTTCCCACTGCAGTCAGTGTCAACTGGCACAGTACAATTTCTCCTGACAATCACCCACAGACAGTATTTTGATGAGACCCAGTTTGAGCAGCTGGACAAAAAAAAAACAGATGGGCCCTGCGACTCAGGCCATTTCCCGGGCCTGGAACACAACTTCTAACCTACCTGGACCTGGTAGTGGCAAATTGAGGGGGTAAGTGTAGGTTGGGGGAGGGCCCTTTAGTTGATGTACCGGGGAGCCCTGGCTGGCCCAGTGTGATCCTGTACATTGGGCACAATTGTGTCAGATGCAATTACCCCTTCTGATCACAATTATTCTGGAATTATGGGAATAAACACTGAATTCTGAAATGTGCATGTGCACTTCCATTCGTAATTTAGTGCTAATATGAAAGGCGTGTGTAATTTTTCATCTACTTAAATGAAGCTAGTGGATAAATGCTGCTAACTCCAGACTGAGTTGGCAGTTTATTGGCCAGTGCTTGGGGCTCTCTGGAGGTCTTGTACTTTGCATATCTGGCTGAAAATCAAGAACCACTTATGTAGGCCACCATTATTATTTGATCTTTGGACAGGTGACCAAATGATTGAATCATCTTGATTGGGAAAGGATCATTTGGTGACCACACCAAACGAGTGGATTTTTTCCTTGGTTATCCAACTTTAGGGTAAAGACACTTGAGAAGTTTTGTCTGAATATACCTTGATCTATCGGGCTGACACTTGCCAAGTTGATAACAGTCCTATTACTTTACACAATGTGGAGATTGTCTGCAATATGAAAGTATTTTTGAACAGTTTGTTGCCTTAATGGGAGACAATATCACATGGGTGAAAAACATTCCAGCTGTATATTGTGTTAACAAATCAGCACTTCAATAGGCAGGACAAGGAGCCTACAAATTCAAGGTAATGCTTTTTTGCTCAATGGATCCCTAGACAGATAAACGTTGTGTGCACAACATGAATTTAAACAGGTTCTCTCTCATCAAAGCTATTGCTGATACCACCAAACCTCTCCTTCTTCTTATTTATTTTAGGTTCAGAAGTTCCTTTTGAAATTGAAGATAAGGCTCCAACAGTGTGACCTTCAAGGAAAAAAAATGTTCATGTGTACATTAATAAGGAGTCAATGACGTTGTGTTTGGGTTTCTCTGATAAGACGTGCCAAGGTCAATTTTCTGCAGTGTTTTTCATGCTGATCTTTGTTATGCTTCTGTAAACATAAAGAAGAGCTATTTGATGTAGCAACACTGATATTACAACAGAGCGTGTTATCTCATTAAGGTTAAGACTTTTTGAAAGATTTGCTCGGTGCCACCGCATTACATATAATTCTTCAGCAAAATCAGACATAAATTGTTTTTGTACTAATCCTGGTCTACATGGAATGTCCTTATCAGTGTTGCCTTTAGCAACAGTAAGTCCCAGAGCCCTGCTATTTATACAGCATATTCCAGAGACATCCAGTTTATCATAAATAGTAACAAGGGTTTACTCAAGAGGCCTTGGTGTTCATGACCCAGACCTTCATCTTAGGGAAGATTATAGGTAATTTGTTTCTTCATACACAGGCTGGCACAAACCAGACCATCTGGGAGGAGTTCATTCACTTAGAAATAGTTTAATTCAAAGAAAAAAAACATCTCAAACAGGTGGCCTTATGCTCTTTGTGCCTTGAGAACACAATACCACTGAATATACCATGTAATTTAAACTTAAAACCACCAATCACAGACAGTCACTAAACAGCCAGTTAATAGCGCCATTGCTTTTTGACTGTTTAGTGACTGCCTGTGATTGGTGACAGCATTCATAACTGCACATTTAAAAGCACTAATTCAGTGTGCGAATTGCAGTTTTTTTGTTTTGTTTTACATAATCACCTTCTATTGTTTTTGACATAATCTCGTAATTGTGGTTGGTCAACGCGTCTGATGATTTAGCAAAATTTGTACAGCTGCGCTTGCACCTAGATATAAAAATACTT
>CM044440.1:120074559-120085809 GCA_024363595.1 Xenopus borealis | reverse complement strand
TTGTCCTTTAAAAGCACCAACTCAAATATAAATTTGAATGTGACTTCTATCACAAACTTCAACCATTGAATATTCACCCCCTAAAACCTGTCAAGTTAATGATAGTGGTCCGTTGACCCATTTGAAGATGTTAATGGCCTTCCTGACATTAACGTTTTTTCGGAGAAAAAATCAAATCGAGTTCGGGTCAGTAACATTTGTTTGAATTTTAGACATACATTTTTTTTTTCTTAAATAAGATAACAACTGAGTTTTGATGAAAAAAAATTCACATAAATTAAACATTTCTGAATTTACAGAGATGTGAAGTTGATCCTGAAGCCCCCAAACTACAAAATTATGTCTAATCATGTTAATCTTTTTCACCAACAGTATATTTTATTGGTTGACAAACCTTAGCCAAAATGTACGTTCTGTTCCCTCCTCTGATTACAGGAGAATTGCATTCAGTTCCAAAGATACAAGCTGCCGGATACTCATGCATGGTTTACACATTTCTGTGGCCAAGAATAATAATTTATGTAAGATCTCACATATTATTGCCTGCTTGCAGGTCTTTTATAGAGTATTTGCCATGTGTGTTCCCTCAAGCTGAGCCTAATTCTAGATGTGCTTCACTGAATTCTACAGAACTGACTTTGGGCTTAATCTACTGCAGTTGTATTTTTTAAGTTTTCCTCATCACACTAGGGGATGTTCCAGATCTACTGTAATGGGGTTTGAGGCAGTGAGTATCAGTAGGCTACTTCAGTTGGCTGTTGACTGTTATTGGCAGATCTCTTTAGACCAGGGTTGCTGCTCCCATGAGGTGAGCCGAGAAACTCTCCTCAGGCAGCAGTAGCCCACAAGTTACTACAATTTTACCAGGCACTTTGTTTAGCAGGGGGAAAAAAACAGGGTTTTTACACCAATAAAAACCACAGAAAGTAATTTATTATTGTGTTCCATTTGCCTCCCACATTAATCAATCTGGAGAGAGCCATCAAGTACAGTATATACTATTATACAGCTAAAAGGTCTTAACTTCAATGTCATTTCACTTTTCCGTTGACTCTATTTTGGCAAAATTTCTGCATAATTTTTCATTTTGTGAAGAAAAAGATTCAATGAAGTATTCCATGTAGCAATACCACCTATCTGGTTCTCAACCTAAGGGGCCACCTTGCAGCCTTTTACAGTTGTAAATTCGCTTAGACAATTTACTAAATTGCGAAGTTGCTTCCAGGGAGCACACCGGTGGAGAAGTTGTGCTAGGGTTCATTAGTAAATCATCAAAGTAACTAAATTACATCACACTGGTGAATTCACTAGCATTAGTCACTTTGCCCTTTAGTAAATCTCCCTAACAGTTCAGTTTTATAAATTAGGAAATTTGGACAAGTCTTTAAAATGAATGGCGTGAATTACCCCACCCTGATGTCATGGGCAAACTCCTGACTTGCTCTCTGATGTCATCTGGCCGCCACTGATGTCACCAGGCCCACACCCCACCTGATCTGTCTGTCAGCAGAAGGTGGCAACCCTAATATTATTGACTATAAACATATTCATCACCATTGTAACTTGAATGTTTTGCTTTTTTCAAACTGATTCCCTTATTGTCAGTAAATCTCATAGCCTCAGTGTGCACCATTGAAACAATGATTAATATATACCATCACCAGTAAATACCCTGTTATATAAATGTCATAGCCAAGAAGAAATCAGCAACAGTATTTCACAAGTAACATTAGTAAACGGAGTATTTTGATCATGGTACCTTTTGCCTAATTAAATTATGTGAGATGAATACATGCAATAGACTCTTTTGCTTTAGCAATGAATACATTTGGATATGCTGGAATGCTAAGGGCCTTAGTTGCAAATAAGCAAAAGTGCATATTCCAACAAAGAAAATGTATCACATGCCCATTAAATAAAGAGATTTTGCTCAAATACTGCTTTGTTTTAATCAGAAATAATATGAAAAGAAAGATGCACGGTTAGGGGAAGGAAAATGATTTCAGGTGGTTATGGTTGGGAAGGTTTATTTTAATAAGGAGCAGGTGGCCACCCTCGGGGTGTCAGAGAAAAAATCCTCATTATCTGATACTGTCACATAGAGATCACAAGACCAAGCCTGTCGTATCTCCATTCCCACTAACAACCTGAGTGGCTTTTAGAGCCTTGTAGGCAAGCTTTATCTGATAAGCCTTCAACATAATTACCACTTGTAATATTCCTGCAATTTCTATCTCAGGGTGTAAAGTGCTGTACATATGGCTGAGTTCACACAAAACATAAAAAGCTAGTATTCAAGGTTGTCTAGCACTAGTCTTTTATAAATGTTTTCCCATCATCCTCCCGTTTTTAGTATTGTAATGCTATAAAGCTGTTTTCCGCTTCACTATCTTCTTCCCATCTCTTCATTGTCTTTCTGAGCAAATTCCTATCCCCTTCTATATTACTGACTTGATTCTATTCTCTCTTCATAATCACTTCTTTACCGCTATACAACTCCTTTTGCCACATGTTTTGTTACAGAGAAAAACCACCTATTGGCACCAATGCTTCTGTTGAGCTTAAATTCTAAGGTTCCTATAACATTTGCAACCACTGTCAGGAGTCAGGAGTCAAATAACCAGTATGATCTGTATGTTTTTGGAGGGTGTACCCCATAGGAAACCTACACAAGCATGTAGAGGACATACAAACCTCTTGCAGATAGCAGCTAGAATCAAACCCAAAACCCCATTGGGTTTTCTTTTGTTCCTGTGAAGACATCATCTAATTTGTTGTCATGAATTACTGCTCAGGTGGAATTTCGCCCACTGAAGTTAAATGCAATTTATGACTTTTTACAGGAATGTATAATATATTATTATCTTCAAATAATATGTAGTTGTTGCTAAGATATAGTTTACTTATAGTTGTCAGAGGAACACTTTTTTATAACTCTTCATTTACATTTGTAGTGTATGGTGAAACCTAAAATTAGGTGGGTTCTGGCCTTAATGGGTCCACTTGACTCAGCCCGCTCCCCTGCCAGGAACATAGCCTCTCCCTTGCCTAGACCCAGTAGCAGGAAATTAAGGAGTGCATGGGTGGATGGGAGCTAGATTGGTCCTGGGTGTCAGAAAGAAAGAAAGCCCTTCAGTTGCAGTTCCAATAGCTACTGAAAGGCCCTGTCCCGTATATCCACACTGAAAAAATACCCAACAACCACATTAATCAGGTGGCTTACTGTATGCCATTCTAGCTACCTTTTCCATAACATTAAATTGGCAAGTTAGAGCAAGCAACCTTATCATACCCCCCTGACTTCACCATTGGCACCCATGTGCAAACACTGGGGCCTAGCCCCTAGCCCATGGCATGCATCTCTCTGCAAGCTGTAACAAGTTTAAAGTTTAACTTTAAAAACCTAAAACCATTATTATAACAAAGGTGGGCAGACTGTTTTTTCTTAGCTACCTACAGTTAAAAAATCTAATCTTCCTTAGGTCCCCTCCACTGACCTCAATTCCTACCAGTCATACTACCAAGCCCTGCCCTGCACCCACATGCTTCTTCCATTCCTGACACAGTCAAGGCTCCTCTGAGCAGGAGCCACCATAACACAATGATTTGGTACTCTACAATGCAATTACATGCAAAGGAGTCTGTTGCTTAATATTTAATTAACCTGGAGTGAGAACTAATGTTTATCCACATATAAATGCTGTATTCTGAACAGATAAAGGAGGGGCTGAATGTTTTCTACTGTTTTAGTAATATGATGTAACAAGCTCGTTACTGTAAAAGCACATTCATAAACAAATGCCTTATTGATGCCTTAATGTAGAAGTTGTGCATGATCCCACCCCTACTCATCATGGTAAGGTCACAGCCAATGAAAATAATAAACAAAAAACGATGTGGTCATTTTAGGTTAAGATGTCAGAGAAGCAGATGTTCCCCTTAAGGCTTTTATTTTATTTCATTATTTCTATTTCTGAAATATTACACTCTACTGTTATAAAAGAAATCTATGTTCATGTAGCTAAAAATAATCCATGAATCAGATGCTTGATTTCTATATTTAACTTAGGGAGTGCCAATAAGTGGAGGAAAAGAGGAATTTCCATTACCCCCATAGATCCGCATAGAGGACCTGCCAACTATTGACAGGCAACACCCAACAGACTATGAGCCACATGTCTCTGTCCTGTATCTATGAGTTTTATTCAGCAACTATGACATTAGTCATACATATGATCCAATAGCACGTGCTCTTACTAATAGCAGAGGGCCACACTTAAATAGGACATAGAGTCTATTTCTGAAAGAGATTTGCTGTTTATCTAATAGTTTGAACTAAAATTTTGTACTGCTATTCAGTGTCGGACTGGCCCACCAGGATACCAGGAAAACTCCCGGTGGGCCAATGTGTCAGTGGTCCCTCAGGCTGTTAAACATTTAGCCTATTTCATGGCCATTCCCTATTTCTATGAGAACAGAGAGGCTAAATAGATGGAATAATAGATATAGCATGTAAAGAAAAGAGACTAGGAAAATAGAGGATGAGTGAGGAGAGGAAGGATAATAGTACTGAGAGTTGGCCCCTGGTCTAAGGTTTTTTGGTACGCCCTTGGTCTAAGGTTTTTGGGTGGGCCCCTGGTCTAAGGTTTTCTGATGGGCCCCTGGTATCCCAGTCCGACACTGCTGCTATTCCTTTGTGAGTTTTCCGCCAAATATTATAATGATTCCATGTCAGGCATTCTTTGTTCTATCTGCAGAACAAATCATAAGTAATGATAATGTTCTGTTGCAGTCTAGAAAAAAAAACCTGCTTTCCAGCAATGCAAGTGGGGATAATGGTGATAAAGGTTCGAAAACTCTACTCAAATGACTACTTCTATTCACTAGGAAAAATTATTTGAAAAATCACAGGAGTAAAATAGACCCTGTGGGTCATTTACTTTACACTGTGGTGCAAGTGCTAGAGTAGTTACCCTTAGTACTCACTTAGGAAGCCCTTGCACTCCCAGATAAACTGTACTCTGCCCTAGCTCTGTATTGAAAATGATACATTAGGCAATGATCCCCAACCAGTGGCACATTAGCCACATGTTTATTACCAACCACCCCAGATGTTGCTCCCAGTTATCTCAAAGCATGTGCTTATTTTAGAATTTCTGGCTTGGAGGAAAGATTTGGTTGCATAAAATCCAGGTTATGCAAAACAGAGCCATATAGGGGCTACCAAATAGCCAATCACAGCCCTTATTTGACTCCGCAGAAACCTTTTGCATGCTTGTGTTGCTCCCTATCTCTTTTAACAGTTGAATGTGATTATGGGTAAAAAAGGTTGGGGACCCCCGATCTAAGGGGTGGAAGGGCAGAACCCTATATTCCCACCATCTGCCCTTAACAATAGAGAGATGTGTTTGTTGGTCTAGAATCTAGATAATGGTTTCTGCTCTCCAAAACAGAGGTCTGCAGCCATTCTTCAGGAGAACTAACCCTGCAGTGTGCAAAGTGCAAAAAAATTACCAATTGAGGACTTTTTTGAAAACATTTTGCAAACCAAGTTTTAATAATTTAAAAACAATTAAAATCATATTTTTATATTAGCTTTATATGTCTAGCTTAATATTGCTTTACATTAGCAGTTGTATAGACCTTTACTGGTCTGAGTATGAAAACAACTCCAGCACAGGTATATCCTAACTTACTGCAGGCTGATCAAACTCTGGTTACTAGTTACACCTAAAGACAATGTAGTCTACATTCAGAAATAAACCTTTGTGCCCCCTGTTTGCTTATTTTTAACTGCTATATTTTTACAGTTGCCTAGTGGTTTTGTATAAAGAGCCTCAATAAAGTTGACCATTTTAGCAAATGAAGTCCGGAAGAACTCTATTAAATCTATTAATATGGACTGGAGCTAAAGGTTGTGAGCTACTGCAACTGTTAACGTGGAAGATATTAATGATGTGCAGGCCTGCTGATGCTTCTAAAAAAACAATCTAATTCAACCTCTCTGTGTTGAGACAGCCCGAGAATGATGTCATGTAAAATGCTGAATACAGGAATTAAGAATTTGTCAACAGATCGGGAGTAATGGTTTGCATAGATACTCATTCTTACGAACTTAGTAGTATAGTTCTGGAACTTTAATTTAGTACAGAACTGATGAAACAGAACTATTTCTTGACTCTTTTGAAGTTTGACTTAAAGGAGCATTGCAAAATTCTGTAAAATTATTTTACTTATTCTTTGTGTATAAAGTCTTACAATGGGAGGGCATGTATACTGGCATGTATTTAGTACAAAGGATGCTACACAGAAGAATTTCTAAATTGTAATTCAGATGGACATGAAACTAATAGGAGTACTAAACTTATTAAAACATTTTTTGAAGGATGAAACCTGGCAACTCATAAAATGGTGGCTGTTTATATGGTGGGTGCTAAAGGGAAATTGTTCATGAACACAGAACAGTGTACCAAGTGTATCTTAGGACCTTACTTGAGCATTATCTTGCATCAATTGGACCTCTGGTCCCAGAAGTTTCAAAAAAAGCATGTACATACAGTATGTTACAATGCATGAAGTGACCATCCCCCAACCTCACCACTACACTCACAGAACAGCCCAATTCGTCCTATCTGTTCCTAAACAGCAAAGTGGGATTGATGGGTAGAACCTTCTACTGCTTAATCTGTTCTTGGAAGTGATTCCTGACATTGAGCATGCACAGCTGAAGCAGCTCTGGACTTGCTTAAATTTGCCAATGCTTTAAGAAAAAGTAGCATGGGAACCCTGTTGCATCACTCTTTTTTTGGGGGGAAAGGTAGAGCAAATGAGGCTGGTTAGGGTGGCACACCCAATGGAATGCTTTGGGAAAGTGGGCATCCAGGGGTAGAAAGGTAATTGTTTTGGTTTCATTCTCTATGTTGGTGGATTAAAGATCACATTATAATGAGAGTTTATAATTAAATGCAATGGAGTATTAAAATGCTTACGGTTGACCACCTATGTGTCAATTAATAAGATTCATATTAAACATTACACCTGGCTATGTAGGATTCTCTGAGTGACAGTTTGTTTTTCTTGTTCCAAGCAGAGTCCTGCATTTGGTTGGGTGCCCATGGAACACCCACAAAGTGGTTGGATTTTGAGCAGAACATTCCAATTTCTTGAACGTATGGGTGCCCATTTGTGTTTCCAGTTAGAAAGTTAAGAACTGGTAAATCACACCCTCCCCTTATGTTATGGCAACATTTCTCCCCCTACCCAAGCTGATTAATCTTTGTCTTGATATCACTTCCATTTTCATGGGTCCCAGGTTGGAAGGTACAACAAGTTAACTATTTGTGTGCTGGATCAGGTAACAGGTTGGGTTGCAGGTCAGTGGGTCTGGATCAAGCACTGGTCTGCCCAACTGGACCCGCCAAGGACTCCAACTCCTAGTTCCAAGTAGAGAAGAAGAATGGTATATTTTGCGGCATCCTGCCAACAGTAGTTATGAATTAAAGAACATGATTCTCCAAAGCCATAAAATATAATGTACTGTTATGTCATTGGTGACTGAAGATTGGTTTATTAGAGGAAAATTTTAGCTGGTTGGGAGAGTCAACTCTAACTGATGGTTTTGGCCTTGGAATATCTATAGGTGGATTGTGTAATAGAGTAAATGTTAATATTTTATCCTACAGCAATTCTAACATTGTATTTTTGGGTTTGTGGTGAACAAAATTGCTTTAAAAGAAGTTACACATCTAGGGAGAAGTAATGTTTATTAAAGTATACCTCATATATTAGATATGATAAAAATCTGTGTAGAAATTGACTATTGTTATAATGAACCAAACTCAATGTATACATTACTAGAGATAATGTCAAAGGACAAGAGGACTTTGCCTTGCAGTTGTCATCTTCACTTTCTGACAAAATAGATACCTTTCTTTAGTTCTAGGCAAATATCTTGGGAAAAGTTGGTCTAGAGCCCTATATCTGACCTGTGCAATGGGAAATATGATAATGCAAAGCAATTGTGCCATTTAATGATCACTTAAGTTGGGCAGCTACTCAGTGTCAGAGACCATTTACAGGGTGAAGTGATGTCAGCTAAGGAAATACTACCAACTGATACAGAAAATGTTCGAAGAAATATCTCATTCATTTGAAGATAAAGGAAAGGACTTTTCAGTTCAGTTATAGTTAGATTCTAAGTGGAAGAAACTCTCTTCTAGATCAGTGATGAAGTCTTTTAAAAATATACTACTGATATGGGACCTGATATGTGAGTGATAGTAACATTCCATTATGAGTTAGGGGGTTATTTATTAAACTCTGAATGCCAAAAATGTGACAACATTTTTTTTACTACAAAATCAGAAGTTTAGTGGAAAAAGAGTTAGGTTTTTTGATATTTGTTATATTATATACAGCGCTACAAAATATGTTGGCACTATAAAAATACATGTTAATAATAATTATACCCTGAAGATGGAAAAAGTCAGAATCCAAAAATCCTGCATCTCAGACCTACCAGAGTTTGTATATAAGTCAATGGGAGAGGTCCCTATCCTATTTTGAAGTTTCTGTGGTCTGCACTGCAATTATTCCAAAAATCTGAAAAATTTGGGTTTTTCTGGAACAAGCCCAAAAAAATTGAGCAATTCGAGAAAAAACTTTTGTTTCCAAATTTTTGCTAGATTTTTTTTGCACTTGTCCCCAATCCGATTACATCATGCTTTTGAATGAATAAATAAGATCCAATAGTGGATTCTAATTTGGATTCTAATTTGTCAGACTTTTTTTATTCGAATAGTAAGAAAAATTCTTATTTTGATAAATAAGGCCCTTAGAATCACTTACACAAACAATGAGATCTTTGTTATTATCATTGTATCGATTTTGAGATATATGAATGTTCCTGATATAACATTGAGTTTAGGTAAAAATGTGTATAATAAATGAAATTATTTGAAAATTCAGTTGTTATACAGTAAGTGCAAAAAATATAATGGACCAGAGATAAAACTACTGACATTTAATGGGTAGACTATGCAAATTTTGAGGGGTTGAGTAATAACAGGTACTAGTACCTGTTAATGGTTTTAGGGAACTTATCATTTCTCATTTGCAGAGACTATCTAATGCTTATCGAATAGTTTTAGGCTATATTTTTGCTCGATATTCGATTTCTCAATGAAATTGTATGATCGGATACCGATTGTTTGATTTCACGAAAAAATCATACTTTTTCCTTCGAGCCTCCGAAAAATTTGTATGATTTCGTACAAATGGTATTCGAGCAGGACTTAGCAAAAGAAGCCTATGGGGGAGTTCCCATAGGCTTCTATTGGTATTCGGTAGGTTCAATCTGGTAAAGTGGGCATTCAAAGGATTTTAAATTTTTAAATCCTTCGATCTTCGAATGATTGAATTATCGAATACCCGATCATTCGATCTATTCGATTATTCGATAATTCGGTATTCGATGATCGAAGAGGCCAAATTTGCATGTTCGAATATCCGAAAAAATTGTACCATCGGTATTCGATCACATTCGATCGAACTTTGAATCCTTCACGTGAATTTTGTAAATTTACCCCTTTATGTTTTAGTTGAATTGGAAGGGAAAAAAAACAATACAATTTCCCCCCAGGGATAAGCAAACGTCAGCAACAGTAAATATCAAGTGCGAATCTAGTGACTTTATTAAAATGCATCACAATGGGAGGTAAATCCAAATCATTTATAAAAGGTAAATGCTGGCAGAACAGAGGGAGCCCTGGGCATTACACTGCAGGTGTGATTTATGAGGCAAGGGACTGGTTATAAATCAAACTCTTTGTTTTAAATAGCAGTATTTCAATGCACTTGATCATCTTCAGGCAAGTGGATAGGGAATGCTGAACTTTTCCTGTTATTAGCCTTGAAATTATATGGAAAGGGAGCTCATTGAATTTCAACAGGGATACCTGGCTGCATGAAATATTAAGGAGTCATAACTTATTAAAGGAATGACTGTTTGTTATGCATATTTCTGAGAAGTTCTTAATAAAACTAGAAATAGAAGATGGTTTAAAAGGAAGGGGACTGGCTCCATTGGCATGCAATACATAGAAGTCTGAGTTTGATTCCTGATTCAGTAGCTGGGATTCAGGGTAAGCCCAGAATTACAGAACAGCTGATACCAGATGGGCTAATTATACTATTCATATCCTCATTTAGCAATTCAGACTAGCACTAGTGCAGTAACTTACCACCCATTCATTGTTTCTCTTGGACTAGATCAATCAGAGCATATTCTTTGGCAAAGGCCCAAATTGTAATGTATTTCTTGTTATAAAATTGCATATTAGTATAACTCTGTACCCATGAAGAACTACAAGGACACAGGTCATGAGGTTTTTTTATATTGCACACAGACCTCAGATGGAAATTTTTAGGTCTCTTTGAAATATGTAAGGTTCCAACACTGGAAGAAATATTGTCCTGAACTTATGCACCCCACTCATGATGCAGGCTAAAATACTCATAATCGAAGAGGTAAAGAAGCAGGAACATGCATTCTAGCTGCTTAGTGTTTTTTTAGTTTAAGGAGACCTAAAAATTGATAATTGAAGAGAAACAGGAACAGGCAATTTAGCTGCTTAGTATTTTAGTGGGCACGGAACAATAGTGCATCTAACATTTTTTGTCCAACATCAGTCAGAAAATGAATCGAGCAGGTCAGAAATATTTCATTGGTCACAGTGAAATGTATCCATTGTCTAATTTTTTGCAGGACCAAGCAGGAGGCTCCACACAGTTTTCCTGGCTTCAACAAGATATATGTTAGGAAATGTAGGGGGGAAAGGAGGGTAGCCCTAAAATTTTTTTTGCTATTTTTCAGACTATCACCCTACAAAAGGTAAAAGACGCCAGCGTTTTTTGGGAAATTTCAAGTTTTGTTTTCAAACTCCCATCTATTGTATTGAACTTCGCCAGGTTCATCTTAGTGAATTAGCGTAGTTACGTCCCTTCGTCAATGTGCAATTTCGCCTGGCATAAGGGTGTGAAGTTGCGCTAGTCTATCAACATCACTAGTAACTTAGTAAATTGGCGAAGATGCGAATTGACATCACACTGACTAATTAGCGCTAGCGTTTTAGTGAATTTGCCCCAGAGACTTTAAGAGGGGCCACATGGGACAAATTTGTTCACTGAGTTTGCAATTAATCCTCAGCATTCAGCTCATGTTCAGAAGCAAATGGCTATGACCCATGTGGC
>CM044440.1:120045798-120063929 GCA_024363595.1 Xenopus borealis | reverse complement strand
TATCTCAGCATCTTGTGATTTGGGAGTGTTTCTGTGGGGGCAGGTGAAAGACCAGGATAATAGAACATGCACAGGAGAGGAGGAGCAGAAGAGAGACTGAAGGGCCTGAGCTGGACAGCTGGAAGGAAGAAGGCGGCAGCTGGGGAAGCCAGAGGAGCCTGGGACTTGGCAGCATTTGAGGACTACAGAACAGAGAGGGAAGCCATGTCCAGCTGACCTCTATTCCCATGTCTTTTGGTAACAAATATGTAGAACTGTTTAAGTGTAACTGTAAATACCGTGTTTGTTTAAATGTAATTGTTTTTATGTAATTGTTTATGTGCAACAGTCTATTGATTTACTAAACAATATAATTCCTTTGCTATACGCTTATTGGTGTGGATTATTTGTCAGCTTGTTCAAAAGAACCGGAACCCATGAAAAAGGGTTGAGTATTATATTATATATGGTTTATTATAATATATTATTGTATACATTATACATATATATAATAGATTACACAGTTGAAAACATATGACATTTTCCTGTTGAAAAATAGGACTCATTCATGTAACTTATATTCAGCCCCCAATACCTCCTTAATTAATGAATATCTACAGTGCCTGAATGGAATACAATTTTTGCATCTCCAGCTTCTGTTTGTCTAATTTAATTATTGATAAAATCAAACTTATATTGTTACAGTATAAAACTCTATAGCTTGTACAGTTTATTCTAGTATTTATTAAATGATATAAAAAGCAATCCCATATTTTTTTTCTTTTGGCTTGGATCCTAGAGTCATGCAGGGCTTTTAAGACATGCTCAACATGAATCAACATGTTCATTAGCTGTCATTAACAACATACTGTAAGTGAGCAATTGTAATAATCTCTGCAAATGTATCACATGCTCCTTAAAGCAGTAAAAGGAAACTCCTCTATAATGCAACCAAGTTTTCCAAACAAATTCTGCCATATTTTGGAATATGCTGGAGGGATTTCTTTTGGAGACATAGGAAAAATTTAAGGCTCTGTTATTCCTTTACCTTTTGTGAATTTAGTGATGGGGAAAAAAAAGTATATCCCTAACAATAATGCTGATAAACACATGGTACAGCATGTGTCAGGACCTCTGTGGATCCACTGTAATTAGTTTAATGTACAGTAAAAGGGATTTTACATTTAATGCCATGTGGAGCTCACTCGATCTGGGTTCTGCAGAAAACAAGTTGATGCTTTCTCGGAAAGTTATGCACAGTGTTTTATTTATTTTATTAAACAAGATTTTTGAAGAATCTTATTAAACTGAATGTCCAATATACATAAAATACTTGTTATCTCTTCATGCAATTTACATTACATGGAGCTACGCATTTTCTGATACTAACCGAATCAAACACTTTCATACTGTTGCCTAACTTTTCCAAGAAACTATTCTTTACATAAAATGCATATTGCAGGTACTGTGAAAGGGGTGTGCAAGGTTAGAGCCTTGATAGAACCAATACAATCTAAATGTCCTTTTACTGGGCATGGGCCTCTTTGCTCAGTAATGCTGAATGCAGTTTAAACATAAATACACAGAAAATAAAAAAGGAAAGGAATATGGATAACTGCAAAGGGACTCTTGTATTTTACAATTGCAGGTTAAATGTCAGATTGAAGCTCTGTACAAGATGTAAGGTTCATGCATAGGATCAAATAATTAACTGTGCAAAATTCAATATGCATCTTAGCACTTTCCACACCATTAATGTTAGATAATCAACCCATGAGACTTCAAGATTTTATGATTGAATACTTTACACATTAAAATGACTGATGGGTATACAGTAAATACTGAAGATCTCATTAACTGTTTTATGCATAAATAAGTAATATTAGATTACCTGGTGCATGTGACTGTCAACTCGTGTGCAGTCAATCCCCAATTTTACATTTTCCAGAAGAATCTTGGGAAAACAATGCCAAATCTTAGACTGTAAAAAAAGTAAAATCCAGGAAAACAAAATCAGGGGATGTAAAAAGAGGATTTAACTATAACATCAGTATTTAAACGTTTTCCCTGTTAATTTTTGTAGTCTCTTTCTCCATAACTTGGATGTGGGAAGAACTAAAGCAATTCTGAATTAGATAAAATAATGTTCCAAGGGTTACAGCATTGTATCTCCTATTAAAGATATTCACAAAGACAGTGCAAGTAGGAAGTAAGAGTATTAGCTTGTTCTCAATGTAAAGGCTAGCAGAATTACTTGCTAACAGTAAAGAACATTAAATCAAGGTTGCAGTACCACACAAGGACCTTGTTCAGCATGAATGCAATGAATAGGGCTTGTGCATGTTTAATCATGAAGAATCTATTTTTTTTTAGTTATTTAGATTTTTTATTGGCTAAACAGGGCAAACAAGAAAATTGAAGCTACTCCATGTTTGGCCCTTGCGAGTAAGATAATGACTAGTTCACAGAAATCCTCAGAACTACTGTTTATTTATGCATTTGTGATATTATTAGTTACCACACAAGGACCAAACCTGGAGTAGCTTCATTCTCATTGTTTGACCTTTATAGCTCAAGAAATCATAAAAAAACTGTAATATTCTTGAATATATTGAAATAATAGTTAGAACCTATGTTCAGCACAAGCCCTATTCATTTCACTCATGTTAAAAAGGGAGGTATACATAATTGGTTGTATTCAAAACTGAGCTTCCTCCTCACAAGTTTGGTTCCCAATGTTAATTCTTCATAGTGCATATTGTAACATTTTTCAAGGATACATTTCCGTTTCAGAAATATATCAATTGGGAATGGATGTTGTAAAATTAGTAATAGTTAAAGCTTAAAGGGTTTGTTCACCTTTAAGTTCACTTTTAGTATGATGTAGAGAGTGATACTCTGAGACAATTTGCAATCAGTTTTAATTTTTTATTATTTGTGGTTTTTGAGTTATTTAGATTTTTTTTTCAGCAGCTTTCCAGTTTGCAATTTCAGCAATTTGGTTGCTAGGGTCCAAATTACCCTACAAACCATGCACTGATTTGAATAAGAGTAGTGATGGGCGAATCTCCCCAGTTTTGCTTCGCCAAAAAATTGTTGAAAATTTCGCAAAACGTGTCGCGGCCCGCTTTTAACGTGCGTCGCATAGTTTTCGTCGCGTGTTGCGTCGTTTTCGCCGCAAGCGTGAAAGCTAGAAAGAGTCAGAGAAAGAAGGCAAATAATTAAAAAACTATAGAAAATAAATAATGAAGACCAATTGAAAAGCTGCTTACCATTGGCCATTCTATAATATACTAAAAGATATTTTAAAGGTGAACCACCCCTTTATGGGAAAACATTTTTTTTATTTCAAAATGCATCAGTTAATAGTGCTGCTCTGCAGAATTTTGCACTAAAATAAGTTGCTCAAAAGAGAAAACTTTTTTATTTAAATTTGAAATCTGACATGAAGCTAGACATATTGTCAGGTTTCCAGCTGCCCCAGTCGTGTGACTTGTGCTCTGAGTAACTTCAGTCAATTTCTACTGCTGTACTGCAAGTTGGAGTGATATAAACCCCTCCCCCCCAGCAGTCTAAAAGCAGAATAATGGGAAGGAAACCAGATAACAGTGCCCTGGTAGAACAGCACTCAGTGGTAAAATCCAGGTCCACATTTGGTTACATTGAGTAGGAGAAACAACAGCCTGCCTGAAAGCAGTTCCATACTAAAGTGCTGGCTCTTTCTGAAAGCACATGAGCAGGAAACATGACCTGAGATGCACCTACACACCAATATTACAACTAGAAATAAACTTGCTTGTTCAGGAATTAAATTTTATATTGTAAAGTATAATATTTGCAATGTCAACAGTGTAATTTAGAAATAAAACTACACCTAAAAAAATTTAAGTATTTTTTTAATTACCAAAGGTAAAAAAAGGTTCTATAACTGGTTTTATAACTTTGTTGTTAATTGGTATCCTCACTGAATTTCAAGTAACATGGGAAATAACCTAAAATCAGCGGGTACATTTTTACATTTAAGGTGTCTTCATGATTTCATCTGAACACGAGCACAGTCAATATTAACTTTTAATTTTGTTTTGGTGTAAACTTCACAGGTTTTAATATGTGTGGTTCTGTAATGTCTATTTGGCTCTAGCCTTTATTATCCTCTTGCCAGATCTTGTGCTTTATACTATCATTGAAATTTAAGGTCTTTAAGCCGTAAATATGAAATGATCCTAAATAAAATAGCTTTTAGTAACTTTCACAAATGTTAATCTTTATCACTACAATGCACTACAATAAATCCTTTAAAGAAAAACTATACCCCCAGGACAATGTAGGTCTCTATAAACAGATATTGCATTAAACAACTCATATGTAAAACCCTGCTTCATGTAAATAAACAATTTTCACAACAATATAGTAGCATGTGCCATTGGGTAATCATAAATAGAAAATTGCCATTTTAAAAAATAAGGACAGCCTCCTGGGATCGCATGATTCAAAGGTGCATACAAACATACCAAACAAACTATAAAGTTAGGTCACATGAGCCAATTAACAGACAGAGTTGTGTCTTTTGCTTCCACACTTCTTCCTGTTACAGTTAGAGTTGAAATATTTCTGGTCAGGTGAAGGCAAGAGATGTACTGTAAAAGGGCAATATTTACTTAAATATATATTCCAGTTTGGTAAGATTCTTTAATATGCCACTTAATTTGATATAAACTACCTGTTGCTCAAGTATTCATTTTGGGGGTATAGTTTTCTTTTAATGCTTATAAAGGCTTGCTACAGTATCATGTATAAAACACAGAAACCGTTTTGTCCAGTGCAGAAGTTGACAGAAATTTTTAAATATTAGGTAACATCTATTTAGAAAAACGTTCACCCTTTTTTTCCATGTTTGTAAATAGAATGAAACTTTCTATATTAACTGGACTTGAAGGGTTATGTGGCTTCTTCAGTTCAGCTGAGTGGTAGAGAATTCCCTGTAATTTAAGTCCTAAGGCTTGCTCAGGACCTGGGGTTTTATGGATAATGAATCTTTCTGTAATTTGGATCATCATACCTTAAGTCTACTAGAAAATCATGTAAGCATTAAATAAATCCAGCATCCTGGATTAATCTACCATAAGGATTAATTATATCTTAGTTTGGATCAAGTACAAGGTACTGTCTTGTTATTACAGGGAAAAAGAAAGTATTAAAAAAAAAAAAAGCGACAATTTTTTTTGACACAACATTCTTTCCTCCCATTTAGTCTATGGGAGTCATTTTTGGGGCAAAACATAGCGAAAAAATGTGCTCATTCACATTAAACAGATGCTGTGGAATAAGATATTTCATTTATACAACGATGTTGTTTTGAACAAAGATAAAACCTGTGATTATGCATTTTTGTTTGACAACAGCTTTTATGAGATCGGTTTTTCAAACGTCTTTGGTTCATACCAATGTTTGCAATGAATTATGATTTGTTCCCAGACTAAATGGCTCCACTGTTGTAAAAGAAGCCACAGACAGTTGGGTTTCCAGTTGAATACTCTACTGTACTTGATGTAGTTTTTTCATCTCACTTTGAAAAGACAAGCACTTCACTGATTCCAACATGTAATTCCTATACTGTTTAATGCATTACAATCTCAGTAATGATCCTTAAATGGATACACCAACAAAAGGAATCACAATTCATAATTGCAGCTCTCTGTGGTTAACAAACCCAAATAGGTCCCAGATTGTGGCAAAAAAGCCAAACTGCCTTAAAACATTGGAAAAGATATAAAGAGCATTATAGGACTCTGTGCCCAGAATTGCTATTGTTTCCTCTATGATACGTATCAGAATTAGCTATTTCTTTACTTTAAAACTAGTCCCTTGCTGTTTTAATCTTGTACATTCCAAGCCAAAGTGCAGCAAGGCTTCCAAAACTGCTTTTTTAAACAACTAAAATGTGCTAAATTCACAGTAATTGTGAGCCTTATAGTTTTATTAGGCAGCTTTCCAATATCAATTTACCCCATTTTTTTTAACTTCAGCTAAATATGCTTATTGCCAAATAATTCCTTCCGGCAGGGATAGTTAATACGCATTCTAAGCTATTTGACAAAATACTCTCTGTTGAAACAGTGCAGTCACAACCAATATGGCACTAACATCTTTGTTTAGACCTTTATAATGCTAGTGATTCATAGTGAATGTATGTATTGCAATTTTTGGTTGTGTCTATAAATCATATTTACATATTAGATGCAAGAAAGGAACATGTTCATCAAACGTTTTCTTTGTAATGGAAACCTGCCTAACTACTACTTGTTCAAGAGGGAGGCTGCAAAACCCCATCTGAAGTTTCAGATATAAAAGAAAAGGCCATTGATTGCCATAAATCTATTAAAAAGAAAGCAAGCACTGTAAAAGTCAACGTATTTCTTAACTCTGTGGGTCATGGTGTAAGGTGCTTTCTGAACCATGAGGTTGAAAGAATGTGATTGATCTGAAATGACCAGATCATGGCTGACTTTGACATAGTTGGCCATCTTAAATATATTGCAATGTATGTACAAACAATCCCTGTATTGTTTAAAGAGGAGGGCTTTTCGGTAGTGACCAAAGCGCTGCCTTTAAATTGGCTACTATGTGAGGGGATAGGTAAAAACTTTAATAAATCTTTAGACAAGAAATTGTAAGTCATAAAAAATATCAGGAAACGTATCAAGTATTTAACTCCTCAGCTATATTATTGCGCTCACAGCCTTACTCCCATTAGGGGGGTAAACATTTTTTTCCCATTTTATTAAAAATTAAAATTTGACCTAACACCCAACCATGATACAGTATGTTACACATATAGACTTCAAGGCATTTCACATTTAATAAAAATTCAGATTGAAAATTGTTTGTGCATGAAAAGTCTTGCCAAATCTATGCGATAATTTGAACCTTAGAACTTTTTCAAATTTTTGCCCACAAAACCGGACTTTATTAGATTATTGAATGAAAACCAGCATCAATCAACCAGAAACTCTTGACTAGTGATGAGCGAATTTGTCCCGCTAATCTGGAGAAAAATTTGCAAAATTCATTGAAGTCAATAGGAATTAACTTACGTTTTCTTGCTCCAAATGCATTAAATTTAATGAGCATTTTTCTTGTGGCGATTTTTTTTCTCTCAGCGACATTTTTGTCCATATGCATTAAAGTTAATGAGCGTTTTTCTTATGCTGACTTTTTAGTTTCGTGACAATTTTCTATTGGCGACTTTTTTGTCACAGGGAAATATTTCACGGCACATTTTTGCCACATTTTCACGAAACAATTTGCTGATGACAAAATGCAGATTTTCATATTCCAATTGTTAATGGGACCATCGTCCATTAACTTTTAAATTACTTTACAGGTTTTAGCTGGAGTATTTTTGGATTTGAATTTGTAGCAGCTTTGGAGCATAATACATCTCGAAACATTTTAGTTTTTTTTCTAATCATTCAAATTTTTCCCCTTTAAAACTTGACTAGAAAAGGTTGAAACCATGAAATGAGTGTAAGCAAAAGACATACTGAAGAGTGTTATTAAAATATTTTATAAATGACCCTGACAAGCAAAGTCCACAGCACACCATATAGGCAACTTCCAAATAACTACAGAAAGGTGCAAAATGTGTGCAGGTGTCAGATTTAAAAAATAGATAGTTCTGCTTGACTTGCTCTACTAATGGATATATGCTTTCAATAAAAAAAAACCTTATATGCAATACATTTTTCATTATGTGCCTTTAAAAAAGTTGCTGAAAAGTGTTTATTTCAACAGCACACAGAGCATGGAACACATTAACTGTTATTATTAACTACACCCCTCTCTTCTTGCCTCTCTCTATCTCATTACAGGCTCTTAAAATATCATTTCTTTTTTTATCACATGTGCATATAGTCAAACGTTCTCCTTCTTTCAGCCTGGTAGGCTTCAAACTGACATCTGTAAACATTACTGGTTTTCATGATCCTATGTTGCCACTAACTGCTTGCACATAAAATAAAACATTTTTTACATACCATTCAGGTCTTTTATTACGTTACAAAAAATGCGAAATGCTAGCATTACTTTTCCCCGTCCTTCCAACCTCAATCCAAACAATTCCACGCTCAACACTTTTCTTCTGTTTAGTTTCAAATCTTAATTTTAATGGCCACAAATGGAATCTCTTTTCTCATGGAACGAGCGATCTTCTTTGAGTATGCATGACACTCACATCCTGATGTTTTATTTCCACCTGGAGGGACAAACACTGTTTATCCTCTTATGTGATTATTGCAATGTGTGAACATTAATTTAGTCACAAACTTCTAAACTTGCCATATTGTCACCTCATTGAAAGCAACCGACAAATTCAAACATCCATTTCCACATCTGTCTCCCAAAAATCTCTCAAAACCTAAATGCATTCTTGGGCTTTCTCTTTGTATCTAAGTAATCACCTCTCATTATTTCTATTCCAGTCCCGATATAGCAGATGTTTTTTACCTGTGAGAGTTCATTTCAAATAGTGGTGTTAACAATGTCTGGTCACAGTATGTGAGCAGGATTACTTCCACAGGTTATGTCAGATTGATCTACCAGGACACCAAGCATCTGCAGGATGAAAATCTGGGTGTCCTAATGATTCATTCTCCAGAATTTGAAATGCACAACATACAGTAATGAAATTCAGAAACTTATTGTGGGTACTGTATTAAAAGAAAACAGTTTATATGCCAGCTCCACTGTGACCATGCAAATGTCACGGGTAAATGCTTCTTCATATCAAAGGTTCCCAAAAATATATATATAAAACAACTTGTGAAGCACTATAGGTTATAATAAGATGTCAACTGAAGAGAAGATTTGTAGAAACACAGAGGGAGAGATGACCAACTCAGATTGAAGTACTCATTCAAGTTAAGTTAAGTTAAGTCTGTATAGTCTCAGATTTATGGCACATATGTGATATATAGATCATTATACAACAGTTATTGGGATTCATGGAGGGCATGTAAGTCAGTGGGAGTATGTGGGAGTATGGAAGCTCAACAAATACTTACAGGGAGATCCACATTCTATGCTGCCGGCCACAAATGCCATTCTTACATGAGAAGAATTGTGCACAGTACTTACGAAAGACACTGGCAACCTTGGAAGACACTGACAACCATTTGATACATTGCTTTCTGCACTATAAGTTGTGAGGGAAGATATGACTAGTAAGAGGAATAAGTAAAATTTCTGAAATGCAATCTTTCCTCAGAGATAAAGTGGACACATTTGTAAATGTTAAAACAGTATTCAATACTGTTACATTATTTATTGTTTTGAGTATCCTAAAATACTATATTCATATGAATGATCATGAATTATCATCCTGGGGCTTAAAACTCTTGGTCAGCACCTAAAATAACTTTGAGTTAGCCCATGAATAAGTGCCCAGGGGGCTTTAAATGTGTAGGGTGATTGGAGATACTGATCCTTTTTTAATAAATCTACAATAAATACTATAGTTTTTACACTATTTGCTGTGGCCCTTGTGGAGTTCTTGTGAGTGCCTGGATGCCCCCTATGTGTTGAACCATTTAATATATGTGTTTATTGCATGACATTTTGCTCCAACAAAAATAAACCAATTAAACTACTCATGTTAATGATGAGGTCTTGATATGCAGGTGACTGATATGAGATGCAGTTCTGAAAGTGTTACACTAAAAAAATACATTTGATGTTATAGTAAATGCAACCATTAAACCAAGCCCTACATGATATTTCCAAGAAAAGATTTCCATTTTACAGAGACATATATACTCATTTTCCACCAAACAGCCAAGGTATTGTTCATTGACAGCACTGAAGCAGCTGTTTTTGGTGGTAAATAGAACAAACCACTTTAATGTCATAACATTCACTAGTCTCTAGATCTAGCATGGACCCTCTGCAGATGGACCAGAGAGCATAACGGTTCCTTCTTGCTTCAATCACTTACATGATTGTTTCTATTTCTCCTACTTTTTTAAGGCCAGAATACCCCATTTATTTTCTACTTCATCTCATTTCTGCAGCAGCTGTGCTAAGGGGCTGCTATTTTAGTTTTAGTTGTATGCAGTTGCTTTTCTTCCTTGGCTTTTCTTCCTGCTCTGATAAATAACAAACCACAGCTGGTGCTGCAATTTTTTTTTCATTTGCAGACTTTTGTTGAATAGGTAGAACAATGGGTGAATGGGGGAAAGCTCTTATTAAATAAGGCTTAATCAGCTGAAGTTTGAGACCTGAATTTGCAAACTTATCTTGTCTCACTGAAGGTAATATAAATGATGGGCTTTTATTGTTGCACCTAGTAATTCCGTTGCCAATTAATATTTTTCTTATTTTATCAGTGCCCTATCTGAATAACGGATTGAGCAGAGAGGAACATTCATACATCTGTGCCTTTCAGATTTCTATACTCTGATTATTTTTTTCCAATGCACTGAGCTTTTCATTTCAGCAAAATAAGAAGTTTCAAGTTCAAATTGTGCTGAAATATAAAAGAATATCAAAGCAAAAGTTTTTTAAGATGGATGGTACAAACGTCATCTTTTCTTTAATACAGATTACTCACAGCTAACGGAAATACCAAATTAAACTATACTTCCTGTTATATCTGTTACATCTTATACACATATACACATATACTCTTTATGCTATTTATATTTATATTAATCAGTTCAATAGTTTGAGTACATCTTTTTTTATAATAACTAAAAATCATATTTTTAAAACCACGCCAAAAATATTTTCTGAGGCAAGTTAGTGTTTAGTTAGGTATTTCAAGAGATTGAGTTCTGGGCATTTTTATAATTAGAGAATATATAAGAAGCACTAAGAGGATCTGTATCCAATATAAAATAATTATTCCCTAATAGTGTTTCCTTATAACACCATTCTGATCTTACTGCACCCCCTTCATCTTCTTCTTGCTTCTGAGTCCTCTTACAAAGATTTCTTTTCCACTTTCACAAGTCATAATTTCCACCAAAAACTAATCACCAGATAATATCAGTGAAGACTGATATATTCGAGAAAGGCAAAAAACGTGTGATAACCTGCTGTACAAGAGAGTGTGCACTTGTGAAACGCATTGTTTGTGTCCATGGAGTTAATTCAACTGATTGATGTGACCATACAAATTTGGATATTTGTGAGTAGAATATATATCTTTAAGTTATTTATAAGTTATTTTTTACAGTATTGCCAAATAAAATATTGTTATGCCATCAACCCACCATATATCTGTCTTTCTCCTTCTTGCCTTCTACATGTTTCTTTTTGGTGGAATCCAGTTCATGAAGTTTCCCAGCTACTTTCTACTAAAGTACTGGAAGCCTTTAGATGTACCTGTGATATATTTAAAACTAGGGTTCTACAGTAGCTCAGAGGTTAGCACTGCAGTCTTGCAAAGCTGGGGTCAGGCTTGCTCTGGTTGTGCTGCACATAGGTGCATGCATGCACGTGCGGGGGGGGGCAAGAGGTATCTGAGGCACAGAGTAGTTTGTGGCTGGGGGGGTGGGGGATGGTGTGGGGGACTCTGAGCCTGCAGGCCCCCCATTCTGACCCTGCTGGTTCCAACTTGGGCAATTTCTTGTATGATCTCTCCAATCAGAGCACTATCTGTAATGAGGTTACATGTTATCTCTGTGTCTATGTGGTTCTGGGTACTCTGGTTTCCTTCCAAATTGCAAAAACATAAAGGAAAGTTAATTGGCCACTAATAGGGAATGGCCATGATGTGTGTATGTGATAGGAATCTTAGACTGTAAGCAAGTGATTGCAAGAGAGAGGGAATGTAATTCTATATGTTAGTAAGGAAAATTATATATATTATATATAATTTTCCTATACAAAATCCTCCCATGTCCGTATAAATATTCCTACCATTATATAATCTAGCAAAACACTAAATATATATATGTTTATTAGAAACTAATGACTGTTCCTCTTCACTCTGAAACAGTTATTCTGAAAGCATTTATAGTATAAAAGATCATGGGGCAAATTCACTAAAGCGCAAAGCGTCTAACACTATCGCTAATTTGCCAGCATGACGTCAATTCGCAACTTCGCAAATTTACTAACACGGACTCTGGCGAATTTTTGCTAGAAAAGTAGATAGACTTGCTCAACTTCGCACCCTTACGCAAGGCGAAGTTGCGCATTGATGAAGATAATTCCAGGTTTTATTGATCGACTTAAAATAGAAGTAGAAATAGTCTGCATGCAAGGTGCAACACAACTGTTAAGCAATACCTGAGGACAAATTTCTCAAAAACCACAGTGGGGAATGCTGAAGGGTTCCCAGCAGTTTTAACTTTTCCCAACCTGTGAAAATTTTCCTGACTGTAAATGAGCTTTTAACATGTAAAGTGAAGCCTTCTGAAATCAGAAGGTATTTACATGTCTCATGCCATACATATAGCACTGCCTAGATATCAAAAATGAGAGTTTTTTTACTCCCATAATGCATCATGGGCAGAGACATGTAAATCACTCCTTTATGTCCCTGTGGCCAACTATGCATCCAGAACCGCTGGTTTATAGCACAGATACAGCCTAATAGTTCAGAGCCATATATCCAAACTTGCAGACAGCCTGTTTCGATCTTGTTAGATCTGTGAGAGTTTCTGAATAAGAGATTCCACACCTGTTTTTTCAGCTATGTCACTAGGCATCTTATTTGAAATTGGCAAATCAGTCAAAACTTTCTTTTAGATTTCTATTAAATCAGTTGACCAATCTGTGGTGATTTCTATTGGGAAATTTTCAAGTTGTTAGAATTTGAATTTAAGGTGAATTAGAATTTTAAATTAAGGTGAATTTTCAACCACTTGTAAAGAGATTGATGCAGAAATATTAGTACAATCTTACAATCCACACATTCAATTAAATATGAAGATTTAGTTTGATTTATTATCTTTTATTATTATTGAATCTACTAAGAGTAAAGAGTACTCACCTTTTAGAAGTCTAGAGGTTAACAACAGGTATATAATCCCGTATGTGGACAACCGTTATTCAGAAAGCTCAAAATTACAGGAAGGCCATCTCCCATAGATTCCATTTTAATCAAAATATTCCCATTTTTAAAAATGTCCCTTTTCTCTATTATAAGAACATAGTATATTGTTCATGATCCCAATTGCAATATAATTAATAATTTTTGGTGGCAAAACAATCCTATTGGGTGTATTAAAATTGAAATTTTTTTAGTATGGGGATCCATGTTATGGAAAGATCACTCATCTGGAAAAACCCAGGTCCTAAGTATTCTGGATAACATGTACCATACCTGTATTATAAAAGAAAGCATAATGATGATTTTTTTTTTTGGGTGATCAGACAGAAATTGTGTCCCAGATGTCCTGAAACATCTAGTTGAACATTATGTGTCACTGCTCATTTCTATTATTTGTGCAAAGCATAATAATTCCTCTAGCAGACCGATCCGAGGGGAAAGAAGTACTGGTGTTACCATCTTGGATAGTTCCGTGGTCAGCTGTGCCTATACTAACCTGGCCAATGCACAGTGGAAAGAACAGGAATAGGTCTTCTCACCACACCTGGGTTTTACAAGCAGCTGCTTAGATCACAACAAGGTTGCTGTTCATGTTTAGGAAACAATTTCACACTAGCCACCCACTCACTAGTGCATTAAAACCTTTATTGACACTCAAAGTCAAGAGCTCAAATGCTTTCCCTGTAAACATTATATCAGCTCTTTACTTCTTAAAACCAGCTGGCTCGGTAACTAGAAAATTCATATTTTTCTTCCTTTTTACCTTCGGTGATGTTTTTTGTTTCTGTAAAGTCAAGACACAGCTTTAAACAAGGGTTAATAATCACGTGGTTCCTCCAAGCTTTGAATATTTCCTTATTGTAATTGAATTTGCAGCATCTCTATGCAAAGTATCTGTTAGGAAACATATATAATAGAACTCTGGGAAATGACTAAACTCTCTGCAGGCAGAACAAACCCTGAGTACAAGAGAAAGTAAAAAAGCATCCATTACGGGCAGCTGCACATCAGGCACATGACAAATGGAATCTGTGAGCAATAAAATCAACTGCAACATCAGCAGAAGTGCAAAAGGCAACTGATGAGGTTTGAGCTCAAGACAAAAGGAAAGGCAAACTCTGAAACATGGTTTAAATGCCCTTGTGGTTTCTGCTGAATATCATATTGAAGTTTGTATTTTGTGGACAAAATGCTTTCTAATGCAAGCAGAACATAGATGTTTGTGATGATGTGTTATACAGAAGCATGGGGGAAAAAAGAACTACCAAAAGGCATCAGACTGCTCCAGGCTTATGCGTTTCCACCGCAGGGCCACTCCTTTTTCCTGTCTTCAACCATCACTGATATGTGCTAATGATAGCTTGTATCTGTCAAGCACTGCATGGAAAAAGTGGTCAGCAACTGCAGATGGCATACAAGAATAACTAATAACGAGAAACAATTATTATGAAAGCTAATACTGCAGAAGAAATGAATGTTGACGCTGGATGAACTTCCATATTGTGTGGCTAATTTCAATAATTAGTGATGAGCAAATCTTTCACTAAGTTTTTCCACGAAAAAGACACCCAAAGACTCTAATATCTGTTGCAATAAGTCAAATGAACTGGACTTGTGATTTTCTTGAAGATCTTTCACCAGTCATCTGACTGGCTTTCTGATTTGAGAAATTTTTGACGAACCAAAAAGGGGTCAGATTGGCCCCCTCCCTACAAATAATGTCAAATCCATAAAAGAAAGAATTCTTTTATAACATGTGTATATATATATATATATATATATATATATATATATATTAGTAGTCTTTATAACATATAATTACTGTTCCTAAAGAAACAACAGATATTAAATTTAAACCAGAGGAGGTCCTTCAGCCACAGGATTTTCCATAATGTAATATAGAAAGCATTGTCAAGTGGAGAAGGCCTTTTAATGACCTTTGTTTTCTGCTTCATAAGAACAGTAGTCAATATGTATAGTTTGAAATTAATTTAAGGTTTGTGACACAAACCTGGGAAGAAAACCAACAGAATCCAATGAAAAATTTCTGAAACTTTTTTGCTGAGCCATAGTGATGGGCGAATCTCCCGAGATTCGGTTCGCCGAAAAATTCGCGAATTTCCAGAGAAATTTGCGAAACGACGCGCAACTCATTATTCCGCCGAATTTTCACCAAGCGAAATTTCGCTGGTGATTCGCGAATTTATTTATCGCGGGAATTCACAGCGAATTCGCCCCTGGCGAATAAATTCGCCCATCACTACTGAGCCATCTATGGATACCATACGGAAAGCAGCTTGCTATGAGGTTCTCCTAGTTTGTGTCTGGATATATCTAGAGCTGGAAGTTAGTTAGAATTGTCATCTCACACCTACTTTGTGAGTAGCTGGAGTTTAAACCCTAAGTTAAATACATAAATAGTGATGGGCGAATCTACCCAGTTTTGCTTCACCTAAAAATTCGCAAAACGAGTTGCGGCACGTTTTTTGACACGTGTCGCATCGTTTTCAGCACGTGTCGCATCGTTTTCAGCGCACATCGTGTCAAAAAAAGCAGCGCGACTCGTTTTTTGGCGAATTTTCACGAATTTATTCGCCAGCGGCGAATCACGCGAATTTGCCCCTGGCGAATAAATTCGCCCATCACTATACATGAACATTAAATTACCTGTGCTTTTATTGGTTTGGATTTGTCAGTTGTGGTGTGGGTGCTAATATAGGTCTGACCCAAGAGGATGGCTTGGCCTTAAGGTTTAAAACTATGCAGACTAAATAAAGGAGTTACTTGCCCATTTATCAAAGGTCAAATTTTAGGGGTTTTTGAAACCACCCCAAATGAATGGCACTTAGTTTGCCCAGGAGCAGTAACCCATAGCAACCAATAAGATGTTTGCTTTTAAAAAGCTTATCGGTAAATGCTACCTGCTGTGGGTTACTGCTCCTGGGCAAATGTATAGCATTTTATTACAAAGCACCATATTTCTCAAAAATCACAAAGGCCACAAAAAGTATTAAAAGTTATTAAAATATCAACATTTAAAATGAATGGATGTGTGCATGAGTGGCTTAAAAACAGGAGCTTATTTTTGAATTCTAGATTTGGAAGCAACATTTGGTTGCATAATATCCAGGTGTACTGCCAAACAGAGCTTCCAGTAGACTGTCCATTTACAGGCTAACGCAGTGTGTGTGTCAGGGAAGGAGTCTGGGGATTATTTGGCAGCAACACCAGTTGTTGTGTTTTCTTAGCCCTTTAGTGCCCGGACTCTGGAATGGGAGGGAAGGTACAGGATGGGCTTTCCCATTCCACCCAGAAAGTAGTCACAGGTGCAATTGAGGGTTGTTGATGGTGCGTGGAGCCTGTGAGCTGCAAGTCTTTCTACGGGCTACAGAAAAGGACTTAAACAAAAAAAAAAAACTTTGTGTACAAAGGACTATGAAATATTGCTAATATTGGACAATGGTTGCTTTGTTGTTTGGCCTCAAGTGGACTGACCAGGCCTACTTTGGACACTGGGAAAAACCAAAAGACTTTCACAAGCTGAAGTAAGCTGTTTATTACAGTATATGTTAAAGTTTGAAAACTTTTAGCAAGTGGCTATACGTCATTAAAAGTAGCAATGAGTTAGGTGAGAAGCCTATTAATAGGTATTTCTAATAATAATGACTAAAAAAGGGCTCCTACATCTAATTACAGACATTCAGTAGTACTCACGTAACACTTATTTTACTGTGAATACCAAATAAAACACTGACTTAATTCTAATCATTATTCTATCTGTCTTTGAGTGAATTATGTTTGCAGATTGTGTGTCAATACTTAAATCATGGTCATACTGATAACCCATCTGTATTTGATCAAAAAGCCAATCTGTTGCAGCTTAGTATAGGTAATTCTGAGCTCAAATGCAGTATGAAAATTATGTTCTTGAAAAATACGAACAACTGGTTCCAACAGATGTACATATCTTCGAATGTCACATACATTCTGTAGTGTTTTGCAGCACAAATAGTTCCCATTGCATATCATATTAGAAAATGTATTATCACAAGCCAAATAAGCCTACCTCAATCCTGGCTCTATCATCTAAGTGCTTGAAAATATTTTGATGAATATAGAAATGCAATTAATACAAATTATTCTAATGATCCCTCAAAATACAGAAGCAATGTTAATATTAGGAGACATTAGGCTGCTCATGACAATCAGGAGCATCCATGCAAAACACAGAGGGTGGTGCTGTGTCATGATTACAAATATAAGCAATTTTTAAACTAGAAACAGTCATAATAGTTATAATAAACATATGTTGGGAATGGTAGAGATCCTATTTATAAAATAAATGCTGACCCAACTGTGTGGTACAAAGTTATTAGAAAAATCCATGCTCGGTATCTGGAGCTTTCCAGATAATGGTTCTTTCTGTAATTTGATCTTTAATTATATCCTAATTTGGATTAAGTACAAGGTGCTGTACATTGTACAGAAAAAAAGGAAATGGGCATTCTGTAATTCTGAGCTTTCTGGATAATGGGTCTCCAGATAATGGATCCCATTCCTGTATAACTTTTAATGACATCTACACTGTACTTGGTGAAAAAGAGAAGTACGCTGCTCAAGGTTAAAGTGATCAAAGGCAAATTTATTCATTTTCAATTAAATTTAAAGAAATTAAAATAGTAAATCGATCAATTTTTTTATCGATCACATTTATATCAATCACTTTCTAAATTTACAAAACTCAAATTGATCTTGTTAATTTACTTGAAAAAAACAGGCCAAAGCCAGAATTGCATAACTCTGCTCAATTTATAAATGCAATTGTTCAAAAGACTGTTTAATAGTTGGAATTTTAAAAATACCCTCCAGTGCCCCGCACATGACATACAGAAGCTTGGCAAGATTTAGCTGATTATTTTTTTTCATTCAAAATTTTAAGATTGTTTTTAGTTTTTAGAACATTTACGTTTGGTAAAATTGAATCTGAAAAATTGGAGATCCTTGTTTTTGTTGCTACAATCTCTGAAAGGGCACCTATCATTTAAAAAAGTTACCCCCAACCAAAGGTGCAGGCTGATAGAGCCTGCATTCCGGT
>CM044440.1:120019887-120041305 GCA_024363595.1 Xenopus borealis | reverse complement strand
GAATTTTTATTCCACGATGAAGAGTTAGGGGATGATTTACTAAGGATTGCAGTGAATATTTGAATGCAAAAAATTCAATATTCAAAGTAAATTTTTGAAAAACTTCAACCATCAAATACGTTACTTCGAGCATTAGACCGCCGATTCGAATGGTCGAATAGTAAAATCCTTCGACATTGAAATTCAAAGAACTTTCTCTTTAAAAATATATATATATATCTATTTTTATCTATATACTGTATATCTATATATCTATATATATATAGATATATATATATACACACACACATACTTGTTCTATTAATTATGTTTAGGGAGAAGCCATTAATAAGCCATCTCTAAACACAGCCCATCTTTCTTATCTGCTTTTTCTTGCCATGGACTCATTCAGGTCAGATTCTGACCTTAAGAACTATTCCAAGGTATGGTAGTTTATCTAGAGTAAAACTTAAGACCAAAATTCTGGAAGGGCCTGTTTCATTGTCTTTGTAACTAAGCAATTCTTCAAGGAGTTCATAGCTTTCACTATTGGCTATTGGCTATCTAGTAATAAATATTAATATGGTAGTATGGAGGAGTACAAAACTACAGCTGGCTTGAATGCAGGTTAAATGAGGTAAGACTAAAAAAAAGTTCTTCACATAATTGTACTGTACTGTTCAATGGACCATTTTTAATCAATTCAGACAGGTTTTCAGACTTTTTTGCAAGTAATTATCTGAATATCGAAAATATTAGAGGTTTTTATACTTTTTAGGGCATCCTTCAGCACTTTTTACCTTTTAAATTTTAATAACTTTCATGGCATAGTCTTAGAGGAATAGATTTTAATTGCACTTTCAAAAACCTCTAAAAGCACAAAAATGTGACCTTCAATAAATTGGCCTCGTGTTTTATCCTAGTACTAAATGCATTGTTCAATAGGCAATTTTCTCTTGCATGAAATGCATTGGAACTAATGGGCACTTTTTCTTGTGGTTTTTCTCACTATTTTATGGTAAAACAAAATGCAAAAGTTAGACTTTATAAAATTATATACAAATATAAAAGTAGCTTATAAAGTCTAAATAAAAAATAAACAAACTAAACATTATCACAAATAAATTGTCAAGGATAGGATATGGGTCACTGTGGAGACAGCAGGAGGAAATTAGTCTTTATTGCAAGAGCTGGCTGAACTCACGGGACAGAGGCAGACAAACGGCAAAATGACAGAACAGGGTGATATGGGTGTTGAATCAGACTTACACAGGTGCAGAACGGAACAGGACAGAGGGCGAAGATCAGGGCTTGACTGGAAGGTGCCGGCATAGATGAGGAGACAGGAGCAGACTAGAAGTATAAGGCAGGACAGTGCGGGCATAGATCAGGAAACAGGAGCAGACTAGAAGTACAGTATAATGCAGGACAATGTGGGTGTAGCGTGGGAAACAGGAGCACTGGATAGCAGGAGGAGACTAGAGCAGAGAGCAGGAGGACAATGGAGAAGAGACTGGAGCAGAGAGTGGGAGGAGACTAGAGAAGAGAGTGGAGGAAAAGTGCAAGGCAGAACAGGAATCAGGAACAGACAAGGTCAAGGCAGGGAGAGGTACAAGATCAAGGCCAGACAGGACAAGACAAGGCAAAGCAAGGAAGAAAGGACAAAGCAAAGCAAGGCAAGGCAAGAAAGGACAAGGCAAGGCAGAATGAGGGGAAACAGTTCTAGAGCAGGAACAACTTAGTCAGGGATGCTGCCAAAGTACTAAAATTACCATATAATGTTCTGGCAAGGAGTACTCAGAGGGCTGGCCTTAAATAGGGCAGAGTCAGCCCTGATTGGCTGATTGCAACCAATCAGGCTGCTGCTGGGCTGGGGTTGCAGAGGCCAGGAAACCTATAGTCAACATCTGTACATGCTGCTCTCCTGGCCTAATTGATAAGGCATTGAGCCAGAAACCCAAAGGTTCCAGTTTGATGGTGGAACAGTATGCTAATTATGGTGATTTTATGCAGTCATGCTATTTTTTTTTTTGTTTATTTATCTTGTTAAGTATTATTTTTATTGATTCCCTATTAATACAATTAATTAAACTGGCTGACTTCATAAATTATTATAGGATTTATGTCATTGCTGCACGTGGTTTATTGATGAAGCAATGTAACATTCATAAATGATGTTAGGTATATGAGCTGCTCCTTTTTGCAAATGTGAATGTTTTTGTTAATGTTATAAAAACCATTTTAATCTATGTTATTTATTGATACATTTCTATGGTTTTCATTTTACTTTGCAGGTGCAGCTGCTTCTTGGACAAGGTTGCAACTGGTATGAAGAGCTGGTATTGTGCAAGCAGAATGCAAGTTTATATTTTTAAGTTAATTTATTGCATTTCATTGTGTGTGTGTATAAACAGGCATAATATATAGAGAAATATATTTAAAAAAAGAAAAGGAGTGATGTATGTGAACCAGTAAATCTTTGCTTTGCAAATATTTTACAACCAATTTTACTAACATTTTAGACCAACACGGAATGCTAAAATGGTGCCTTTGGCAGGGCCAAACAAAAGATCTGTCACCTGCTGGGAACCATACAAATATGGGAAACTATCCAAGCACATTAGTGTAGTCACAGCAGGCCAACTGCTTACACCTGCTGGCCCAGGCAACCAGATGCTCACCTTGGAACATAACAAGCCATCTAAAACTTTGTTTTCCCAGGTACAAAAATGAAGTATGAAACTATATAAAGTTATAGAAAAGTAGAGACTGTAGACTATAAAAATAAGGCTGCGTTTTTTGTTGTTGAAAATCTTTACATACATTTTAGTTTCATGTTTAAGTAACTTAACATTATGAAATTTCACATCCCATGGAGTTTTCTTTTTTTAATTTCACTGTATTTTCTTTTAATTTGAGAACCAATGAACATGTGATTTGGTATGTAGATTACCAGTAAACAATCCAGCCTGCAGTGACAGTTTTGTTAGCAGGAGTTCATTATGTGGGGGATTATCTGAGCACTGGTTATCTAGTTATCTGCCATGGAAGAAACATGGAGTAGCTTCAATTTCTTCCTTTTATTATTATTATTATTATTAATAATAATAACATGCATTTATATAGCATCGACATATTTTGGGGTTCCCTGTTAAACACAAGAAATAATAAAAAAATACATTATTTTTATCATTAAAACAATTAGAAAATTCATGCTGAATGCTGTAAATCTGCCACTTTAACTATATTTTAGTGCTAAAAGGTGTTGACATTTTTCTGTATGTTTACAAAATCGTCTACCTTGAAATTATAAACTGGTATGTCTGATAAATGTAAGAACATCTTGTGAAAAAATATTCTCTCAAAAATTAATACATTTGATCCTTGAAGACATGGGTGAAATAAGAAAAAAAATAGTTTTCTAGCCTATTTCCATTAGGCAATATGTTTTATTCTTGTGGGGGTTACGGACCTCAGAAACAAAAGCAGATTGGCATTAAAGTTTAGTTTTTTTCTTATTGTTAAACTATATTTGTATTAGGGACCTCAGCTATTCATTTTCTCTTCTGAATTCCCAACTGCTGCCTGGTTGCTAGGGTAATTGACTTTCTCTAGCTAGCTGTTAAAATCCAAGTCACAAAATTAAACTACAAAAATAAAAAATGAAAAGCAAAAATGTAAACATTAAAATGTAAAAAAACAAAACAAAAATACAAATATGACTGAAAAAAATAAAATGTATTGCAAATTATCTAAGTATATCAATGCGAGCATCATATTTAATTATAAGATGGATTAACCCTTTAAGATATAGCAGCAGCCATAGCACTGTTGCTTTCTCATCTTTAAGGGACAGTAATGCAAAAAAATTAAAGAATGACAATATAATGTATATATAGATAAATACATACATATAATTCACTGCACCAGTAAAACTGGTGTGTTTGCTTCAGAAGCACATAATTTATATACAAGCTGATGATTCATGCATACGATACACAGTAGATCATAGATAAGGTCTGAAGAATCCCATTGTATACTGTGAAACTTATCTGTTATCTGCTGTGTATCCTGTGCTTTTTCTCCTTTTTCAGCTTTGAATGACTGCCCCCTTGGCTACACAGCAGATTGTTTATAGAAACTATACTTGAGTTTCTCTTCCAAACACACCAGGGGGCAAATTTACTATTATTCCCCATAATTAGCTCGACCAAATTCGATATTCGATTAGCATTCGATCGTCGAATGCTAAACGAATAGTTTTAGGCTACCTTTTATTCGATATTTGATCATTCGACGATCAAATACAAATTTATTCAATCAGTCGAATAATTTATTTGATCAGTCGAATAAATCATTCGATCATTCAAATGATTCGATCCTATTCGATCAGGACTTAGCCTCAGAAGCCTATGGGAGTGCTCCAATAGGCTTCTATTGCAATTCGGTAGGTCCAGGTAGCAATCGAATAAACTTTAAAATTTAAATCCTTCGCTGATCGAATGATCGAATATTCGTTAATTCGAATCTATTCGAATGTATTCGATCATTCAACTATTCACTATTCAATTATCGAATATGCCAAAATTTGCATATTCCATCAAACGAATAAATGCTATGTTCGAAATTCGATCGAATTCGATCGAACTTCGATCTATTCACATGAATTTAGTACATCAGCCCCAGGTGTAGGAGTGCAGAGCAATCAGTAGATTCTATTTTTATTACTTTAATACATGTTTTCCTTTAAAGGGATTCTGCCATGATTTTTATGATGTAGTTTTAGGGGAATATTTATCAAGGGTCGCAGTAAAATTAGACTAGGGAGTAGTCCAAATTCAATTTGAATTTGAATTTTTTTTTGAAAATTCGAATATCAAAATTTATCATGTACTGTCTGTTTAAAACTTCAACTTCAACCATTTGCCCTCTAAAACCTTCCGAATTGCTGTTTTAGCCTATGGGGGACCTCGCAGAACCTAACAGGAGTCTTTTTGGGGAAAAACTTTGATTCGAATGCACTATTGATTCGATTCTTATGATTAAAATTTGATTGAATATGGACCTATTTGATTGAAAACTGACCTATCGGACAAAAAAAAAAAACCTTCTGCTTAATTTTGGTTGGTCATTTTGAATTCTACCCTTGATAATTCAGTCCCTTAATTCCTCAATTACACTGTTTATACTGCAAATAATTAACTCTACAATATAAAATTTAATTCTTGAACCAGCAAGTAATTTTTTTTAGGTGTAATATTGGTGTGTGCAGCCATCTTAGGTCATTTGCCTGGTCAAATGCTTTCATAAAGTACTTCAGGATAGAACTGCTTTCTGGAAGGCTGTTGATTCTTCTCAATTTAACTGAATTTGTCACACTGGGACCTGGAATTTACTATTGAGTGCTGTTCTTAGATCTACCAGGCAGCTGTTATCTTGTGTTAGGGAGCTGCTATCTGGTTACCTTCCTATTGTTCTGTTGTTAGGCTGCTGGGGGGATACAATATCACTCCAACTTGCAGTACAACAGTAAAGAGTGACGTTTATCAGAGCACAAGTCACATTACTGGGAATTGACAATATGTCTAGCCCCATGTCAGATTTCAAAATTAAATGAAAAAAATCTGTTTGGTCTTTTGAGAAATGTATTTCAGTGCAGATTTCTGCTGGAGCGGCAATAATACTTGATGCTTTCTGAAAAAAAAAACATTTTTCCCATGACATTATCCCTTTCAGTACTTAAGAAGATATATCAAAGGTCCAGATTTGTTATCAACAAACTGAATGTGAGCAATGTTTTAACACTGACATTGGTACGTAGACTTACATAAAGTATATGCTTAGACTTTATTGGAGTTACAATAGCATGTTGAGTATTATGATATCTGCATGTACCAAAGAGCAAATGTATCTTACAGAGACACCATTTATTTCTAGAAATAATCCACTGAAATATTAATATAAGAATTGCAGAATCTTTTTTTCTATTCAGTGTGTTCAAATCTAAAGAATAAGCAAAAATAAATAGTACTGGTGGAAATAATACTAAGCATGCAGCCTTACAAAGTAACACAACTGAGTGTTATGCCTGGAATTTAATAAATTTATAGAGAGTGGCACAGTTAGTGCTGGAGTCCGCACAGCTGGGATTTGCAGAACTGTTTGATCTGCCCTTTCAATCGCTGATGAGCCTGCTAAATTGCATTTAATGGACAAGGGACTGCTCAACTGAAAATGAGAAGGCCTTGTTATAAAACAATAGAGACAATTTAACTCACATGTAAACCTGTTCTTTGTAGTTTCTTTAAAACCATTGTGCTGAATAGAGGGGAAAATAAATTTTTATGAAACTTCTCCGACATTGTTTACAGACATTTTCCTAGAGTCTTGTTGATAGCTACTTCTATGCTCAGAGAATAACACGAGTCATTCCAGCTAGTCAGCACAGGGAAGCAAATGCTACACCTGCATGCTATTTTATACTATGACAATATGGTTCTGGCATTTTTTAAGTAAGACACATCTTGGCTACTTGTTGAATTCAGAAACACCTGCACTCCTATATGATAATGTCCATAATATGCATAAATGCCAATGTATCTATTTAAATGGGCATGCTTGTAAAAAAGACATTCTTGTCTGTGTTTTGATGAAACACACTTTGATCTATCTGAGCTATAAACACACCATTTTGGTTCAAGCTGATATATAACATACCTCTTTTTTAATTTGCATAATATTACCCACTTTTTGCACATTGTTGTAGGTATAAACAATGTATCTGCTATGCAATAAAGTAGAATCTATCTGTGCCTATCAAAGATCAGACTGTAGGGTGCCATGGAAGTATACATTGCTTTACATACACGTATACACATATTCATTTTCTTAAAGGGGTTAAATATATATTTTCATCTTCTTGGCTTATAAACACTGCCTTATATTACTATTTTCAATAACACATTATAACAATTCAAGCAAATAATGAGAGTAGATGATAATGATAGATTTACAGTGGCACAGTGTTGACCCAGGATAGACCATAAGATTCCTGGCCTATTTAAACGGCAGGTCTTTTTTTATATAGAAAGATGCCAAGGGAATTTTGAAAGTCTTTGGCACCTCAAAGGAGGAGAGACACATTCTTGAAACCATCTAAATTCATTAATCCTGCTCACAATGTATGCATGAGGAGTTACGCCATTGAATTTTAAACCATCCCCACCCCTTTATAAGTCAGTAAATAGAGGTAATCTAATGTGGTAGTTTCAAAATAGGTCAATGAAAATGGAGGAAGATCAAAACTGGTGAAACTATGAATTGAAAATCTGGTCTACCTCAGAGCCTCATGGGATTCCATCACGGGTCAGTCTCTCTTTCAGACCAGAGACAACACTCAACTCTCCAGACAATCCAGGAGGTGATATCATCCTCTTTTGTTCCGGCTTCAAGGATCTTGAGCCTATTGGGAATGATGTCCTCAGCAATTGGCCTATTTCCTTGGGCATACTGGAGAATGAGAGCAGTTCAAGTGATATTTCTTCACAGCTGGGATGGGCTGGATCTCAATCAGAACAACTTGGTGTATCACCAGATCTATGCCGGTCTTGGAATTGTGGCTCAATACTTTAAACATTGCGAAGGGTTCAAATCTGTTCCCAATTCCATGGTCCATAATGACATGGATGCCTCTGGACTAGGTTGGGGAGCAGAGTTCAGAGGAAAAGCAGCTCAAGGCCACTGGCCCAAACCAGCCTCTGGCATATCGTCAAATAAACTGGAGATCAGAGCAGTAGTACAGGCATGCCTGACGTTTCGCAACCAGTTAGAAGGCTGCAGACTAAAGATACACTCAGACAAGGCGGCACTAAAAGAAGTGCCCTGTTAGCAGAAATAGAACAATTGTTTTGCCTGGCAGAAGAGTTTCTGGCAGATCTCACAGTGGTCTACATTCCTAGTAGATATGGGGGTGTCCTACGGTGGAACTCATGGCCACCTCAAGAAATACGAAATGCAAAAAATTTTATTCAAGGGAGCCAGACCCAGCAGCATGGGCATTGGATGCCTGCTGCCAGAGGTGGGGCCAGACTTTGGCCTATATCTTTCCTCCTCTTCCTCTGATCCCCAGAGTGATGCAGAAGATCAGGGAAGACAGGGCAGAGGCGATCTGCATAATTCCAGCATGGCCAAGGCGGCCTTGGTTCCCACAGTTGCTGCAGCTCTCAGTGGAGCCTCCATGGAAACTTCCCCTATCAGGCCCCCTACTGATTCAGGGGACATTTGTCCATCCAGATCCAGACCCCTTGGCCTTAATGGCATGGAGACTGAGCTGCAAAATCTAGAGGCTCAGGGTCTTTCTGAAATCCAGAAAGGTCTCCACTACAGGCAGATATCTGGAAAAATCTGCTTTTCCAGATGAAGCAGATCAGACCTTAAGAGCCCTGGATGTGGCTGCAGGGGTTGGGATGTACTGCAAAGCCAGCAGCAGAAGGGAAAGCAGCTTCTTCTTCTACAATTGCAAGTTGGATAAAGATGGTTATCAAGAAGGCGTATGCATCTCAAGGTCTTCGGGAGTCAGACAAAATGAGGGCTCACTCTAAAAAAAAAAGAGAGGTTGTTACTGAACACCGATCAAGGTTTCAGGGGTCAGCTTTATTGAATTTGAATGGGAGGGTTCTTCTGACGTGGCATAAGGGAGGAGCTAACCCACTATGTACTGACATGGAGAGGCCCAGGAAAGGAAAATCATGGTAAGTATGACACAGTTTTGCCTATTCTCAAACCTGTTACAATGTTATACTTATTTACCCTTTAAAATGGAGATCCAATGTAGTCATGTGAAGGCATTGAACATAGTTTCAACTTGAAAAGAGGAATTTTTGTTTATTAAAATAAGAAAAAAAAAAATAAGAAGCCAACAGGGGTCCTTTACATAACTGTAAAAGAAGGAAAGCTTTTTTATCCCTGCATTTGTAAGTAATAGGCTTGACAAGGAACTATTAAGAATCAAAGGTTTGAACTGCAGCAAATGAAAGAGGATATCCTCTCATGCAAGCTAGCCTCTGAGGAGGCAGTTCTCTTTAGTTGACTGAAAGTCAAACCATTTGAAAATCACTGTATAGATACATGGGTCAGTATATGATCCGCACAGTTGGAAGTAGGTATAATAAATTTTGTAAAACCTTTTATGAATGAAATTCTACAAAGAAAAGATATTTACTCTGTATGAATAAAGTTTGCCTGTACATGGGCATATTTCCTTGGTCTTTACCATGATTATGGGTGTTCATTGGCCCAGTTTAATGAAACAATGCCCACTTGCCGACAATATCTTCTGCTTACATCAAATAAAAATGGAGTATTATGAAAAAACAGGTCATTACTAATGAAATATTGCATACATCAAAGCTCACAGTCAACTACTTCAAAAGATAACGTAATACAAATAATTAAACCACTTAATTCCTATGCCAGCCTTACTTCCATCCCAAAACTGTTTGATAAGAGACCAACACAACTTAGTTTTGTATCAAATTCTCCCAGGTTCCCTGGAGTTCCCTGAACAATGAAGGTGAAAAATAGAAACAGCTTGAAAATAAGCATATGCTAGGCCAGTGTGATTTAAATTAGTTCCTGAAACAGCACCTTTGTATCATGCCTACCACAATTAGCTACAACCTAAAGGACTTTATTTGTGAAAGTATCTACCCATATTTCTCTCTCTGGCATCTTTCCCAGTCTGAAGCAAACAACAGCTGGCTGTTGGTAAAACTCACTCTCAACTCAATGGTAATTTTGGATATATACCTGGAGAATCTTTATTGACACTTTAAAACTTAATACTCATTAATACTGATTGAAGCTTTTGGGAATATTAGTTTATCATACATCAAGAATAAGACACAGAAGAGAAAATCTCATCAAATAAATATAAATTATTTTTTTTATGTAACAAAAAATTTGATTATTTAACAGACAAAAATCAACGAAATTACTTAGAGTGAAGACTATTTCTGGAAGTAAATAACATGTTATATGGAGATTTTTTTAAATAAATCTGCATCTTAGATGTTTCCTTCGCATTTGATTGATTACATTTCTGTGTACAGTTTTAGAGTCCATTATGTGGAATGATTTGTACCTGGGTTTTTTGGATATGCACCCTTCAAGCTTAACTGCAGTAGTGGTTCCTTTTGATTGAATAATCATGTTCTACAAATTGTATGAAGTTGTACAGTCCATAAAATAATGCAGCTGATTTCAGAATCTGGCCCAAATAATATTTTATTCCAGGACCAAACACACCAAGCTGCTTAAATTGGATTTTTCTTCATCATTGCAGTATGTTGAAGGAGGAGGCAAAATTATGGGATACTACAATATCATCTGTTGTTAGTAGTTTTAAAGGTTACATTGGATAAACAGATGGATCATAACAAAGTATGTACATAGTTCAAGCCTTCATGTGCTCTGTAGCATTTAAGATTTGTTAAAATTGACCCAGTTCTTATTGGTTGAACCCCTCTGTCAATCATCACAGTTGCGTTCCATCAGGGTAACATTTAAAATATAATTTTTGCCTACAAATCCATGAGTACATGAGCTCTGCATTTTTTGCCACCCACAAGCTACACCTATCTCAGAATATATCAATGTTATTTTTCCCTCTCCTTGTGCACAAGTTCACAGATTTTTTTTAAGATCTGAATAACTCTGTGATATCAGTCACTGTTGTGGGCTGTTGTCTAAGTCAACGGTACTTTCTTCAACCAACAATTCCAAGCAACTTGCCCATGCCATATGTCCCTCTCTATACTGTCACCTCTCTAAACCCCTGATCATGTTGAGGCTATTTACAAATGAGATGAATAGAGATGAAGGATGTATTTTAGGTAAAGATAATAATATGGAGTGAGAAATGGATGAATTGGGAGACACAATGTAACCTTTATAATAACAAGTGATAGACAAAAAAAATTAGCAAAACAGCAATGTCAGTTTTCAATACCAGCGTCAATTTTTGAAATGCTGAAATGCACCCATCACTACTAATAACACTTCCTTCATAAAAAACATGTTAATGATTCCACTTCTGCTTTTGCAGGGAGCAGACATTTCTTGCTTTTAAACAGCTTATTATTAATGTGTTTATTTTTATTTCTTTGAAGACACAGTGCCATGTGTCTAAACTAGATCCTTTAACAAATGTGGTTGCTTTTTAATTATGAAAAAATACACCTACATTTATTCACCCTTTGTTGTTTATAAAACACATTTTCAGGGGACTGTAGGTTTAATCTCCCATTGGCATGACTTGAGTGTGTTTTCCTTGGGAATCTCACCATGTAGTTTGCAGAAAGTGAAGAACATATGGCATCAAATGATTCATTCTCATCTGTGAATTATTGGCTAAAGACTCTAAAAAAAAGGAGCTTTTAGAATGAACACCTAAAGATTTGATATATTACATTCACTCTATTTTACAAACAAGATATTTTGAGAAGAGAAATAATTATAAAAAGTTTCTAAAGTATGTTTATACTGAAAAGATAACATTTTAGAGTACTAGTACAGAGATAACCCCCCTGCTTAATGGAATGCTCACCAGACAGTCGCAGCAAGGGGGTGAAGGGACAGGGTTACATATGGTAATCTAAGTGGCTGATTGACCTAAGCGTAAGATTACTAGTGAATTTTCACTAGGCACAAACTAACATTAAGGTATCTTCACTGTGAAATGCTCTCTCTGAAGAAGTATCACTAGCAAAAAGTCGCCAGTGTTTGGCGCCCAGGATGCAATCTCTCGTAGTGTGCCAGTGGTGAGTAGTGTGAAAAATAGTTGCTGGTGACAATTCGCCCTTTAGTGAATCTGCCCCAGTCTCTCCAGGCACAGTATCTAGCTTTTGGTTGGACCTTCCAGCTCTCTGGGACCACTGACAGGGACTCTTTTTCTCTCTCTCTAGACTGTGTGGTTCCATCTGCCAGGCTGCTCTCTGCCAAGCTCTGCAGCTTCCTCTTCCTGCCTGCCACTCAAAGGCTGCTGTGTCACTTCCTGCAGCCCTGAGATCACTGTGCTGCTGGTTGCTAGGCAATGCCTTACAGCACACAGACACAAGCTCTATGCCTACTCCATTACAGGGGAACTGCTGCAGAAGTGTAATGTTTCTGTACACCTCCCTACACTGATCTTGCCGTAAACAGAACAGCCAGACCTGTGAATATCCTGAGATTTTGGCTCTCCCTCCTACAACCTTCCTTTTGCTCTCTCAACTATCCCTAACTTTGATTAATATGCCATCCCTCACATGGGATGTATGCTTGGGGTTTGACTCTAGGCTTTACTTCTGTTGCAAGGGGAAAGGAGGTCTACAAATATTCTGATATAAAGTAGCAGAAGTGATACGATTGTGATAAAAGTTCTTAAATAAGTAGATGATCTGGACAACAGGTTTCCAGATTTCCAGACTCCCGATGATGAGCCTGCTTCCTCTCGCACTGGAATAGCTATGGTGTGCGCCCAGGGGTAAGTTACGCACTGGTGTGATTATGTTACATATATATTACAGCACTTTGGCGTGGAAATTCAAATATTTAAAGTGGCCTCAGACCAAAACTCACTGCCTGTTGTTAGGGCTAATTTCCTGGGTGCGATTTCTGTCCAGTTTGATCCCTGTTGACCCTTTTTGACACTTGCCTTCTTGACTACTCTGCACTTGCCAATCCTGACCCTTGCCTGCATTACTATTCTGACTGTACTAGTATTGACACTTGCCTGTCTGACTGTCCTTGAAAGTTGCCTGAACCGGCCCGGCCTGTCTGACCTTGCTTGCTAATGACCTTAATGCTAATGGTACACATGACAATTTCACTGGCAAATATGACACTTGAGCTTTAGACTAAAATATTCCACACTTGCACACTGACTATTTGATGCCTTCCTGCCTTTTCCAACTGCTTTTCAAAGAGCACTGACATTTGCTCCAACGAGAAAACCCACCATCATTAGCTTTAGAAGTTTATGGAGGCAATCAATTTCTATAGCTCAACAACATGAAAAGCAGTTATAAGAATTGGAAAGGGCTTGTATCATTGGTTTCTAGTGCCTTGGCAGTTATACCATTACAGAAGGTTACAGCAGAATTGTTTTCCATAGAATGCAAAATGTAGTATGTTAAAAATATTAATTATTTTTAAACATTTTTATATAATTTCTGGCACATTAATAATTGAGAGTCTTAGGGAGTATTTTGCTGTGTTTTTGCTAGAAGATTCTAATAGACTTTAATAGTTAGCTATAAAATGTAGCCTGGTTTGAAATATTGCTGCACCTGTTGACTTTAATGCATTTTGCTAAAAAAATTTAAATGCTTTTTTCAAATTTTTGTAGAAACAAAACTGGAAGAGAAACAAACACTCTTTGGCAGCATGTGGAGAAGCTATGTTTATTTCAATTAATGATTGTTGTGTGAATTGAGCTGTAAGAAGAGCAAGTCATTGGCCATTGCTGATTGCTTCTACTGACAGGTGTTAATGCAAAGAGGGCAGGACACAGATGGCTGAACAGGATTCCCATTATCCATTTTGGGTATTGATTCACCCTGTGGGATTTTTCCTCTCTAGCTGTGTTACTTTTCAAGGCACATTTGCATAATTTTGTGTTGAGATCGATAGCCATAGGTGAGCTGGCTATTTATAACAACTTTGCTGTTTTCAACCCATCCCCCCAAAAAACCTCTGGCTAGTATATCTGTAGAGAGGCCAAATTTTTTAAATGAAAATCTAATTTAATGGAATAGATTGATATCATATCATAGAGTGTGCAAAATCTAAATCAGCACATTCCCACGCACACTCACAAATACACACACGTTTTGCTTTCTTTATATAAAATAGTTAAATTAAATTACTTAGGTTTTTGTCCTAAAATAAAAATATTTATGGACACTTTTGATTTGTTTTTACAAAAATTAATGAGCATGGTTTTTAATATTCAGGTGCTTATTATTAGTATCTTTCCTTCCTCTCTGACATGGAAACACCAGCCTTGTCTTGTTTTCTGGTAAGCATTGCAAATAAAAGGGTTATTCGGTATGGGTAGAAAGCAAAGTAAAAAAAAGGCTTAAACAGCCATGCTTTTTGCATTTTTTTGCACTGCCCTTCCCATGGAAGAATTATCACACATCTGTACTCCAAATTGCGGGGCAAGCATGTAGGCATCCACCTTCCCTCCCTCGTATTTGCATGCCATACTGAAGATTATGTGAGCATTTTGGTGACATTTTGGAATAGCATTATAGAAAGTAAATTCTATGCTAATTCAATATAATGTATCAAGCCTACAGGAATTTCTTGCCTTGGCATAATAACATCAGTGGACACACATGCTGATGTCACAGGCTTGGTACACAACCTTACAAAATGCTTAAAAGCCGAAATTATATTAATTTTTAACAGGTACATTTTGGGGTTTATGTTCAGATTGAAAAGGGGTATTAAGCAGATTTTCATGCCTGGATGACAGTCCCCCTTTAAGTCCCTATTCACCTGCATTGTGTTAATTATACTTTCCTGAATGTCAGCTTGCTATAATTCTCAATTCCCCAGGTTGACATGTTGTAAATCTGCCCGAGTAATCTTGGAGTTACCAGATTATCATGATTATGTTGATATTTTATTCTTTTAATAATATAAAGAGGGCTATGAACAACCATTGGACTGCAAATTGGTGCGAGAAAAGAATACCCAAAATAGTAGTAAAATAAATATATTTAATAGTGTATAGGAGGGCATCATTGTATTGGACTGTATTAAGGAAATCACACTTTTGCAGTAGGGTTATCATGGACCCTCTATAATTGCTTTGGATTATAGTAAAAGCTTATGAGACACTGTTGATTTTTTCCACTGCTAAGAAGTCTATGTTTTGTACTCTTTATTTTATATTGATTTGAGATCACTTAGTGGCAGATTTATCAAGGGTCGAATATAGAATACAGAGGGCTTTTAGCCCTCGAATTCGACCCTTTTACGATTTTTCGGAGTAAAATCCAACAAAATTGAACATTGAATTTTACCTCACGTTTGAACTTCTTTGTATTTAAAAGTTTAGTTGCCTCCCCTTCCCCCAGGATAGTTGGTGTATTAACAGCATGTTAACTATGACATTTAGCTGTCTTATTTTTTTTTCCTGTGTTTCTATTATTTTGTTTACCTCATGCATAATGTTAGGCAGAGACTGCATAACCATGTCTTCAAGGCTGCAAAAAACAAACAAAACAAGGACACTTTTCAGACCACTAGTTAGACAATGTCATGGTCTCATCTATTACAGGGTTGCAGTCAGACAAGGGAGAAATAGTCTTAATGTATTTGTGTTATCCAATGGACTGAAAGGTCTCTTAGTTAAAATCCAGGGACAGATCAGGGCATGGATAATCAGGTATAATCAAAATCAGGCAGGAAACCAGATCAGTCAAAAAAGCAGTTTAGAGAGCACCCAGGAACTATGTTCCCTCTAATTGCTTCTTGGTTATGTGTGCAAAAAAATGTATTTTGTGCATTCTAAACATGTGTGAACAATTGTTAAACTGTGTGTGCAGGTCATAATAAATACAAAATTTGTCTTTGTGCACATCAGAATTTGTTGTGTGAGCTGGCCTCAAAATGTGTCTGCACGAGTGAACAGTAGTGATGGGTGAATAAATTCACCAGGCGCAAATTTGCAGTGAATTTCCACGTTTTGTCACCAGCGAATAAATTCATAAAACTGCGCTGAATATTCGCTGCCGAAAAATCGAATTTGCGCACATTCAGGACAGAATTTTTCGGTTGAAGCGAAATGTTTTGCCTATGGATTGGAGGAAAGCTGATGTCATCCCAATATTTAAAAATGGATTACGATCTCAGTCTGGCAATTATAGGCCAGTAAGTTTGACATCTGTAGTGGGCAAATTATTTGAAGGCTTTTTAAGGGATCACATTCAAAATTTTGTCCTAGTGAATGGCATTATGAGCAGAAATCAGCATGGCTTTATGAAGGATAGGTCATGCCAGACAAATTTGATTGCTTTTTATGATGAGGTAAGTAAGATGCTGGACAGTGGGGGGGCAGTATATGTGATCTATTTGGATTTTACCAAAGCGTTTGATACCGTGCCCCACAAACTACTGCTTTCTAAACTAAAGTCTGTTGGGCTTAATTAAGTCGTTTGCACATGGATAGGGAACTGGATACATCATCGGGTACAGAGGGTGGTTGTTAATGGTACATTCTCTACTTGGAGTAAGGTTCTTAGTGGGGTCCCTCAGGGCTCACAATTGGGTCCACTTTTATTTAACTTGTTCATTAATGACTTAGGGGAGGGTGTTGTAAGTAATGTATCCAGGATGTGGCATCCTTGCAACAGGATCTTGACAAACCGGCAATCTGGGCAGCTAAGTGGCAAATGAGATTCAATATTGATAAATGTAAAGTCATGCACCTGGGATGTAAAAATATTCAAGCCACTTATACCCTTAATGGGACTGCACTAGGCAAATCCATTATGGAAAAGGACCTTGGAGTCCTTGTAGATGATAAACTTGGCTGTAGCAAGCAATGCCAGTCCACAGCATCAAGGGCCAATAAGGTCTTGAGCTGTATTAAAAGGGGCATAGAGTCACGGGAGGAGGGGTTCATTCTTCCACTTTATAAAGCACTTGTAAGGCCACATCTAGAATATGCAGTACAGTTTTGGTCTCCTTCACTCAAACAGGACATTATTGTATTAGAGAGGGTACAGAGAAGGGCAACTAAGATGGTAAAAGGTATGGAAAAGCTTAGCTATGAGGAAAGACTGGCCAAATTGGGGATGTTCACGCTGGAGAAGAGGCGCTTGAGGGGTGAGATGATAACTATGTATAAATATAAAAGGGGGTCATATAATAATCTCTCTAATGTTTTATTCACCAGTAGGTTTTTCCAGCTGTCACGAGGTCACCCACACCGTTTAGAAGAAAGGAGGTTCCACCTAAATATTCGGAAGGGGTTTTTTACAGTGAGAGCTGTGAAGATGTGGAATTCTCTCCCTGAAACTGTTGTACAGGCTGATACATTAGATAGCTTTAAGAAGGGGTTGGATGGCTTTTTAGCAAGTGAGGGAATACAGGGTTATGGAAGATAGCTCATTATATAAGTTGATCCAGGGACTAGTCAGATTGCCTTTTTGGAGTCAGGAAGGAATTTTTTCCCCCTCTGAGGCAAATTGGAGAGGCTAAGGATGGGGTTTTTTGCCTTCCTCTGGATCAACTATCAGTTAGGCAGTTAAAATAAAAAAAATAAAAAAAGTTTGAACTTCATGGACGTGAGTCTTTTTTCAGCCTAACTTACTATGTAATTATGTAACTATGTAACGTCCCAGATTTGACCCATCACTAGTGAACATCTCAGAGGGAATATTGTCCAGGAACTCACAAAATAAGTGCTATAATCATTTACACTGACATTGAACCCTGGTCCTCCTGTATAAATTTTTAATTTGGCTCCAAATCATGACATGATGATGATCAGCAGGTCATGATGCTGGTGCTGGCATTTTAATGCCAGGAACCCATGTGAAGACAATGGTCACTATCATTTGTGAATTTTCCACTAGTGGGGACTGGATACACTGAACAGAAGAGTTCTGGAAGAAAAAGTCATGTTGTGGGTGGCTTGACATTATTGAAGTCTTGAGATATTCATTTACTATAAGGAATTACTACAATTGGACCTAATCTCAACTAATCAGAAGCATATTAGGGATCCATGATTTCTTACAATCCTTTTATTCATGAGCATGCAGATGTGTCAGTTTTTATTGCATGATGCTGCTATAGACTCACGTGGTGTGATACATAGTGATGGGCGTAACTCCCGCGATTCGCTTCGTCAAAAAATTTGCGAATTTCCAGAGAAATTCGCGAATCGGCGAAAAATTCATGAAACGAGTCGCGGGACGCTTTTGACGCGCGTCGCGTCAACTTTGACGCGCGTCGCGTCATTTCCGACGCGTCGCGTCGTTTCCGACGCGTCGCGTCGTTTCCGACGCGTCGCGTCGTTTTCGGCGCGTCGCGTCGTTTTCGGCGCGTCGCGTCAAAAACTACGCGCGACTCGCGACTACTGGCGACTCGTTTTTTCGGCGAAATTTCGCTTGGCGAAATTTTGCTGGCGATTCGCGAATTTATTCGCCAGCGGCGAATCGCGGGAATTCGCCACGAATTCGACCCTGGCGAATAAATTCGCCCATCACCAGTGATACATTCTAGGACTACAAAATGAAAGCCAAATTGATGGCATTGTTTCATATCTTTCCTACCATGGATTTGGTTGGATACTTGCTTGCTTCCATTTAACTTCCATTGACAGATAGAAAATCTTTGATCCTTATAAAGATGAGATGCATAGATGTGGTGCAGTTTATTAGAACAGTAAATAATACTGAACAGATTCTAGTTCTCATAGCATACAACAGAAATAGCAGAGTGGTTGGAAGACATATTAACATTTCCATCTAAGATGTTTTCAACAGAAAAGATGACACAGATTGCACTAACATATTCATTTAGTTTTGGAATATAATAAATAAAAGGAAAATCTTGCAAATTGCAGAAAAGCTCAATAATTGTTGTATCGGAACATGTGTCTGTGGTTATTTAGCTTAGCATTTTAGTTCTAGCTGCAGCTTAATTTTTGCCAAATGTAGAGGAATTAAGTTGAACTTATTGGCCAACCCTAGTTGATGGATTCCTTAGCCATAGAAAGTAATTCTTATTATTTACTATAATATAAATATATATATAATGACAAACGGAATGAAGTGTGCACAAAGACTGCGCCAATAATATTTCAACCGTGATGATGCTTAGCTTAAAAAGAGGGATCAGCATGAGATACAGTACAACTGTTGGCAACTGTTTATACCCATACACAGATTTCTATATTCAGTAATGAAAACTTATGGACTTATTTATAAAAAATCTAATTTGTGAAGTTGTAGAGTTTTTTTCTACTTTGAATAAACTCACAATTTAAAAAACTCAAACTTTTATAACAAAATCCAATTATAAAAATCTGGATTGAATACAACCATGAAAAAAATCTAAAAAATCCAAGCTCCAAGAAACTTGAAATGCTCAAAAATTTCAAAAGAAAAAATAGCATGAATTTTGCCTAGGACAACTCCCATTGACTTCTACATGAATTCTCAAGCTTTTGATGCCGAAGTTTTACTTTCAAGTTTTTTTGTACTTTTATTCATAATTACCAAAAATTCGAGTTTTTAAAAATATAATTTAAAGTATATATTTTAGTTTTTTGTGCAAAAAATTCAAATCATGACAAAAATTCAAATTTGAACATTGATAAATCACCCCCTTAGTCTATCTGCATGCCTCTTGCACTACCATTCGTTTCAGATAAAGTAGCCTTAGATGGATTTGATGGGTGAAGTTCCCTTCAAGATACAAATTTTGGTTTGGTAAATATTATATGGGTCCAGATAAAAGTCCATAGTAGGACATGAAATGTTGAACAAAATATTGTAAACCATTGGAAGACCAATGCTTACATTCACTTAAGAGTTTTGCCCACAAGTTAAACCCTTCCTGATGCTAGGGTACTCACACTGAATCTCTGAATGTGAGTGAACCTGAGTCTATGGTCATGTCTTTCCAAAATTTGTGAAACCATGAGAAAATCCACAAACTATTGAAAATTTGAAAAATACATTGTTAATTAAATTTTGTTGAGGCAATTATTTTCCTATAAGACTATTTTTTTAAACAGCTTTTTCCACATAAAGTACATTGGAGTCTATGGGCATTCTTTGCAACAAAATTTTGCAGAATCTTGTTGCTATACCTGGGGGAACAAATTAAATAATTTCTACCTGAGTCCCTTTCCTCTGTAGTCATTTCACTAAGCAACTATCACCTGGGTACTTCTAACCCCACTACATCTGGTGCTCATGGTTACTCCCCAATGTATGTTACTCTCCTGTAGTATTCAAGGATAGGGTTAGCTAACATTCCCTAATCTTAATTAATGGGGTCCAGATCACCCATCTTATCCAGAAATCAGGCCTACTTTGTTTCATTCATTATTCCTACTTGCCACTTAGGTGTGTCAGCAAGAGCCAAGAATATGGCAATCATTTCCCTTTTACCAAATATGAGACATATCATCTCCTAATATCATTGAACCAAAGGAGGAATATCTCTCTCCCACAGGGCACAAGTTAACCATAACACATCCAATTTATCATTCACATCTCATGTACCTTTGCCTTAACCTTTACTCTTACAAGGTTCCAGAAAACAATATGTTGGATCATTATAATTGCTGCAGAGATGTGTTTTTCATAAATTGTTTTTACTGAGACAAATCAACAAACAATATCCTCTGACATGTAAAAATCAGGAACCCTACAACAGTAATGAATTCTCAGCATTCTTATCCAGTCAGCCAGTGAATGACTTTGTCATGACTCCCTCTCTCACACCAACAATAATTCATGTGCTATAAATTTGATTCATTGCCTAGCAAATCTCCAAATTTCAATTTATAGTTTCCCAGCATGTAAGCATGTGGAGTTACAAGGAAGAGCTAGCTTCTCAGTGTTTTCCTATTTTATATTTTCATCTGCTCTTCATGTTATCTATCAAGATGTCACAAGGGTCATTAACAGTGACCTCCTGGAAAGGATTAAACAAGCACAGCAAACTCAAATATTTTTGAGGAAATGTTGAACAAAAATAAAAGCTATTTTACTAAATGCCATAAGACCAGGTAGGTGCTTTAAGAAATTTGTTGGCAGGGAGATTAATATATAAGAAAAACATAATATCTTCTTGAGATGCCCATGAATTGCATAAGAATTTAGTCTATTAAACAATAGTCAGCATATAATCTAACTTTAAAGCAGGGTGTGAATTAGCTGTGCAATAGAAGCAGCTCTCCATCTTGGTCTTTTCATAGCAAACACTTGAAAGTTATCATGTGCAGCAGATGGAATAGAAAACACAGCTTGAGGACAGCTATATAAATATATCCTTGATGTCTGTTTTGCTTTTCAATTTGCATTGAAAGTACAAAGGTAGCAAGGAACGCCATTCAGGGCTGCGCTGTGTCTACTGATATAAATTCCAGATGTTGGCTAGACTTAGTGGAGCCATTCTTATGGAGCAGGGACTGAAGTGAGTCTTTTCTTCCAGGTGTGATACTTCATGCTGATTCCTCTACATGCTTGCCTCTCTTATACAAACACCCGGAGCCCTGCAACAGGCATTTTTCCAAGAGGTCTCAAGGATGGTTCCACATGTCTGTAAATTTCCCAGAGTCAAACTAGAGAGCCCTGGTGTGATTTTGCTAATACTCCTGCTTGTTTTGGAGTGTTTAAGTACAAATGGAGGTAATGACTGC
>CM044440.1:120005605-120019693 GCA_024363595.1 Xenopus borealis | reverse complement strand
TCTATTAAAATGTTAATCCAATATTATTAACAGCAGTCATCTCAAATTAAATAAAAGGTGATCATGTGGTTCATTAAACAACTTGAGATTTTCCAAAAATTTGTCCAAAGCTGTTTAAAAAAGGAGGTTTTATCATCCTGATGATCAGGCAGAAAAGACAGATCTTGTGTAAATATTGTTTTGTAATTCAGGCAGTGTGATTACAAAGGCTTTAATCCCACCTCAAAATCTTAGCCATTCTGCAGTGAAAAATGTACAACTGACACTCTTCCAGGTAGACAGAGAACAGAAAAGTAGAACTTCATATAGTAGAAAGTAGAGGCATTATCACCCACAATGCAAAGTGTTTTTATAAAATTATTAAAAGTTCACAGCTTTGAAGAGGAATACTGACTTTATAGACACTGGGTGGTCCCTAGTACCTAAATTCAGAGACAAATTAAAAAAATAAATACATTGTCACATTCCACTTCCTGGTTCTAATGAGTTGAACAAATCAGTCCTTCAATGAGAAGCCATCTGAGTTAATCCTGCCTATCCCAGTTATAGTCTGTTATCTTTTAAATGGGTTGCTCAATTTTATTTTATTTATTGTAAGTATGATGTAGAGAGTGATATTCTGAGAAAATTTGCAATTGGTTTTCATTTTTTTAGTTGGTTGGTTAGATGGTTTTTTAGTTATTTGGGTTTTTAGGGTCCAAATTACCAGAGCAAATATGCGCTGATTTGAATAGGACACTGGAATATTAGGACCTGAATAAAAATATTAGTAATAAAAAGAATATATGTTGTTTAAATGTAGTTAGTGACTCCCATTAGGAAAGAGACAGAAACAATTCATTACAAAACATTAAAAAAGAAAGAAAAGAATGTTATTTACAATCTTCTAAAAGTCAACTTGAAGGTCCCTTTAAGAGCAGTTCATTATACAGAAATTTCTCATTGGCGTGCTGGTTTGTTTGACCCTGCACAATGGAACCAGGAAGTAGAATTTGACTTTTATTTCATTTTCATATACTGTATATCCCTGTTTAGACCAAGAAATAACAAAAACAATAGATATTCTCTAATTAAAACATAGGAAAAGAGCATGATCAATACTAATGCTGAAAAGGGGGGTATATTGTCTCTTTAATTAGATAGTGTACCACTGTTCTTCTGTTGGGAGATGTGATGAAACCATAACCTGTATGATTTTAATTTTTTTATGTAATTACTGCTAGATTTTAATTTTGTTTGTACAGTACATTGCTTTGTATGTGTCTTACTCAAAAATGCTTTTGCATAATTTGTATAATTATTTAATCACAGCTGAAAATCACTGAAACTGAAACATGTGCAACATTAGGAACAAGCCAAGAAAAGTGCTCATGCCTGTGCAGTGAAATGCTATATAACAGTGTAACTAGATTCATGTACTCATGTACCCATAAGCACAATTCAGCTTTTACATATTGACATATTTAGATACTTAAACATGAATGTTACATTTATTAGAGAAATATATCTAGGTCACTGATCAGCTAATTTGGAGCCCATTCATATCTAATTTAGCCCTTAAAACATCACCACCTATAGTAGAATTATAGTTACAGGTTTCACTACTGTCGTATATAATACATGTATCAATTATCTGGAAACCAGTTATTCAGAATGCTTTGAGTTACAGAAAGGCCATCTTCCATAGACTCCATTATAAACATTTTAAAAATGATTTCCTTTTCCTTTTTCTCTGTAATAATAAAACAGTACCTTGAACTTGATCCTAACTAAGATATAATTAATCCTTATTGGAATAAAAACAACTCTTCGGTTTAATTAATGTTTAAATAAGTAGACTAAGGTATGGAGATCTAAATCTGGAAAATTCCAGGTTTAGACCATTCTGGATTGAGAGCCATAAATATATGGTAAATTATAACATTATAAACAGTGCTATGCTATTAGTTCAAGTTCTTCAACCATCTTCTGAGAAACAATTAAAACTGTTTTTGGAGGCATTTGCCATAGAAGTACATTGGAGGCAATTTCAAAAGTTTTATCCCTGGCCTCAAGATGCTACTCTTACTAACCCAACACAATGAAACAAAAATAATTTATGAGGTTCCTATAAAAAGACATAGGTGCAGCATGTAGTTGCCCCCATCCTCTCACTTGTGCATTATTAAGACATGGTGGAAAACGGGCAGGATCTCTCCTGAGTGACAATCGCTGATCGCCACATTATAGCCCAGCCCACGTGGTGTAGCTTGCCCCTATTACAACATCACTGCCCCCATGCTCAGAACGTGAGCCGCACAAAGGTGGCAACCTTAGTGGCACTCAGTGCTGCACTCTGAACCTTGCTCCAGATTTTGTCTGCCATAAATTGAAGAATGCCACCAGTCCTCATACAAGAATATTCTTTGCACCCCTTAGTGTACTTCTGTATGGGGTCATACTACATGGTCCCTATTTTTTGTTTTTATCTCCGATCTTTGCTAGTAACCTGGTAACAAACCATAAACCCTCGCCTTTCTTTTTATTTTTTTTCACTTTTATTTCAAAGATTATGACTAGATTATGAGGCACATTTACAAAGGGTCGAAGTGAATTTTAGAATAAAATTCAAATTTTTAAAATTGAATTTCATAGTAATTTTTGGCTACTTCGACTATTGAATAGCCCAAAATTCGATTTGAATTGAAAAAAATAAAAATTTTAAGTACTGGCCCTTAAAAAAAATTTGAATTCAACTATTTGCCACCTTAAAGCTGCCAAATTGCCATTGTAGCCTATGGGGGACCTCCTGGAAGGTTTCCTTTAATTTTAATTCTGGAAAATCTAATTTTATTTTGTAAAATCATTCCATTCAAACTATTGTAATTCAATCAAAAATGGCCATTTTCAATCAAAAATTTAATTTTCGATTGAAAATGATCTCCCAAAAAATTTGATGGACGAATTTAAAAAAAAAATTTATTTCGAAATTCGACCAATAGTAAATCTGCCCCTAAGGGGCCGATTTACTAAATTCATGTGAAGGATTCGAAGTTCAATCGAATTCGATCAAATTTCGAACGTAGGATTTCTTCGTTTGGTCGAATATGTGAATTTTGGCATATTCGATCATTGAATAGGGAATTGTTGAACGATCGAATACATTCGAATAGAGTCGAATGGACGAATATTCGATCATTCGATCAGCGAAGGATTTTATTTTTTAAGTTTCTTCAATTGCCTACTTCGACAGATTGGATCTACCAAATTGCAATAGAAGCCTATGGGAGCACTCCCATAGGATTCTGAGAATAAGTCCTGATCGAATAGGATTCATACGATCGAAGTGTTCGATTGTTCAAATCGTACGAATCCTTTGAATGATCTAATGATTTATTCGTTCAGTCGAATGATTTATTCGACTGATCGAATAGATTTGTATTCGATCGTCAAATGATAGAATATTTAATAAAAGGTAGCCTAGAACTATTCGATTAACATTCGAAAATTGAATGCAAATCGAATATCGAATAGAAACAAATTATTTTTGGGGAATAATAGTAAATGTGCCCCTAAGTGTTTGCAGGAAAACTTGTAACAGTGCTGATGGCAGAGATGACATGGGACATGAAGAGCTCATCTCTAGAACTGCAAAACAATTTTGAACATACTGTAGATTTTTCCAGTGTGCATGGAGTAAGTGATTATATAACACTGTATCCAATGCCAATGTTTATTCAAGTCTCTAACACAGAAATTTGCAAACATTAAGAATCCAATACACTTCCAGTTAGACGAAGCATTCAAAATTATATTTTTTGGCAATAAATAGTGATGCGCGAATTTATTCGGCTGGGCTGCCAATTATTGGAACATGTTCAAAAATCTAGGATTAATTATCTTCAAGGTTGTTGGGCCTGTGACCCCCATAACTATATAACACATTCAATTACAAACTACAGAAAGTCACACTGAACCTCAAAGCATTGAAAAATATAATAAATATAATATATAATAAATATATGATTGCCACCTGTCTGGATTTGACCCGGACAGCCCAATAAGTCTTTGTATGAGTGGGACATTAGTGATTATTTCTAATTTTCTAAGCACATTGGGGGTTGATGGGGTGAATGGAGCTTGATCAGGAGAGAGTAATTTAAAGGTAGGATCCAGCTGTTTACATTTGATAAATGCATTGTATTCAGGTTCAGCAACACTATATACAGTACATCAACCTAGCCATTGTTGATCTTGCCTGCTGTCTTATAATTATACCAGATCTGTCTAAAGGCTATCTGAGTCTTAAATAGTGGTGAATTTGTCCCATTTTGCTTTGCAAAAAATTCCAGAAAATGCCAAAATTTGCATTGACATCAATGTATTTTTTATGAGTCTATGGGCATTTGTCTGCAGCAAGACATGGAGAAATTTTTTTTCCATCAAGATGTACCTTTGCTGGTTGAATTTGCACGCTTGGAAATTCGACCACCATCACCGTAGCAATCTGGTGTCAGTTTGGAAAACAGAGTTAAAGATACATAATGACCTGAAAAGAAAAACAAAGAAGTAAATAGAAATAAAAAATAATAAAATGGGACCCTCACAGTTGATCTGTTTTTTGGATGAAGGAATCAGTGACCCTCAACGACCAAACAGAATTTTGACTTGACAACTAAAAATAGGCAGAATACGAAGGCTAACAATAAATGAAAAGATACAAATATAGAAAAAATATAAATATTGATATATAAATATAGGTTTTTACCATATTTTGACTGTGTGTGTTCTTGGAAATCTCACTGAGGTACAGCCAGGAAGACATTTTTACTGTATGCCACAATACTGTCTGCCAAACATGATGACACAGAATACCGCTGGAGTAATGACCTGTGCAACAAGCAGTAATGTGTATATAAAAGAAATATGAGCAGAAAACAAAATGAAAATGAACTGCGCATGGAGCTCATGGGAAATTTATTCTTGCAAACATGTGAAACAGCACTTGAAAAAGAGGCAGCACAAAAAATAAAAAAAATAGATACTGGCAATATTATATATCACCCAGCAATCAATTATTGTTTCACTAGAAATGAGAGGTCATTTATGAATAGTGATGGTTAAATCTGACCTGTTTCACTCCGCAGCAAAATAGCAATTGCAGGGTACAAATTGCAATTTCATACAAATGTTTTGATTGCTCTGCTGCGATTCGATTAAGTCCATACAGAATTTTCTTTTGCTGAGATGAAAATCACTAGGTTCAAGTCTGGTGTGCCTATTGATGCCATCATCCATGGGAAGCCTGGGGCTACTGACAGGACCAGGGTGGCAAAAGCTACAGCATTCCCCAGCATCAGTGTCACGGATACAGTACTTCGTGACTTTAGGTGTAGCTTTCAGGAGTCACTCAGTCAGTCTCTCATCCACCTTGCACACAGGTTAGACTAGCATAACAGCACCCCAAACACCAACCAACACACAAAAAACACACAAACTTGCTGCCACTACTCTCAAATTCACACTGGTGTTAAGAGAAACCAGGCACTCTAGTAGTGAAAGGGTTAATGTAATTGAAACACACACTTCCTACCAGCACTCAAATAGTTAACTAGCATACAGACAGACTAGCATTTACATTCAGCTCATAGTTACACTCTTTCAGGCTAGGTTCTTTTAGAGCACTAAAGACATTCTTATTAAATACTTTTTAATAATATAAAAGGCATAACAGTGCAATTAACAAAAATAGGTTACAAAAAGAGACACATATTCAATAATACAATTACAAACAGTGTATAAAATAAAAAGGGAAAACATGGAAAACCTATACTTAGCTTCAGCGGTACAGAATTCCTGGTCCTGGATGCAAGGGTAAACAAATGGGATAACTTTTAATCGCAATTGGTCCTCCAATGTAATTTCAAATCTTAGTCAGAAGAGCTGACTATTTATCAGTGATTTCAGGGAATCAGGTAACTGCACACTTGCCCCTCCCTCATGAATGCAAGAGGGCATGGCCTAGTAGGACACAGATTGAGTTTTTTATGACCTCCTGTGAGAAGGGACTGCACCAAGAATATAATGATCATAACGCCTTATAGGAACATAGGAGGGATATGATATTATATTCATTGGTTATTAATTCTCTCATGGATTCCATAGATACTAAAAATCAATATTGTGTGACATTCCCCTGCCTAGATATTCACATTTGATATACAGAGTACCAAACCTAGGCACGTTTAGACTCATCTGAAAGCTGATACTACTGTTCCTTCAACCAATCACCAGTTTATTATACTGTTGGTACAACAGGTATGGGTTCTATGAGGATGAATATGTTTTAGTATGTGTTATGTCTGACCTTCACTTCACCTTTGAGGGGCCTTGCTGTGAATTTCAAGCTCTCCCCTCCTTGGGCTTTCCCCCATCCACATGAACTCAGCCAGGGCTTGGACAAGGACATAATAGACCTTAGTGAAGAGAGGCCTGTTAGGTGTCTAACTTAGGTAAGACATGCTTTCTCATGATACCTTGGCCTGTTTTATTAACTATTACAGGTCAACACATTTGTACATCATTCATCAGAGGAGGCAGGATGGAGACATTAGAAGTTATGGTTGAGCAAACAAATGGATGCATTTATTGCTTGTTTTACCGCCATTCATTAAAGTTATCTGCATCTAAAGGTGCTCCTTGAACTTCCTTATAATTGCCCTCAGTGCCAGTGCTTCCATCCTGCCTTCTGATTCATAGTTCCAGGGATCCCATGGCATGGTGTGTCAATCCACTCAAGAATTGTAAGACATAATTTTGCCACCAAGAGTCAAAAATGCCATCCAAACAATTACCCCTTGCACCCACCAAAATTGCACCTTGTACACTGCACTTGCTTTCAAACCTGATCCTTCTTTGCAACCATGGGAAAGTGTTGGAGCACGTTACAATACAAGTACCTTAATGATCTGCAATAAGCTCTCTCCACTCTGTGCATACTTGTGGGCGACTTCGGAAATTGAAACTCCAGTTTCTGCAATTTCTGCTCTGCTCCCATTTAACAGAGTGTATCCAGCTACTTATTATCTCTTTTACCCACAAGCCACATTCAGACATTGGGAGCAACACAAGCATAAAAGTTCCTGGGTGACTCAAAATAAGGGCTGATATTGGCCTCTATGTGGACTGGCAGTCTACAAGAGGCTCTGTTTTGCAGTACACCTGGTTTTTATGCAACCAAAACTTGCCTCCAAGCCAACACTTCAAAAATAAGCACCTGCTTTGAGGTCACTAGGTGCAACAGCCAAGGGGTTGGTGAGCAACATATAGCTCATGAGCCACTGGTTAAAGATAACGCATGCATCAAAACTGCTTTCCCAATTAAATGGTGCCATGTGGAACAATATAATCAGCCTTATCCATGCATCTGTTGATTCATTAGTGAATAACAAGATACTGGATAATTAATGTGAGTTGCACAGGATTACAGGAAGTAAACAGGTTATTTAAATTAGTATTGGTATTCAGTTATGCATTGCTTCTGCTGAGATGCTCAGTCTCACAATATCACAACATCTATATCAGGTTGTGTATATAAGAACATGTTTAAAACACTAATCTGAAGTCTAGTGCAGTCCATAGTCTGGATGATATAAAGCCTGAACACACGTGAAGTACTTCTACTTGCTTCTAAGTTATTTGATAGCATTGACAATTTCAGTGTAAACTGCTGAACAAGTACCCACAAAAGTTAATATATCATCACCGCAAAAAAACCCAAGTGTAGCAATTTGAGTGAAATATTTCAAATACTGAACATGTTTTTTCCATTAATCATGCAGCGCACATTTTCATACGGTAACAATTGTACCTTGCAAAGCTGTAAACTGATACAAAAGTGAAACCAAAGGAATTCAGTGTACCAATAACAAACATTGTTCAGTTTGAATAGTTTCCAGTACCGGATTTTGTGAAAGTGGTTTCTTCCCTTCACTTTCATATAATCTTACATTTTTTGTTGCTAGAATTGTTTCAGGCTGTTATTACTGTTAAATATTTATTAGGCAGCAACTTTTAAGGTCATTCATGTCAGGCAATATAATAAGAAAAAAGAGCACATTCACAATGGCCCATGGAGTATGCAAAGAAAGAAAGTCTGTGTGTGTCATTCAGATGTGCAAGGTATGGAGTGGAAGTGCAGGCTGTATCAGGGCCCTGTCCTTGCCATGTGCTCTCTGCAAAGAGCAACACACAACTGGCACAAGTGGACTTAGAATGAGCACTAAAAGCACTTGTACACTTTAGAACTATTGCAATGTCACCCATGGGCTTTCAAAATGACCCTTAAAGCCTCGGAAGCAAAATAGTCAGATGGAGCAGTGGTTAAACTATTACAAAAAATAGTTAAAGTATACATAAAATTAATTGAATAAATTGTCCGAAATGGCCTCAAACAATTGAATGTGTCTCTCAGGTAAAAAAAGAGTGGGGACATCTGATCAAGACAGAAGTTTGAATTATAGAATTAAGATTGAAAATAGCAAATATTAATCTGTAGATGATGGAAAGAGTTGATTACCTTGCAGGTATATATGCCTTGTTTGTGGGTGTTATTGACATGGCCAAGGTGTAATATAATGAGTTAAAAAAATCCCATAGTAAAAAAATCCCATAGTTCTTTCTCTTCACTTGTATTGGAGGACCTGGTGCAAGAGGAGGCTTTAGTAGAAAAGGAGAAGCCACACAAATACAGAATCAGGGACAGAAAACCTGTAATAGATGGCTTTAGTAAGTGACCTACATGCAGAGGCAATTGTATTATGCAAAATATGTATGGCTTCTCCCCAGAGAGCAAGGAAAGAAGGTTTGAAGGTGTCAAAGATCACTGCATTGGTGCAAGTGAAGTACTGTAGGGGAAAGGTATAATGGTTACATTTGAATACATATGCCACTGGGAGAAGAATTAACTGTCTGCAAATCAATGAGATAAAATGTAGGATCTTTTCAGTATGGAGAAGGTTAGCTGAGACACATCTTAATCTCCACCAACCAACTGACCCACTTCTTGCAACGATGTTCCTTGCTTACAAGGGGAATATACTGACATATTTATTAAGCAACATTTTAAAGACTTTTTATTGTGGTATTTGTTTTTAGTGTGTATTATATTTAAGGTGACACATGTATCATATTTTCTTAGTTAAAATTACTGCAATTTGGGGAATGAGAACCAGAGAAGAAGAAATATTCCTGAACATACATTTAACAGGTAGATGAAAGTGTGCCAAAGCTGGCAAAGCTGGTTGAAGAATGTATTGTCCCCCATGTGGGTCTCCTATCAGGGGATCTGCAAGCTATGGTTACAGTACAAATGCAGTTTTTCATATCTTAAAAATGAGGACTACACAGATGCTAGAAGCAATATGAACGTTATTGTCACTAGAATTTTTTTTTTTATAAAAGGTGCAAAGGATTATGCAAAAAAAAAAGTTCAGGCAAATGGAAATAGGGGGAATATGACATACTGCATATGCCATCTAAAAAAACAATTTAAAATTCTTTGCATCCTAGTATTGGACTGAAGTCCAAAGGGACCACCAGAGGACCTGATCTCCAGGAACCACCACCACCTCCGTACCAATGACCAGCAACTGACACTGTCACCTACCCCACTCCCACCCACCTGCCCCACCGCCACTTAACCCACTATGCAAATACCTGCTGCACAGACCTAGAGGAATGGGGCCCAGCATCTTGGTGCATCAGTCTGATGCTTTTGTTGCTTTTGGATATTTGCAACAAAATAATCAGTTTTGGGTACTGTTTTAGCTGGCCTTTTCATGGCTCTTTCAGAGTCCAAAAAAAATCTCAACAGCATTCAGTGAAAATGAAGATTATAAAGTAGATGTTTCATCAACTGTTATACATAAATTAAGAATATATGCATATAGCCTTAAGGTAACCAGGACTCTTGAAGACTTCTAACTTCTCATAAGGATGGTACAACCCTTTGGTTTCAACATTTCAATTTATAACAATTCTCAAGAAATGGTTTAAAAGGATGAAGCTAATAGGATCATTCGATCAGGACAGTCAAATGGAAATTGTAGAGGTTTGGGAATTGGGAATCGGACTTTGGTTAATTGAATTTTACATCAGAAATTCTATACCTTGCTGTTGGCCAAACGCACTTTCCTGACTTAGTAAAATGTATAAATCTGAAGCTCTTTGTATTTTCTTTACTTATTAGTAACTGAAAAGAAAATAGAAACTCATATATTTAAAATTTATACAATATCAACTTTGTCTCAGTGTTTGCCCTCCATTTTATACGAAATTCCAATTGATATATTTTTAATTCTAAAGAGCCAAAAACAGACAAAAAAAGGACTCAGAAAAGCTTAGGCTGCACAGCTCTATTTTATTCTTCTCCAAAGTGATGTAAATAACTGCATGTCAAAACAATTGTTGTGCTCTACAATATATTTAAAAAGTTTACACTTTGCTGCAGAAAATATCATATTTCCCTGCATTGATGAACAAAGGCATTGCAGCCTTTATTGAGCACATTACTAACAATATAAGTTAAACACTCTATTTGTAACTGTTGCTGTATATTTTGCATGTTATTATCACCCTCAGATCTGCATCCTATAAAAAGATTTTATTCTGTTTGCTTAATTACAAAGCTTCTTATGAACAGGCTTTGCTGTAAATAGCCTGTTGCAGCTGAAATAGAAATATAATTATAACGAAAGCAGATGTTTGTGATCGACTTTTTCATGAATCCAGTTCTGAATTTGCACAGGGAAATGTGTGTTTTTGTGCATCCAACTGTTTTTGTCCTCTGCCATGTGAGTTGATATTTAGCCCAGTGACCTCCCTTTTCTAATCTGTTTCAGTTTAGGGTTTCTATTTAGATTTAGATTCTTTACTTGTTTTTAATGGCTCAAACTACTATTGCCACTGCATCTTAAATTCCTGCAGATTATTAAGGGTGCTCTTCTATAGACAAAACAATATTTAATAGTACTGGTATCCGGAAAGCCATTATCCAGAAAGCCCCGAATTATGGAAAGGCCATCCACCATATACTCCATATTAAATCACAATTTCTATATAAGTTTTCTTTTTTCTCTGTAATAATAAAACAGTATCTTGCACTTGATCCTGACTAAGATATAATGAATCCTTAAAGGGCAAGGAAAGTGTAAAATAGAATAAGGGTAGAAATGCTGTATTTTGTATACTAAACATAAACATGAACTTACTGCACCACATGCCTAATCAAACAAATGGTTTATGCTTTCAAATTTGGCCACAGGGGGCTGCTATCTTGTAACTTTGTTATACTTCTTTGCAAGACTAGACTACATACACATGCTCAGTGTGGTCTGTGCTTCTTAGGGATCGTCATAAATGCTAAAAAAACAAAGCTACTTGAGTTCTGAATGGCTGGTAAGTAAGGCAGGGGCACCCCCTGCTGTTCATAAGTATGATTTTTTCCCTGCCAGAAGTTAGGGAACGTCTGACAATTCCTATCCACAGCAGTAAATGAAGGGAGAATGTCACTGCATACAGTCAGGTTTCTTATAAAAACGGTAAACATTTTTTAATTAAAGTATATTGGAGATAGATTTATTTTTTATTAAAGAAAGTAAAAATTGGATTTTAATTCTTTGCCTTTCCTTGCCCTTTATTGGAAGTAAAACCAGGCTATTGTCTAAATGTTTAAATGATTTTCTAGTAGACTTAAGGTATTAAAATTCAGATTAAAGAAGGATCTCTTATTCAAAAGCCCTTAGGACCTGAGCATTCTGGATGACAGGTCCCATACCCATACTGCATTATTTGACAAACAAGTTAAATCATGGAAATTAGTTGTTTATCCCATTTTTTTTTCTATGAAATCTTATTCTTCTAAGAAAGACTTCGTCATGCATTTTACTACAGTATGTTAACTGAGACATTTCCTATTACAGTCAGTGTGAACACCATTATCCAGAAAGCTCAGAATTACAGAAAGGCTTTCTCCAATAGACACCATTTTATTCAAATAATCTAATTTTAAAAATTGATTTCCTTTTTCTCTGTTATAATAAAACAGTACCTTGTACAAGATCCAAACTAAGATATAACTAATCCTCATTTTAAGCAGAACCAGCCCATTTGGCTTATTTCATGTTTACATGATTTTCTAGTAGACTTTGGGTATGAAGAACCAAATTATGAAAATATATGTTATGTGGAAAGCCCCAAGTTCCAGCATTCTGGATGACAAATCCCATGCCTGTAGTAGGGAGGAGCAAATGTCTTTGCCTGATACAGAATTTAAATGTATGCAAATCAGTGCTAAAATTTCCCCATGTGTTTTGTTTCACCTAGAGAAAAGTAGGGTTTTTCTGCATGGGCAAAAATGCCCATTGACTCCAATTAATTTTGGTGGGAGAAAAAGCTCCCATTGACCCCACAGCTATTGGCACAAAATTAATGTAAGATTGCTTAGAGCACTTTTACAATTTACATAATTTTTTTTTCTAGTTTTGGAATTATAATCAGTTTTTATACTGTTAATATGATTAATTTGATGCAAAAGCATCACCTGCTGGTAACTGAACTTCCTGAGAAAAAAATAATAAAGGTCTTATGAGGTTGCTCAGCTTCCAAATTGAAGGTCCAGTTAAGCTCTTCATATACAGTAAATGTAATAAATATGCTCCAATAAACAACTTCTTAACTTGGGAGGATTGTAGTTGCACGCATAAGTATACTGATGCATGAATGATGGACAAGCCAGGGTGGCATTTTGTATTTCTGTGTCTTCTCTCCAAAATATTATGTATCTGCAGGCTATACATTTTCAGTGTTAACTCATAATGGAAGAGTGCTCATTCCCTTGCCCCTCCTGTTTCATAATTGTTGTAGTATCTGTGCAAGTGCAAACATTTTCAAAAACAAGTAAACCCCACATGGTGTTCCTATTTATCTTTGGTCATATTTTCAAGGCTGGCACCTCCCTGCATGGTAGCATTTCTTCTTGGGATAAGTGTGTAATTGTCTCATTTATGGGTAAGCTAAGCTAACCTAGATTTTCATTATCATTCATCTATGGAAGAGATAAATTGCTTTTCTGTTATTGCTCCTACAAAATAGACAAGGTCTATGTGACCTTCTATTTCCACATCTACAGAAGAGTTATCCAGTGTTGGACTTGGGTGTCTGGGGCCCACCAGGAAACCTAAAAATAAATATCAAAAGTATTTAAAAAAAATGGAATGGTCATAACAATATGAAATTAAATTATCTTTTTCAACTCTCCAGTTTTGTAGTATCAGGATATGAAGCACACCATTCACGGGATTTGCCGTTACTACATATATTGCAGCAGAAAGTGACACAAGCTTTCGGGGAGAACCCCCTTCCTCAGGTGTCCTTCCTCTTCAGTTTAAAATGTCTAAATTACCCTAGCAAACAGGTAGTGGTTTGAGGCAGAAATAAGGGAAATATTTTGCAAACTATACAATATAAAAAATGTCAATTTCAAATGGCTATTTCATGTACTGTATAATACTCACAGAACTCAGAGCAGCATGGCACAGTGGCAATTTTATGTATAAATATCCCCAGAATTCATAGCAGCATGACAAAGTGGCAGTTTCATGTATAATACCCCCAGAATTCATAGAAGGATGGCACAGTGGCAATTTCATATTTAATACTCTCAGAATTCATAGCAGTATGGCACAGTGGCAATTTCATGTATAAATACCCCCAGAATTCATAGCAGCATGGCACAGTGGCAATGCCATTTATAAATACCCCAGAAGTCATAGAAACATTGCAAAGTGGCAATTTTATGTATAAATTCATAGCAGGATGGCAAGGGGGCAATTCCATTTTTAATACTACCAGAATTCACAGCATGAACACAGTAGCAGCTTTATATCTATCTTTCATTACAGCCCCACTCTCCAAGCTATTTTTTCTTCTCTCTTCATTCACTTTCTTTATTTTCTTAAATGTTACAAGCTAACCTCAATCCTTCCCTCCATTTTTTTTCTTTCTTCTCATATACAGATGCAGCCACTTGGATTTGTGAGTTAAATGCGT
>CM044440.1:119981947-120001937 GCA_024363595.1 Xenopus borealis | reverse complement strand
AATTTTACCCTGAACTGTTCCTTTAATATTGTTTTACTGCCACATCTTGAAGTTTAGCCTAAGTATTAGATTTTACTATCCTTTCCCACTGGTCTTGCATTTTGTTATATCCCCTATCAAGAATCTACAAAGAGAAGTAACCTAGATAGCAGTGGGTGATGTATAGAATCACAGAGAATCACCATGCAGGATTGTGCTTGTGGAAAGGGAAGTTTTCTGTCTTTTCCAGGACTGGATATATTTGACTGGGCCCTTCCACTTTGGTTGCTCAATATGTAACCCCCCTTGTTTTGTAACTTTATTAAACTGCTACAGAAAGAGTCTGGGAGGAAGTAGTGTTCTGGTTATTACATTAATGATTCGGTCACTAAAACCTTTATGGATTACATTTTTGGCTAAATTTAAAGAGCTACCTATAGCAACCAAACAGATCTGTGCTTTTATTTTCCATCTTGTTGTAGACTAATTATAATTAATAGCTGATTGGTTACTATTGTCAACTATGATTTATGCATTTTAGCATTTGTGTTAGTAAGTGATACCTTAGAGAATTAGGGGATAGTGTAATAAAAGTGAATAGATTCACTTATTGGAACTAATTTGGAGGAGGCATTTACAATCCATTTAATTTGGTAGTAGTAATTGAGTAATTATGCTGGGCAGACTACTTTTTATTAAATTTCTCCAACAATTTTATTTAAAAGGAATGTAAATAGAGTATTTCTACTTTGATGACCTTTCATTTCTCAAGGTCAAAGTCAATTGAAAACATTGTTAACTTGTTGATAAATTCACCCTTTTAAAAAACAGGATGCTACACACAAATAAATGAGGCCAGCTACATACCCCATGCAATTTCATATATTTGGGCTGTATTAGGTAGCATTACATTTTTTGTCGAGAGGCCCATTTACTGAAGGCTGCATTTTAGTGGTATTAGAGATATTTGAAATAATTTTCTCTAAAACCATGAACACCTTTAAAGCTATTAAAATATTCAAATATAAAAACTACACCAAACAAGCTGAACGATGTACTAAAAGATGCCAAAATCTCTAAAAGTCTAAATGGCAAAAAAAAAAATCCAATGGGATTAGCACAGGTCCCATTAACTTCTATGGGCCACTGACTACTTTTTAGTTTTGTATTTGAGTTTGAGGTTTTTACACTTCATAAATCTTGAATTTTAAAATAAATAAAAAACATAAATTTTTAGACATAAAATCTTATTCAGGAAAAAAATTGACAAGTAAATTTGCCATGAGTGATTGTTTTTCCAGTGAACCATGCTGCAATGTATTGAAACAATGTGACCAAAATGAAATGGGTCTTTTAAATATGAGACATACCATCCCTATGCAAATGTGTTCTTGTTTTATAATCAGCGTCTTTCATGTTTTAAAATTATTTAAAGAAAATCAAAAGTTCATTGTCACTATTTCAAAATAAAATTCCTTCTATTTTGTCATTAACAGTAAATTAAAAATAAAATGTTTCCGTTACACTGACTCCTATGTAGTTAATTAGAGGATATTTATATTCAGTAGTACTTGCTACCAGTATCTTCTGAGTATCTTCTGAGTTTAAAAAAGTAATGTATATATAAACCAAAAACTCCCATATATTTTCCACTATGTATAATATTGGAAATAAAATAAAAAATTGCAGACACTTTTTTTCAGGGCAGTGTCAATAAGACACTAGACTTTCTTTGAAGTGCAAGGTCTGTAATTCATCTGAAAAAGATTGTGCCTGAAAAAGCTAACCTTCTGCCAAGATGCCGTCATTATAAAAAGCCTAGAAAATTAACAGTTGACATGAAGCCAACAAAATAAAAAAAATTGTTTAGTAAAAAACTGCAACAGAGGCGCAAAGTTCTGCCACAGGAGCTCTTGACAACCTTATCGTAAGTATTACCTTTCCAAGGTCTATATCCTTATTAGAACAACAGCTTCTCCAATCTAGTGGACACCAAAACATATCTTTGACTTCGGCAATTCTCATAGTGGGGTAATCTGTATCTGTGCCAATACCGTCACAATGATGGTCTCCTTACTGGGGGGCTTACAGGAATCATCTTACTATAGATCACAGGAAGATTTTATGGGTTACCACTCAACTCAACAAGAGCAGAGTTCAGTATTGAGTTGGAGTTTAAAGTCTGTCTGCTGCCCAAGTGTCATGGGCACTTTGCTTGTATTTCCTTGGTATTCTTTCAAGTGGGACTGCTCAGCCTATATATTAAGTAGGTTTCCTGCTGCGTCTTCTTCCAGAATTCTTTTATGGAGTTGTTCAATATGGCTTCAACTCCAAGCATAACCCCACCAATCATTCTGTCTAAATCTGTAATTTTAATTGCTAGGTGAAGAAATATATCTGCTGTTAAATGTTTGCAACTGTTTTCTGCATGCGCTAGAGGGGATGTTAAAAGGGGTAAAATTGTCAGGAATCTGTGTCCAAAATATAAAGAGTCCCAAGATCCAATTGTGTCCACAATCCTTATCCGGCTTGTTCTTGTGTCCCTTCAAGCCCAAATTGCACTATCTAGAAAAGAGCCAGCCAGAATTTCTGACCAAAAATTTTTTGAATCCTTTGTATGTAGAAATTCTATTTTGAAAGACTTTGTTTGTGAATACCCACCTAAAATGTTCAAACTGTATAAGGTAAGTAAAAAAGTTTATTTCATTATATTGCCTATGGTGGTGGTGAGAGCAAAAAGGGATTAACACATACTGTAAGTGTTGGAGATAATCAATCCTTTTGAGTACAAAAATTGGTGCTATTTTTAAAGCAATATTACCCTATATACCTGTTTATCTGTTCCCGTGCTTTTGGAGCTGGCTCTTTTTTAAATATTGTCAGGGAGCTGCCAAATCCCAGGGAAAGTAAAAGTAAAATTTCTCAATAGCTTCCTGTAATTACATTAATTATATTCATAAAAATTGTACAGTTGATTGTCCTCCATAGATTTGCAGTTTGAAGTTACAGCTGTACACAATTTTATATATTTTTTTTACCTACATAAAAGCTGACAAGGTTTACAGTATATAATGGAATAAAGCAGTTTGCAGTTGAAAACATTGCAGAAGAAATTCTCTAAAATCCATATTCCTTTGATTGAATACAGCAGGGCTAATGATCTGCATTATATTTTAAAAATATATAAAAGTCGTATTGACAGGGCTTTTGCTTTTACTGTTTTGAGACCCCAAATATATTTTCTTGGGTCAACTTGCCTGGCTGTGTTCATTATATTTCTATTACCATACCTTACTTAATACAATGAATGCATATTTGATCCTTTCATTCTAGGTGAATACAATATTACAAAATCATTTTTAAAAAATATTATCCAAATAATTTGTAAAGAGTTTTCTTGAAATATTTTGCCATGGGGAGCCTAGACATGTATACAAGTCACGATCTTTGATTCAGCCACCCTTTTCCACAATGGTTAATTCTGCTACTTTGAACACTTCATGGATGGTTCACTTGCAGGTGGGTCTTGTTCCTTTTCCAACTCCTACCAGTATCTTGGATGCCATCAATTGTAATATTACAGTATCTTTAAACATTCTGCATTCTGCTAGCAAGGTGCAATCCCTATTTGATGTCTGCCAGTAACCAGTACTTTTTTGCATATTGTTTCATTATGTATTCCAGGAGTGCCCATACTAATGCAATGCATCTTTTAGTCATGATTTGCCATTATGATCTACATCAATAAAAACTTGTTAGCATTCTGCTCTATGAAAATTGATTTATATTTTTGATTGAAATGATTTATAAGACAAACAACAATTTCTTATGTCACTTTATAAATACATAAGTAGGAGGACTGGTCAGGAGCAGCCATGAGAGCTTCCAGTGGCTCAACTGGAGAGTGCACAGTTCCATGAATACACAACAGAGTTCGAATCCTGAAAATGTTTTTGCCCTGGGTTCCCAAGGGTTGCAGATCCATAGGTTGCCATTGTACAATGACCCTATAATAAGGAAATAACTGTGAGCTGACCACAGGTGCTAAAGGTTCTCCTTTAAAGGAAAACTATATCCAAAATGACTACTTAAGCAACAGATTATTTATATCACATTAAGGGGAATATTAAAGAATCTAACAAACAAATATATTTAAGCAAATATTGTCCTATTGCATCTTTACCCTTGAGTTCCCATTTTGTGATGGTCTGTGTGCTGCCTCAGAGATCACCTAACAGGAAATACTGCAGCTCTAACTGTAACAGGAAGTCTGGGAGCAAAGTCAGAACTTTTGTCTATTAATTGGTGCATAATTGGAGCTACGAGGTCTTATTAAACAAAACTAAACAGCACTCCCACCATCTATTAGATTACAAACTTGGGGTTATCAGAACCCTACATCACAGAGCAGACAAGATTCCCACCAGCTCAGATACTAAGGTGAAAGAGTTGAAACATCTCAGAGGCCATTAAGACATGTGGTTATCCAGATTGGGACTCTGTTAAAACTTATAACACCCAGACTACCGGTGAAAGTGGAAAATAGGACAGGCTAAAGAGCTTGGACCTCCCATATGTAGCTGGGGTGTGTGAAAAACTTCTGAAGTATTTTTAAAAAACACCACATCCTGTCTGCTTTAAACCCAGCAACACACTGAGGCAGCAACCGGTTCACCCAAAAGACGCAACCCCAAAGCACGAGACCAACATTGCGTGTGCAGTACAGTGAGGAGTGTTTTGATTTTTATGTGAGAGAAACCAAACAAGTAATAATAAATATACGGCACAGCACAGAAGAGCCAGTTCCTTTGACATCTATTATCTGCCACATACAATGTTGTTTTGCCACCACTCCCTGGAAGGTTTAATAATACCTCATTAGTGATGGGCGAATGTATTTGCCTGTGACGAATTTGTTGCAAACCACCGTGATTCGCCGCAGGCGAATAAATTTGCGAAACACTGGCGAAAATTCACCAGCATCTCGTTTGTGGCGTGGACACCGGCATCCGTATTTTTGACGATAGCACCCAATGCCGGCATCGAAAATACAGACGCTGGTGTCCGTTTTTTGGATGCCAGCAATGGGCGCCGGCGTCTAAAACGGACGCCTGTGTCAAAAATGAGACATGGCGGCAATTCAAGAATTTTTCACTGTTTTGTGATTCGCCCATCACTATACCTCATAGCTCCATCATTCCAGGGTATTTATTCCAAAAAGACCTTGGTTACAAGTCATTCTGAGTTGAGAAAGCCTATCGGATGACTGGTGAAATGACTTCAAGATAAACACAGCAAGTCCAGTTGATTTGACTTATTGCTACAGATATTAGCCTAAGAAGTTTAAAAATAGAGTTGCAACTTAAGCACTGTTAAAAATATTTTTTTAAAGACATTTAAGATGAGAATCACTTGGCACAGGCAAAAAATGGATGTTGTTTATTGCTGCAGGACAAGACATAGGTAGGAACAGAAAAAGAATGGAAACCTGTGTGAGCAATAACTATGACTTTAATATACAGTTACACATAAAAAATATAATGCTACAAATATATTTTATATCTAGTTTTAACATTATTAGCACATATTACTGTTCCCTCTTTCTTCTTTGCTGCTGTGGAATTGTATATACATACCATACACAGAAACATTAAATTTCATTGTTGTTTTTTTTTGCTTCAGAATTTTTATCTTGTTAACACCCACCCAATAATCTGCAAAATGTGTCCTTATATGCACAGCTTTGCGTACTAAGCTTATCACAAGACATTTGCTTCTCAAGTTTTCATCGCACTTTTTCATCTGCAGCGAGAATTGAAACTCACTTTGCCGTCATCTGGTAGAAATATTTATTATTTGGATCTCAAAAGCACTAGGAATACTAGGGAACACATCTGGAGTCTAGACTTTAAGGCTCTATGGGTAGGGTCATCTTGCTGTGTAACATCAGCCCAATTGCCTATTTCTGTTTATATAGGTGGCATGGTGCATCATCTGCATCAGCTGTCAGGCATACTGAGCTTGTTAGAGGACTTCAATCTGGAAGAACACCAATGAAAATTACTCTTCTACTTCGAAAATCCCTTTAGTATCAGCTGGATTTGAGATGCAAGGAAAAGTTGACTGCCTTGGAGAAACAAACATATAGTCCCATAAATATTAGTCATTACAGCACATCAAAGCTAGTATAACATATGTCATTAATTGAAAGTGGAATCGCACAGTAATACTGATTGCTATAAACGAATTGGAACATTATGTACACACATTAGTGGGAAATAATCTGTTGGGATTTAGGAAAAGTCTTTTGGAACCGATATACTGTGAGAACTAACACATGCTGAGCTATAACTCTTTTGCCTTCTGAAATCAAATGCCAAGACAGATACATTTCATTTTTACATCTATGGAACTTAGCCCTGTTCCACGTTCCAAAAACATTACAAAACTAAGTACATAATGACATGTAGTACCTTAAGGCATACATTTGAAACAAATTTTCACAGAGGGGAAAAGAAAAAAAAGAAATAATAAAATTTTAGTCCCATTTCACACGGACAGAAATGAACTGTAAGAATTTTATAAGCAGTAAACTTTTGAAATTAAATTTCTTTGCTGTATTTTTAGCCCTTTGGCAGATTGAAGTACCACTGTGTATTAAATTATATATAGCTTGGACTTGTGTGAACACCTGTAATAAAAGTATCCGACTGTATTTACTGCACTTCTATATGTGAGTGTACTAATTATTTCTCTTTAAAAGGTATTTTGCATACATTTTTTTATACAAGACTGGGAATATAAAAAGAAGGCAGTTTTAAAGGAGAATTAACAATTAACAAAGAATTAGGTTAGAAATATTGTACATTATGTTTTGGGCATCTTTACCAGCCCAAGGCAATCACAACCCTTTAGCAGGGAAGATCTGTGCCTCCAAAGATGCCCAAGTAGCATCTTTCTGCTGATTCACTGCACATAATCTGTGCTACTGTCACTTACTGAGTTTAGGGACTGTCTCAAAATATACATTATATATATAATATGAATTTCAAAAAATAAGGCTGAATTCAGCATTCTGCATCAACCCTGTAGCATTAACTTCTATTACAGATTAATCCCATTTTCTGATTGATGATTTGCCACAGATGCTAGGCTAAGCTCCTGTCCTGGGGAATTTCTTGTGCGCAATTTTGAAAATATTGCATTTTTAGCCATATTCTACTCCTTTAAACCCACCAAGGGATTTTAGAGAATCTAGTGAAGATGTAGCCAGTTAATTTATAAATTAGATTCAATACAAAAAATATCATTGACTGTGGAGTGAATGGCATTTATAAACTAAATGGGGCTGTATTGGAGTTGCTTTATTGAGAAGCAGACCTCTTTAAGCATAACCCTTTAAGGGGCCTATTTACTAAATTCACATGTATTTATGTGAATAAAATTGAATTCGATCGAATTCGATGGAATATTTGATCGTAGGATTTATTCGATTGGTCGAATATGCAAATTAGGCATATTCGATCATCGAATAGTGAATGATAGAATAGATTCGAACGATCGAATATTCGATCTTTCAATCAGCGAATAAAATAAAACATTTTAAATATTCGACTGCCTACTTTGCCAGATTGGACCTACCGAATTGCAATAGAAACCTATGAGAACCCTCCTTCTGAGTCTAAGTCCTGATCGAATAGGAAGTCTTTGATCGTTCGAATCGTATAAATTATTTGAATGATTGAATGATTTATTCGACTGATGAATAAATTATTCGACTAGTCAAATTAATTTGTATTTGATCGTCGAATGATCGAATATCGAATAAAAGGTAGCCTAAAACTATTCCATTAGGGAAACGGAATATAAAATAACGTGCGGCTTTAAGATTGATAATAAACATGTCCATAGAGATGACCCGCTCACTTAATTATGCAAATTATTACAGGTTCAGGGATAACCATTAATAAAAAACTTGATGCTTTTTTTCTCTTAATGAATTTTAATCATGATGATCAGTGCCCTCTCAGAGTAATTTTTCAGGGGAGACGCAAGCAAAGAATTGACAGCTTTTCTCCAAAATCAATTACATTTTAACTGTTGTGTCAGGTCTGATTTATTTTAGTTGACTCTCATTTTTAAAGCACTTTTACTACCTCCCAAAAGTAATAACTATGGATGGTAATTTAGGTTTACTAATTAATATTCCCCGGAAGGTAAATTAATTTACATGCAAGAATGAATACCAAATAAAAAAAGGAAAAATAAAAAAAAATTGGTATGGGCATGGAATCCAAGCAGGGTATCATTGGATAACTGCAGAACGTGCATAATAAAATTAAGGATGTCTTTCATCTAAATTCAACAAAACATGCTGTATACCAGTTAAGACTTATGGACATTATAAAGCATGGACAATTGGACATTAGGACTTATGGACATTGACAACCACACCCCATTGGAAGGTATATATGTCTTTAATACAATAGATGCTATTTGTTTACATAGACACCTAAAGAATATGCCCCCTTCCCTTGCCATGTTCCTTCCACCCCTTTCTTTCTCAACAATATTTAAAGCCTTGCACATGCAGTAGGCTTGATATAGGGATCAGAAGGGCTCGAATAGTTGACATGTGACATGAGTTACTTCTTAGGGTTAGTGTATTGACTGCATGACTACTACTGTCCTGTCTTGCTTTATGGCAGAGATTCTAGAATATAAACAGGCTCAAGGCACTAGTCTCTGAAGACACATGGTAGGATCATCTATGTTACTATGAGAATGAAAGGGAGGAGTCTGGAGAGAAGGGACAAATGTGTTAGAGGTGGATGGGCAGCAGGAAGGTTGGGGTAGTGCAGGAGAACAGAAAAGGAGCAAGTAAAGCAATGTAGTCTGCTATGTTCTCAAACAATACTAAGCTCATACTCACTGTTGCTTACTTTAGACAGAACGTTTCAAATACACTTACTTGTGGCTCAAAGAGGATAGTTTCATTTAGTTGATCTTGACTCTATAGTTTCCATTGCCCTCATTTACATGTTATCATGATCCATCCAATGATTATTTTGCTTATAATTTCATTATAAGAATGGTGGCTGCAGTCGCTACTCCAATATTCACTGTAATGAGGTCCTTTCTCTTTTATTGTATAGTTACAAATATGTCATTTGGTGGTATCTAGCAACAGTATTCAAAGGGTTCCTGTGATTGTGCCATTAACCATCATACAAGCTGAAGAGCCATGATAAGTCAAAAAAGCAACCAGAAGGATATCTCATATTTGCTGATTCTGTAGATATAATTTTTTAACCAATCATCAACCAATATTTGAGGAGTTATTTATAAAAATCCTAAAAGTTATTTTCTGAAAACTTTTCCAAACAAATCCACACTCACTTTCCCCCCTATTTATCAATCCATTTATGAAAAAAATAAATTCTTGCTGGGAAAAGTCATAATAAATCCAATGTATGATTTTTTGGGATTCTGCACTCAAACCCTATAAATTGCCCTAAAGGTATGGATTTTTCTGGAAACCCAGCAAAACTCTTCCAATTGTTACCAGGATATCTCCTGTTGACATGTTCTTAGTAGGTCTGAGTTGGAGTACTTTTCTCGTTAGACTTTTTACACCATCGAACTTTAATAAATCCTGAAAAAATCTATTATTTTTCCTTTGACAAATTGTATTTTTGCCTTTACAAGTCTGACCAGAAGAATTCTGACTTTAATTAATAACCTCTTGATGTAATGTATTTGAATAAAAATTAAATTAATATCTGTGTATGTATTTCATGCATGTTAAGTCATTATAGGTAAAAATAGATAGAGGTCTCCTATAATAGGATGCACAGAATTATAAGAGTGCATGGAGTTCCCAAACCAAGCACACTGTATGAGCAAGCTTTGGTCCACAGACCTTCTGAGATATCCTTCTATATACCTGTTCAATAAAAACTGATGGCACTTCATCTTGATTGTCCCATCCAAGGGATGTTTATGGTCTCCAGCATGTCCAGGATCATTGTTTCATAAGAATTTGGTTCCTCAAAGGCAACAGAGTGAATGTGCTGTTCTGTTGAACAGAGGTTACAATCAGTCAGCAATGTCTCATACAGCTTGAGTACCTTTAGAAATATTCATTACTGCCAGGTGTAATTGGGACATTGTATGCCATACATATCTATAAGTTAAACAAACACATGTAGATAATATGATTTGGGAACTGTTATCCAGGATGCTTGGGACCTGATATTTTCTGGATAAGTGGTCTTTCTTTAATTTGGATTTCCATACTTTTAGTCTACTAGAAAATAAATCATTTGTTAAATAACCACATTATGATTGTTTCCTCTTCAATATGGATTTATTATATCTTATTTAGGATCAATTACAAGGTTCTGTTTAATTATTACAGAGAAAAAAGGAAATCATTTTAAAAAAGGTGAATTATTTGCTTAAAATGGAGTTTGTGGGAGATGGCATACCTATAATTTGGAGCTTTCTGGATAACAAGTTTCCAGAAAATGTATCCTATACCTGTACATCAATATTTTTAATTCAAATAGGGTTAATTAATTTTATTCACAATCAGCAGATGCCAGATCCCTGTTAACTGTCAACAAACAATATGAAAAGAATAGCAGTTCATTGTACTAGTGGAATCTGGGTCATTTGTCCACATGAAATACTGTAATTTGTAGTTTATGACTTGGGTAAACACAGAAGAAAGACAAATATTGTGCTTTAGCATGCTTTCTGTAAACTGCATAAAGAAAATATCTCAGCAGTCCCACATCATTAGAATAGTTCTCATTGGAAACACAAGGGTCTGTTTGGAGTGAATATAAAGTATGACTTTGGCATGAAAGGAAACCTCTTGATAATAAATGTCAGGCAGTAATTAGTCTCTTTTACAATAAGAGACACCAACTGATGTTTCTGCTTAACTGTAAATTTAACAAAGGCATTTTTTGTGGTGGTTGTTTTCCCTTAACATTGAAAGTAAAGCGGCTGTCTGAAAAGGGAATATTTAATGGTTTTACATGAAAAATCTGAAAATGTCAATTGCTAATTCTTTAAGGTCAGATAACATCTATTGTTTATGGAAGTTTCTATTTATTATTAGGATAAAGTGAACATCAAAGCAGTTATGTTGTGTTTTGTTTTAGGAATTTTAATAAGAATAATTGTGGTTTTGTTAAACAAGATATGTAGCTTGTTAAGAAACTGTTAACTAATACATAATAGGGGTAAACCTACTTTAATAATGCACAAAAAAACCTGTAAAACATTTGTGACTGTTTTGATAGCAGGGCCCATTATGCAGGGCTAAATTGGTAATCTTATTATATTTAATAAAGACCAAACACAGAGTAGCTTCAGTTTCCTTGTTGGTCCTGTGTAGCTCTAAAAATACCACAGGACAGGACTTTATAGCGACTAAACCAGAAATGTGTCCTTTGTCCAGCCTTTCTCCCTGAATGCCTACCAATAAGAACAAATACGTATGGCCCAAGCTTACCCAGTTGAGTTACCAAGAGCACCCATTCTAAAGTGCTTTTTATACATGTACTATATTTAGCCTCAAAAAGACAGAGATGTACAGAATTTCTGATATTATTTTAAAGTCCTATGGACTGCCCATTGGGATTATTGGTATTTGTGAATTAAAATGGGTGATTTGCAAAGTCCAAACCATGTGCAAACCAACATATTATTACTAAGACCTGTTATGCAGGGTGCTTGTACCTGGGGCATTCATAATTTGGATCTTCCTACCTTGAGTCTACTAGAAATTTTTAAACATTAAATAATCCCAATAGGCTGGTTTTGCTTCCAATAAGGATTAATTATATATTCATTTGGATCAAGTACAAGGTACTGTTTTGTTATTACAGAGAAAAAGGAAATCATTTTTAATAATTTAAATTATTTAGCTAAAAATCGAGTCTATGGGAGAGGGACTTTCTGTAATTCTGAGCTTTCTGGATAACATGTTTCCAGATAACAGATATGGAGTAAAGAGATACAGATACAAGACCATACAGTTAATTTATTTGGATAAACATTTTCTAAAAGTGAGTAAACATTAAAATTGGATACAGTGAAGGGAGGGCCCTGCTCATGAGAGCTTACATTCTAAGAGGGATTGGGAACATTTTGACTTTTAAAAAGAGCACAGAAACCCATCAGTGCCAAATGAATACAGGGCAGTCAGTGTTTGCCAATTCTGTTACATTCATGAAGGTCCCCTAGCTCACACTTCCCCTAACTTGGGCACAAGTGAATGCAACCAAACCCCCAACGCAAGTGTGTTTTTTTGTTCCCCTTACTGTTATAGCATTTGAGTCTGGGTCATAGCAAATGAAATGTAAAGTAGATTATAAAAAGCAACAATATTAATGCAAGTTACAACTTTCACTTGTTTAGTGCAAGATACAAGAGGGAAGGTTGGCCCGTAACTAACAGCAGCTTTGAGCAGTAACTATTGGGATCCCTTTGCTGAGTGTACTGTACCTATAGTTGCTAAATGAAGGCTGGATTGCATACAATAACGGTTTGATGCTTTCCCTTACCTTGCAGACCCATATTTCCCCCATCCGAGTGCAATCTACTAACCATCACAGATATTTGTTATTTGAGTATGTTGAATTGTGGGCAAAAAATCATGGCAAATGCACAAGCCCTTCCATCGCTTCATTTCTGGGAACATACAAGCCGTTTGTGATTAGAAAGAGGCAATATTAAAATGATATCGCTTGTGCAAAGTACCATTGCATGACGTGCCAGTGATATGGTGTGTATGCTAATTGAGCTATGGTACACCATCACAATAACATATGGTTCAGTGGTAGAAACAGCAGCTATTTCCAGCTTTTTATACAGTCATTTGTCTAATTAACAGCTGATGAAAGCGCAGTGGAAATAAACAGTTTTTCCCTAACTAATCTAATTAAAAGCCTTATTATGTCAGTTCTAGGAGATACTTATTACCTTTCAGGAAATGGAGCTTTGAACTGAGTACACAAATAGCGATCAAATAAGAACCATTGACATTTGGCTTTTTTACATAAAGTAGCTGTACTTTAATTTGAATATTATTTCAATCTACCATTCATTTTGTTTTTAATTGACATGCCAACATATGTGAAAACCATGAGAACAGATCCAACTAACACTGCATGTGTTTTGGCTATGGTTTTCCAGATTAAAGGCTTCATGTTGCTCTTCAAAAATTACAAAACAGTGCTTAAAGGAGAACTAAACCCTAAAAATGAACAGAGCTAAAAATACCATGTTTTATATACTGAACATATTGCACCAGCCTAAAGTTTCAGCTTGTCAATAACAGCAATGATCCAGGACTTCAAACTTGTCACAGGGGGTCACCATCTTGGAAAGTGTCTGGGACACTTACATGCTCAGTGGACTCCGAGCAGCTTTTGAGAAGCTAAGCTTAGGGGTTGTCACTAATTATCCAGCAGAAAATGAGGTTGGCCTGTAATACAAGTTGATGCTACATGGTTAATTGTCACATTCTGATTCAAATTATACTCATTTCTGAGCTGCCATGTAGTAATTATAGATAATTATGTAGTAATTATTTGTATTAATTGCTAGTCAGACTACTGTGTACTGTATATTGTGAGTCGCCCCCTAAGCTCAGTAATTGACAGCAGCACAGAGCACATGCAATGAATCAGCAGAAAAGAAGAGGTGGAGCTACTGGGGCATCTTTGGAGACACAGATATTTAAGCTCAAAAGATAATGTACAACATTTCTAGCTGCTTCTTTAGTTTAAATGTCCTTGTCCTTTAAAGGATAATTCAACCCATTCCAGAAACACCCTCCCTACCCCCTACCCTGGGCAGACCCCCTCCTCCCCCCCCAGCCTAGCTGCCCACCAGGCAAATGCCCCTAATTTTTTACTTACCCCTCAGTGCAGATTCTGGCCTCAGGCATTGACAGGTGCCATCTTCTTCTTTTGTCTTTGGAATCAAAACAGCGTTTTTGTCACATTCCCAGTTGGAGTAAAATGCCGGTCCTGAAAGACTGCGCATGTGCCAAAAACTCCACACAGATTCCGAATAAAATACAGAATAAAGAAGATGGTGCCCGTGAATTCCCAAGGCCAGAATGTGCACGGAGAAGCAAGTAAAAAATTAGGGGGGGAGGGGGCAACTAGGCTGGGGGGGAGGAGGGAGGGGGGTCTACCCAGGGTAGGGGGTTAGAGGTTTTTCTAGAACAGGTTGAATTTCCCTTTAACATTAAATAGATATCCAGCTTTCAGAACTCTAAGGCACATAGTCTTATAGCTTCTACCTCTTAAGCATTGCTTTATCTATTGTTACTTTACATGTTGTTACTAAACCCTATTTGTGCCAAACCTTGTAAAGCACTGTATATGATTGTGACGCTATATAAATACTGTACATACATGCATGTCCACCTTGAGGCTGTGCAATGTTGGATGGATGGATACATGGTGCAGGGTAATCTGGCTTAGCACTAGGGGGATGTTTAAGCAACATGCACACTATGAGGAGAACCTTTCTCACTGGGATCTCTCAATAAGGGGGATTTGCAAGGAAATCTTTGGTACAGAAGTGTGCCAGACAATGTGATATGCGCACAAAAGTCTTCTCTTCTGAGCAGGACTTCACCAGTACTTTCTCTTAACCATAACCATATACATAAAAACTTTTCTCCCAGTGTGTAAAAACATGATGGCATGGGATCTGTTATCCAACCCAGTTTCCAGAAAGCTTATAGGAATTATAGGAAGGCCATCTCCCATTTCTGCTCTTTTATTCAAATATTTACAAAAAAGTGCCATGTACTTAATTCCAACCATTTATCCTTACTGGATGGGGTTAATTAATGTTTCAGTTACTTTTAACAAACTTAAGGTATTGAGATCCAATTATGGAAAGATCACTTAAAGAAAGAACACTTAAAAACATAAGAACATACCAATGCAGGTCAAACTCAAGCTCCAGCTGATAAACCTAAATGTGAAAGCTGGGAAATTGGTTGCCATTAATTTTCTGGATTTAATACCACCACATTTACTTATGAAATAGTTATTCTGTTTCATACAGTATACAGTACTTCAAAGAAAAAGATGTTTATTTAGCCCATAGACATACAGAATAAGACAAAGTTTCAGTCCCCTCCAGGCTCTTTCTCAAGCCTCAGGCCCAAAACATTGTTTTATTCTATATGTCTATGGACTAAATAAGCAGCTTTTTTACAGGCTTACATTGTCAGTGTGCTACTGGATTTTTGCAACTGTACATTGACATCTATAATTAGTAGAGTTCTTTCATTATTAGCACAGGGATGGTCCTTAATTTAATAAATAATAATAATAGAATCCAAATGATCACATTCAGTTTGATCCCTGTAACCAACACTATAGTTAAGTTGAAGAAGAATTGGAAAAAGACCAAGGTCCATCAAGTTCAGCCTTCACACTATTTGACCAAAACTGTAGCATTCTGAAAAATTTGCCTAGTCTGATAAATCCTATAGGGCATTACACATAAGAACAAGTCCTTTTAATAAACTTAAAATAAACTCAAAGGGTTGATTCCCCTGTTCAGAGTTTTTAATTTTTGTGGGTGGGTTTGATGTGATGGGAGCCTTTAGAATAAGGTCCCAAGGTCAACATTTGATTTTTAAGGTGTCCGGCCCCATGAATGAGCTAAAGGCAGTGGGTAGCAGCTTATATCACCAATGTAATATGTATCTATCATTCACTTAATTCTCTACCCCAGCAAAGGTTACTATCTAGTCCATATTACATTCACACATACCAGGGCCAATTTTCCTGCTTTTATGTATCGGAGTGTAGCAGAGCACCTGGAGGAAACCCAGAAATGAGAGAACATACAAACTCCTTGCAGATAGTGCCCTGCCTAGAACCCAGGTCCACAGTACTAGCTAGCCATTAGGCCACCATTCTCTATCATAGTCATGCGCTTTATAATTTGATGTGAATTGCATTCATGGTTAAAGTGGACCCGTCACCCAGACACAAAAATCTGTATAATAAAAGTCCCTTTCAAATTAAACATGAAATCCAATTTCAAATTTTAATTAAACCATTCATAGCTGTTTTAAGCTCATTTAAAAATCTCAGCTGTCAATCAAATATTGTCTGCCACGCCTCTATGCCTTAGGCATAGAGGTGGGGCAGATAATTACTTTCACTTTCCATTCAGCACTAGATGCCACTGCTCCCCACACATCCCCCCAGTTCTCTTAACTATTCATGTAAATAAGCAGGTGGAATCAGACAAGGGGAAACGCAGTTCTTTGCTGCAACTGATTCTTTTATTCACACTACATGTTTTGAGCGATTGCCCTTGGGCAATCGCTCGAAACATGTAGTGTGAATAAAAGAATCACTTGCAGCAAAGAACTGCGTTTCCCCTTGTCTGATTCCACCTGCTTATTTACATGAATTGATGAATATGGTACCAAGGATGTGGTACAGGAACAGACACTAAGGGGTTAAATTGTGGAACCTACACATCTCTGTTGCAACTTTATGAATTTATGTTCTCTTAACCATTTAATTGTGTAGCCAGGACATGGGGATAGACATCGGATCCCACATTCTGGTGCACAAACAAGATTCTGAGATGATGCAAGGCTTGTCTTAATAACAGTGTCCACAAAATGGCTCCTGCCTGCTTGCTAGAATTATGAATTCCCAGACTGAAGAAAACAAGATTAAAATAATTTATATAGTGTAATTAATATTCATTTTGCTTGACTAATGTAATAAAATATGATTTTGAATATTTTTTTTGGGTTACGGGTCCACTTTAATGAATAAACAAATGCAAATATCAACAATTCTTTTCTTAATTAGAAACATTTTGATCTCAGGAGAACAATAGTAAGGGGGCAGTGGCATCAAAATAGAGGAACCCCACAGGGTCTAGGGAACAGGGGGGCCCAGACTGTGGGGCATGCTTCCACTATAGTTAATAAAAAACAACCTCCTCCCCAGCCACTCTCTTACCTGTGGCGAGGAAGGTTGGATGGAAGTCGGTCAGGAGTGGATGGAGTCAGGTGGGGTGTGAGTCTGGACAAGGGAGGGGCAGCAACGGGATAGGAAGTGGGCAGGAGGATGGGGATTGCAGTATATTCTCTAGTTACGCCACTGAAAGGGTGTTTTGAAGTTGGGATAAAGAAATGAGACAAATAAAATCAAAGTCATCTATCAGTTCCTTTTCTAAACCTAGTAACAGAAGACACATTTAATTTTAACAGCCTTTTGCAATCAGGCCCGCATTTGTGGAAAGGCCACCTAGGCCCGGCCTAGGGTGATAGATTTCCATGCTGCCCAACCACACCCACATTGGTTCAGAAACACTTGGGATACGCATGAGATACTATAGTTTTTAAAATTTCCCATGCACCAATCCCCATTGCGCCGGTCCTGATGATGAAAATTTGCGAATAAAGGGCAGAGTATGGGGGGCCACGAATGGCAGTGGGCCTAGGGGCACCCGCTATGTAAATTCAGCCCTGTTTGCAATATAAATGTGCCTTCATATTTTTTGTGAGCACATTCCAATGCAGCACTGCTGTATCCTTCAGACGAAATTTGCCCAAGTTGCCAATTAAGCAATTTATAATCACGTGTAATAGCCCAATCATTTTAACTATTAACCTCCAAGTCTTTCCATTATGATGAAACCCTTCTGTCACTAACAAGACTCACACATTCTGATGCCCGAAATTACAGTAATAATTATTATTGCATTAAACACGTTAACATAATCCACTAGCCGCACATAGATTTTTGGCAGTAAGTAAAGGGAAATAAAGCACTGATGTCCCTGTCTGGATCTTCTTTCATTTTTAACCTGTAATGTACAACTGACTGGATATTGTAGCTGATCGAATGATTTCCTCTTGAAAAAAAATAGGTTTGACCAATTTTTACTCCTGACCAACTTTAAATTCAGCAATTCCATTCTCTGTTTCTTTTCAAGGCTTCAGCATTTGCACACATGAACTTTAATGGCTATGTACATATATTAAGATTAATGAAACATTATGACCCATTAAGGAGGGTTATTTACAGATGCAGTCACTTGGATTTGTATTTTAAATGTGTCATGACTCAGGGCTAATTGAAGAAACTGTGTTATCTAAAGTTATCTTAAGTCATTTCAAAGAATCTTATCAAGCTGGAATATATATTTAAATAAATATTGCCCTTTTAAATGTCTTGCCTTGACCCACCATTTTGTGAGGGTTAGTGATGGGCGAATCTATCCCGTTTCGCCGGAAAATTAGCGAATTTCCAGCGAAATTCGCGAATTGGTGAAAAGTTCGCAAAACATTTTTTTTTTTTATGCCGGCATCGAATCGCGGGAATTCGCCGAAAATTTCCATTCCACTTTCTGGACTCTTCTAAAGCCTTCCTGCATTGCTATCATGCCTTTTGGCATTCTAAACTGTTCCCTGGTGTTATATCTGCTTGGAATGGGATGGGAGCAGTATGTGGGTATATGTATCCATGCCATTCAACTGCATGCAGTTGAAGTGGTGGAGAGTTCCTAATGGCACAATATGTTATGGGAGTCTTGTACTTTACTCTTATTAAGGCAGGTGCTCATAAAGGTCCTCTCTTGGCCAGCATTTGACTCATGCACTACAGGGTAGACAACTGTCAGATTGGCACATGGTGTTGCAACTGGTGTCTCTTGCTCTTGCTTCTCATGCAAAGAAAGAAAGATACTTGATTATATAAGAGATTCAATGGTCTGTCCTTGGAAAACTACTACCAAGAGGCTATTCTAGCTATCTTACAGAAATTATTATTAATTGAAAAATGAATGATGTTGCCACATGTGCAAGGACAGCAACTGAGCTTGATAAATACAACGTGTTCCATAACTCTACTAGAACATGAATCTGTGTTGGTGTAGACAAACAAGCTAGAACTTTGGGGAACAATTGCAAGTGTTTAGTAAGCAGCTCTATTGCAAATAAATGAACATTATTGGGACAAGACCATAGGAGGAGGGACGTTTAACTGTGCAGAACTTGAGTATGGACATCAAAATACTCAAAGGCATGCTGAGTGGCAGGCAAAGGTAGTAAATGGTACACTTACAAGACACAGCACAGATGGACATGAAAAGACATATCTGATAGTATCTACTACTCTTTTCTTATTTTGCATTACAGGAGGAGCAGGGATTATTGATTTATATACAGTAATTCCAGTGATACCTTTTTTAACAAATCAGTGTTAATTATTTTGCTTTAACTTGCTGTATCCTCAGGGTAAGGTTCTCAAGAGATGTGTGTAAGTAATACTATTCAGTACAGTTGTTCCACAGGAATAGGCTTACTTTTCATACAGTACGTGTTCTTTGTTTTAGCAGTGGCTTCATGGAGGTGAAGTTGAAAGAACATGTGGTTCTCTGTAATATGTACTGCGTGTTTCACTTCTTCACACTTAAATAAATGCAAGTGATGTGTGTAAGCTGCCTTTGATACAAGTAAGCCAGTGAACCTGAACTGGAATGCCATTCTTAGAGAAAACATATACAGTATCTGCAGTAGAATTTTGCATAGATCATTGATGTATCTATAGAAAAATGCAAAAAATCCTTGGATGGGAAAAAATATGCTTTCTTGTATATGCAGGCTGTGCCATATTAGGTCTGGCCTGGTCCTGTAAATAAAGTCAAGTGCAATAATACAAGTCTCCAGGCAGTTAGGAAATCATCCTTTTGAAATAAAATGTTTCAAATCTACAGGTAAGTTGCCGATTTTCAGTAACAACTTCTGCTCATTGAAAGCATTATTTGGGGTTAGATTCCCCTTTTAGATATCTAAAGCTGCAAACAATACAAACAGTGTAGTTTGATGACTGCTCTCAAATGTATTTTAGAGAACAGATGTTAAGGACTAAGCACTAGAATTTGGGGGTGATATTACTCCAACTTGCAGTACAGAAGTCAAGAG
>CM044440.1:119960692-119973083 GCA_024363595.1 Xenopus borealis | reverse complement strand
CTTTAACGTATTTCTATAGACCAACATATTTCATAGTGCTGTAAAGACACTACAAGAGTGTTGTAAATATTGAGGCACTGCCTGTCCTTTCCATACTCCCCCCCACATCTCTGTTACGTCCATATAAAGTGCACAAGCTGCTCCTGGCTGTCTCACTACAGCCCGCAGGTTCTTCACTAACCAAAGTCTGAACCCTCCTGTCCCTAATTGGTGCACTATTGCCCTAACCCAATCACTACCTCCTTGTCAGGACCACAGAGAAGTGATCATGGCACAATGAACTCTTACTTCCCCTAGTCCTTGTTAAGTGCAGTCTCCTTTACTGTCCAGCTCAGCTATTTCTCTTGTCATCAGATCTTCCTATGCCAAAAAGGAAGTGCTTAGTTCATGCATTTCCTTAAAAAAGCTGTATACCTTAAGAGTCGGTGCAACCTGCTAGCTGAGTTAAATATTGCCCAGCTATTTATATTAAAAAAATAAAACAAGTTTTACCTCCTTAAAAGGGTTCTGTGTAAACAGATGTAATTGAAATAGACTAGGTCTATCAGTGTTAATTAATGAGGAACTATTGCAAAAATGTAAATTAAATATAAGCTTCATATCATTAAAATAAGACACTTTCTCCATATAATCAATTAAAAATGCTTTATCTCTAATCAAGTTACTCTTCAAAATCTCACTCTCAGCAACCTGTCTTTCTAAATGCTCTCTTCATGCTGAGGTCTGGGTCAATCTTTGATTGATAAGTATGATGCATCTTTAAGGGGGGCTCCTGTTCCTAGTAGATGTTTAGAGCTAACTCAAGCATAAACAAGCATTTTGCATTTCATCCAAGCTTGGAAACATTTATTTGTGTCGGTTTTCAAGCAGTGGTGTTGGGCCCATACCTATTTAATTAAAACGTGAACTATGTTTCCATGGTTAAGCTAAAACACGAGAATGCTTAAATTATTTCTAATGGAGTGTAAAATGTTACAACATAAATGCTTTGCAAAAGACCTCTCCTTATGTGGTCTAGGTAATATCTGAAATTATTGCCTCTGACACGGCAGGTGTAGAGCGAGTTCTTTCATTACCAGTAAATGGAGGCTGAAACAGTCTTTGAAAACCCATACTTCACAAGCTTCAAGCCTTGGGGCAGACAGAATGATGTTGCTGAGATACTGATTTGGGCATGCAGAATTACAGAATTACAATGGTTATATAGTAAACAGCACCTGGAAGATTTCTAATGGTTTTTACAATTAACAGTGCGGTCTGATTACCCGTCAGTCCTATCTCTGAAAAGAAAGAAAAGAAGCAGATGCTGAAGAGAGTTATTCCTTTTTTTTTGTCTTTATGACTAGAGGTTTAATCTGTTTTACCTTGATAATAAAGAGAGGCAGACATCTTTGTTTATGCTGCTTAAGCTTGGATAGATTGTCTGTGTAGATATAGTAATAACAATGAAGCATCTAAACCAAATTATCATTCATTTTGAAAATGTCTTTTACAGTAAAAGGCAATCTGTACCTTGTATTTTTGACAGTCAGTGGGGAGTGGGTTGTTTATTATATAGTCAGGGCCACCATCAGAATTTGCTGTGTCCCTGTACAACAACATTTTCTGGGCCACAAAAAAACTGGTGGTGGGGCCCCCCTACAAGATAAAAAAAAAACATTGGTGGGCGCCCCCCAAGCTAAAAAAAAAATGTTTAAAAATAAATAAATAAAAATGGCGTTTGCCATGGCTCGGCTCCTACTTCAGCGCAACTTGCCTCCTACTTTGGTTCAACTCGGCTCCTACTTCAGCAGTTCAAGGGGGGCCCTGCTAATCCAGGAAACGCACCATGGCGATATACTGTAGATGCCATCGGGCCTGGGACAATTGTCCCCCCCAGTGCCCCCTGATTGTGGCCCTGTATACAATACAGACATGCGTTTTATTTTCTTTCTTACTTTTTTTTTATTAAGCCTTTAGTTATTGCCATGGGTGCAGAGTTTAAGAAATGTAGTGATTGGTTCAGTGTTTTTCTCTTCCTTCCCTGTTTTGGGGGGGGGGGGTTCTTAGAGAGTTTCCTGTGTGTGTAGCAGTAAACTGGTCTTTGCACCTAAACAAAGTGCATTCAAGAAATGTTAAATTACTAATTGAATCCATGGCCAAGGCAGTGTCAAGGCAGATGGGTGGGGATATTAATCAGTGTAACCCCAACCAGTTTCCACCAACCACAGAAGTTCCAAGCATAATGAAAGAAGTGCACTGGTAGCCAAGGGTCGATTTATAAAGTCCACAGCTTTATTAACACACATCAATAAAACAGATTTAAATATAACAAAACATTATTGATAACCAGCACCACAGAATACTTGCCAGAACTCCACAGGAGTAAACAATTGAAAGAAACCTAACTTATGGCAGACCCAGCTATTAACCCCTTGGCAAGGTCTGCCCCCCTTTTTCTTATAGTCACAACCCAAATCTCCACCTACTGCCACCCTACCCTGGTCAACTCTAACCTTCCAGAAGTTGAGCATCTGGGTACCTCCATTTCTATAATCAAGTGACTAATGCACATCTGTGCATAGCTGCTACATCCATGCAAAAAAACATTGCTACAGCACTATGGCATTTCAGTTAAAACATTTATGAAGCAAAGAAAAATTATGCTCCATAAAATACAGCATCAGCAGGAATCCATTTGATGCACAAGCTTATCAGGAGCACAGGGTATTTTGGAGTAGGAGAAGATGGGATTCATTCTAGGTACAGGTATAGGACCTATCATATAGAATTCGTAGGACCTGGGGTTTTCCAGATAATGGATCTTTCCGTAATTTGGATCTTCATGCCTTAAGTCTACTAGAAAACCATGTAAACATTAAATAAACCCAAATAGACTGGTTTAGCTTTCAATATGGATTAATTATATCTTGGTTGGGATCAAGTACAAGGTACTATTTTATTATTACAGAGAAGAAGTAAATCATTTGAAAAAAAATTGGATTATTTGGATAAAGTGGAGTCTATGGGAGATGGCCTTCCCATAATTCAGAGCTTTTTGGATAATGGTTTTCCAGATAACTGATCTCATGCCTGTACTGAGCATTATTTGAAGGGTGAGAAGTCATGACCAAAGTTTTCTAGGGATTTCAAGTACTTTGGTTACACCCCCATTTAGTAATTCAGCCACTACAACTTCAGCAGACATTCCACAACTTTAATGTAGGGAAAATCTAAAGTTAAAATGAACACCATGGATGCCTCAATTTAACTAGGTTCTGTATTTAATTCTTAGTCATCCATTGGCGCATACAAATGAATTAATTGTACTTCACATCCCAATTGCTAGTTTATGCAGGGCAACATATTAAAAAAATGAATTATTTGATTGTAATTGACTCTATGTTAGATGGCCCTCCCATAATTCAGAGCTATATGAATAACAGGTTTCCAGATAATGGATCCCATACCTGTATCCCCAAAGTTTAGTTGAGTCTAATAGGAGTTTGGTAACTTCTGCGTACGCATTCTTCAAAAATGAGTCTTGCTTGCAAGTAGTGATGGGCGAATCTGGGGCGTTTTACTTCACCTAATTTCGTGAATTTCTAGTATCAAGGCATACAAAAACGGACGCCAGTATCCAAAACAAGATGCCAGTGAATTTTCCCCAGGCAAAATTTATTTCACGAATTTATTCGCCTCGCAGGAATTCACCTCGAATTAGCCCCAGGCAAATAAAATCGCCCGTCACTACTTGCAAATTAAAAAACATTGCATGCGATACTGACACAGAAAAATACCATTAAAATCATGAATAGATAAATACAGTACCTATATTTTCTGCATCCCCCTTCCCAATACATTGCGCTTTTTATATGGATAAAAGTGTGAGAATCTCTCAGTTTGCTATTATGAAGCAAAATATTGTCTTTCCATTGTTATTTCTGGGAAAACATTAGAAAGCTACAGCTGGCGGCCACTTAATTTTGTTCTTAGCATTTAATAATAGAAATAATTGCTGAGCAAAAGCCTACAACCCTTTCTCTTTTCTACAATGCCCTCAGCTATCATTATGAATAGATAATAAAAATTCACACCAATTATAATTCAGCATGTTAGGAAGAATACATTTGTGCCACTGAGAATGGTACATTTTAGCAACATTTGTAATCAAGAATTCAATCGGATTTGTTTTTAAATAAAAGTGAAAAATATAACCCATTTTTGTTCCTCTGGACATTCAAACATAAAAAAAAATCCACATAAACAATAATACATGTTTATTGTAATTTCAGCTCTATATTATATATTGCCTGAAAAGAGGAAAGAAAGGAAAAAAGGCTAAAAATAGGTATTGGTTCAGATCCTATCTATATCTTCAAAGATTTTGTGACTGTCAACCTAATAATAACCAGAAAAATGCTGAACAGCTATATGTAGAACAAGTTATTTCACTTGATTTGTGTAAAATCATCAGCAACAATTAGTGAGTAAAGAAAGCCAGAAGTTTGTATCTACTGCAATAGGCAATAAAATATTTAATAAATAATATAGGTATGGGAACCTGTTATCCAGAAAGCTCCAAATTACAGGAAGGCCATCTCCCATAGACTGCCTTTTAACCAAATAACTACATTTTTTCAAAATGATTTCCCTTTTCTCTGTAATAATAATAAAACAGTACCTGAAATTGCAAACCGGAGAGCTGCTAAATAAAAAGCTAAATAACTAAAAACTACAAATAATAAAAGATGAAAACAAATTCACTCTCTACAACATACTAACAGATAATTTAATGAACACCCCCCCCTTTAAGTCTTCAAAACCCTCAAAATTGGAATGACATTGTATAATCCACAGCTTACCTGACAATTGCAAGGCAGTCGTAGTCAAGGAAGAAGCCAAAGTTTTAGAGAAAACTTTTATTTCAAGCAGTTTTACAGTCATAATAACCATCAAATTTAGTGATGTATTATTTCATAAAGAGATTTAAAGAGGCACATCAAGGGTTATCTTTCAGTTGTTCAGGCTCATCCTGCAACCATTCTATTCAATTTTTAATACCAGTCAGTGCTCACAAAACAAGTTAACATATAAACTGATTAATATGAAGGATGGCTTAAAAATCATCCTATCCTGCAAGCACTGACTGTGCATGCTTATGATTGAAATTAGTAGCCTTTCTAAGAACAGTTCTGATGAGGTTGTATCCTCGAGTTTCTTTACAGTGTTTGGAGGTGACAAGACACAAAGGACTGGAAATATAGAATTATTCTCTGTCGTGTAAATGGATAAGGGATTGCAGAGACATAGCTGTACCTTGCTTCTATTTCAACATAACTTGATTTGAAAATGAGACACAGTATATTTATGTAAAAAACATACAATCACAACATGCACAGGTAGCAGGTGGAAATATAATTCTGATACAATTAGAAAATATATTTAGTTATAAGACTATGTTTGAGAGATATATGAAGATATTTTAAGCACATATGTTACATTAAAAATGCACATTGTCATATACTGTAAATGTCTGCCACTGAAGTATGAAAAAGGTGAAACATATGTCGATGTGGCTTCCTTTGGTGTGTTTAATGCCACTGCCATCTGGCTTTCATATAACAGCAGAAGTCCATGGCATGAATAAAATGTAATTTTAAAGGGGAACTGTCCATATGATAAACAATCCAATAAACTATAATAGATGCTAAATCATTATTTTTCACAAATAGGCCTTAATATTTTCCTGTTTTTGTTATAGTGATATATAATTGTTTCATGAGTGTGCTTCACACTGCACATAATTCCTTGAATTATCAGTAATATTTATATAGCACCATCGTCTTCTGCATCGCTTTTACAGATTCATACAAATAAGCAACATAACAGTTTACATATACAGGCAAACATTTCACCAGAATAGATGAGCATTTTTAATTGCATATTTTTGGGAAACCAAATGGCAAAATGCCCTGTTATGCAAGAGCTTACTATGCTTGCTTGCTATGTTAAGTCTACTAGAAAATCATGTAAAAATTAAGTTAACTCAATAAGCTGGGTTGGCTTCCAATAAGGATTTATTATATCTTAGTTTGGATATGTACAAGGGACTGTTTTATTATTACAGAGAAAAAGCAAATCATGTTTAATAATTTGGACAATTTGAATGAAAGGGAATCTATGGGAGATGGCCTTCTTCTAATGTGGAGCTTTCTGGATAATGGGCTTTCTGTATAACTGTACCAAATTACCAGAAATGCAGTTGCTGGTAATATCCTTAGATATAGGCCCCAGCCTGCCCTCCTACTAGTACTTTGTTGTCTTGTGGCTCCACCCCTTTGACATCGCTATGGAGTGGATATTTCTAGGTATTCAACAGGAACTTTTCAATATATATTATATTATATTATATTATTATACCATTGTGATAATAAGTTGTTCATAAATTGAATAACATATATAGAAATTTTTAGTTATTGCCATACTTTTTAAATTTAATTATAAAAAGAGCTATGAATATTTAATGCTTAGTTACAGTATTCTGTAACACTTCTGTTAAATGACTTCTTGAATCTTGTGAATAACAGAAAATACTGTATATTACCTTGAAACTCCTCAATCTGTCTAAAAGTGTTATTTATACATTACTGATATATAACTGAGGGGTAGACTTCACAATTAGATCTTTACAGCAATTTTTTTTGCTGCAAAAAACATGGTTACACATTTTTTAGATTTGTCAAATAAGCAATCATGAACAAATCTTTGAAAACTGGAATTTAAAAATTTTATAATCCATTTTCACAAAATTTTAAGATTTTGCACTTTGCAGACTAACTGAAAATGAATAGAGGAATGGGATTTTAGTCTGGTCAAGTTTTTCGTAAGTACTTAACACAATCGCCTGAGATAATGAGAAAATTTCAACATTTTTAAAATTTGTAAAAAAAAAACTTTAAAGCACTCTAAATGGGATTTAAATAAATCTGCCCTCAAGTTTACAGAGAATGTATAATAATTTTGTTAGCTTTACCTGCTGCAGACTGGTACTGTTTGCTACAAAGCAGTCAATTAGCTTTAATGCTCCTTTTTTTTTAATTGATTTTTTATTCTTCAGTCAACTAAAAGAAATGAGCAGATTTTATTGCCTTCGGTTTTGTGGATTATAACTCTTTTAAAGGAAGAAGTGAAGCTGTTTTATTAGAATGTGATAAATGGGATACTTTGCAAGTTTGACTGTGCTGGTGACATTAGGACATCGTAATTATGTGCTATTATGGAGTAAGAAAGACAAAGTTATGAGATTTAAAACTGATTTATTTTTTTGCAAGTGTTGAATGATGAAATCCAATTGTTTATTTCTGTTGTTATCAATCATATGGAGTGTTGTGCAGATGACTATATTTGGTAACAGAAAGCTAACATTTCTTGAGCGCTTCCTTCTGTAGTCTGCAGTCTCTCAAGCTTTCTTATTAAGTCTGCATCATTTCACTGTAAAACAATAAGCCCTTGAAATAATATCCCTTGCTTGGCAACTAACCACTGCAAGATAACAGTTGACACTCGGACTAATTTGGTAATATAAAGTATTAAAGCATGGCATTTGCAAAGTGACATCTTAAGAGAATCAGCTGTTCATGTGTTAGTTTAAATGCCAACCGCTGCCTCCTATCAAATCATCTTTCACTTTGTATAAACAGAAATGCTTTTTCTGCAATTCCCATTGCAGTTGTTTCGTTTGTAACAAGTCCGTTCATCGTATTGAAGCAAAAGTACAAATATCTTCCTCTTGCCAAAATCATACATGTCCCAGTGTATAACAGGAGTTCTGGCTTTTTCTTTATTGCAAAAGTCCTAAAGAATTGATCCACTAAATCCAAACCTTGGTTTTAGGACAAAATCATATGAATATGACTATGAAGATTCTCATTTATCCAGGGCATGGTTTATCTAGTCTACGTAATTGTGGAGCAACTGGACTTTCTGAGTAATCATTGAGCGAGCGGATCTCTCAGTATAGCAAGACTCTAGTTCCTTCCCTGAATGCAGATACCAGATACTGTATATTGTTTAGAATACAATGGCTTTAGTACTTAAAGGGGTGGTTCACCTTCAAGTTAACTTTTAGTATATTGTAGAAGGACCAATTCTAGGAAACTTTTCAATTGTGGTCTTCATTATTTATTTTTCATAGTTTTTTAATGATTTGCAATTTTCTTCTGTTTCTTTGCAGCTTGCAAATGGGGGTCCCTGACACCATCAAAAAACAAATGCTCTGTAAGGCTACAAATGTATTGTTATTGTTAGTTTTTATTACTTATCATTCTATTCAGTCCATCTCCTATTTATATTCCACTCTCTTATTCAAATCAATGCAGGGTTGCTAGGGTAATTTGTACCCTAGAAACCAAATTGCTGACACTGCAAACTAGAGAGCTGCTGAATACAAAGCAAAATAACTAAAAAAACAAAAACAATAAAAAATTTAAACCAATTGAAAATTGTCTCATAATGAGGAAAATCTTCATTATGGTAAATAACTGTTATTAGACTTGTGCAGTGTGAATATAAGCACATCTTTATCTAAATGAGTCTTTATGCATGGTTATATTTATGATTATCACCAACCTCTCCAAGTCTCTCTTCCAGATTGCTGTTATTAATTTAAGATACTTGGTGATATATCATAACCATCTGTTGTATTTGTGCTTACGCCATCGCATCATGTCTGCTTCGTTTTCAGTGTTGTTTGTTCCATTATTATTATTTTGCATCTACACTTCCATGACACTTTCTTTGAATATCTCCAGTGTGGATTCAGTAGCATAGCAACCCAGGGGTGCACACAGCTGTCTCTTTCTTCAAACTTTTATTTGGGTTTTTCATAGAGATTTTTTTTTATCATAAATGTTATATTAAGCAAGATTGAAGGACATACATTTTGTTAACGTCTCAGACTTTCTAACAATATGTATAGCACTGTGACAAAGCAAGCAACTATCTTCCTCCATCTGTGCTGCCCAACAGTTTTATTTATAGGACAATGCATGGAATATATTTCTATCTTCTAACCTTCACCTTTGTCATTCTTGAACAGTAATTGTTACTTCAATAAAAGTTTTCCTTACATACATGAAGAAAGCACAAAAATATGCTACAAGGGCCAACATTAGCCTGTGTAGTTATTGGTTATACAAGGTCTCCAGGTTTCCATGTAATGCTAATTACCAATTAAAGTGCATGATCTTGCTAGACTGGACTTAAGTCAGAAGCAACAATGAGTCAATGGCATAAACACAAACATGCCTTTAAACCTGACAAAACATTTGGATCATGTAATTATGATGATTACTAGAATTTGTCTAATGTAAGAAATGTAAGGTAGAAAATAAAGGTAGCAAAGAGGCCCTCCATAAGTACCTCTAAAAAGGACTTAATTTTGATATGCTGTATATGACAAAAAGAAGCTGGTAGATATATGCAAACGGTTATGAAAGAAAAGGCAACCAATAAGATGTTTACAGGTGACCAGTAAATGCTACCTGCTGATTGGTTGCTATGGGTTACTTCTCCTGGGCAAACTTAGTGTATTTTATTACATAACCCACTATGTGTTCTGACATGACCACAAGGGTGCCATAATTGAGTACTTGGAGTAAGTAGCATGGAGGAGGCTGGCTGTGCAACAGGCAGACATCAAGGAAAGGCAGGGAGAAAGCACAAGGCTCAGCACAGCAAGGGCATTGACAGAAAACTCAATGTACAGGTAGCAGGACTGACAGAGTTCAAGCATGGCAATGGTAAAAGTAGTAACAAGTCAAGAGATCCTATTGCATACTGCATAGAGAGCCCAGCAGAATAATGATATCAGTTAAAAGGATCAGACCATGTGAATCAGTGGCCTGAATTCTGCAGCCTCCTGATGTACTTCCTGGAATCTCTGGAATTCAATCCCTGATTGGCTTCTATTGGAGTAGCAGCCACAAGTATCAAAAAGACGAAAATGGCAGTTTGGCAGACTTTGCTTGACTGCTTTCAGTAGTCTAAAATGCAAATTGCAAGAGGGGGTGGGGTTTAGACAATACAAATAATAATAAAATTAGTAATAATATAATTATAAAATAGTAATAAGCAAAACTGCCCAATGCATTGGAGCTGCATTTTGCTGCAATTTTTTGCATGGCAGAATTCTAGTGCACACTCATGAAAATTTTCTCCACTCACTCCCGATGAATCTTTATCAAGCCATACTCATTCCTACTGATAATTCTTCCCGATCTGGAATGGGAGATATACTTTGCTGGTTCTAATGCACTTTTTAAATGGCAGTGAAGTCTCACTAGATGTACCTAACCCTACGATGGGTCTTTCTACAGTCAACTGGAACATTATTTTAAATGTAGCCCACAGACCAAAATAAGTAGAATCTCACTCTTTTGAAAATACCAGAACCAGTAAACTCAAATATTATGTCCGTTCCCCCTGTTAAAATATACACAATCCATTGTCACAGTTCAGAAATAAAATAGTTTATTCAAGCCTCTACTTTTCCATTTAAACTTTACCAACAGTAGCCACAACTTCTGAAAAAGTTGTGGTTGGGGGAAACATACTATTTCAGCCCATTTGTTATGGCATTATTTACTAAAATTCACATTCCCATTTTTCTAACTCCTATAAAGGAATTTGGTTATTTGACTAATAATTCAGATTGAGGAAAAAACCAACAAAATCTAGCATCGATTGGATTATCAAATGAAACTCAGTGCTAAAATCCTGAAACTTTTGAGAACCACGAAGGTATAAAACATGTTCCAAAGGTCAAAGGGACCATCTACCATTAACTTTTAGATGACTTTGACAGGTTTTAGCCAGAGTATTTTCAAATTCGAATTGATAACAGCTTCAGGATGGAAGAAATGTATTTTTCTTTTAAAATCACCAACCAATAAGCAATTAGACTTAAAGTGGACCTGTCACCCACACACAAAAATCTGTATAGGATTAAACATGAAATACAATTTAAAATTTTTATTAAAGCATTAAAGCTGTTTTAAAAATCTCAGCTGTCAATCAAATATTGGGTGCCACTCCTCTATGCCTTAGGCATAGAGGCGGGGCAGATAATTACTTTCACTTTCCATTCAGCACTTCCTAGATGCCACTGCTCCCCACACATTCCTCCAGTTCTCTTAACCATTCAATTGTGTAGCCAGGACATGGGGATAGACATTGGGTCCCCCATTCTGGTGCACAAACAAGATTCTGAGATGATGCAAGACTTGCCTTAATAACAGTGTCCACAAAATGGCTCCTGCCCGCTTGCTATAAATATGAATTCCCAGACTGAAGAAAACAAGATTAAAATAATTTATATATTGTAATTAATGTTAATTATGCTTGACTATTTTTTTGGGGTGACGGGTATACTTTAAGCAATCAAGCAGACATAAATATGATAAAAATAAATTTTTGTGAAACGTGGTTTATTCATACACTGATGCCAAACAGCACATATATTGTTAAATGCCCCCTACAGACTGCGGTGCGATTCACCACAGAGGGAAATTTAACCATATTGTATGGTCAGTCATTTCATTATTAACATCCACAAGAAATGTATATTTTTTTTCAACTGAAAATAACAGAAACAGGTTCTTGTTTGAGTACAATGATCCTTTGTTACATTAAACACAAAACAAGGAACACAAAGCTGATGGGATTTTTAGCACAATGTGAAATGAGAGATAATTAATGATACTTTAAATAAGGAAAATAACGGCTCCAGATTGTGTGCAGAACAGGAGAAAAACCGACCACTAACAGTTGGTAGGGGTCACTTGATGGAGAAATGTGGAGGTAGAACATAATTAGTGATGAGTGTAGGAGGGAGAGTAATGAGCAACATTTTCTAATGATTTTGTTTATCTGTCCAACTTGTAAGCCTACAAGCGCAATGGAACAAGTCCCTGGTTTAAATATCAAGGAAAAAGTTCTGTCAGCATCCTTATGTGAACATGTACTGGTTATTATCATTATTTACAAGACTTGAAACAGCAGCAATTTGATCTTATAGCATTTTAACATGCTGGGATTCAATTTCAGTCTACAATATGTCATTGTAGGCTGATGTGTTTTACAAACATATATTTTGCAAAATTCAGACCAACTCCAAGGCCCATTTCATCTTATGTCCTGCTGCGCATGTATAGGCATGCTTCTGTGTATTCAGTATATATTATATATAGAACACTAAAATACAAAAACAAATATTAATATTCAAAATATTCCATACTTCAAAGATGTTTATTTTTTGCTGGTTGAGGCTGCTAGTTACAAATCATTACTGCATCACCCAAAATTCTTATCCAAACATTTCACTGTGATGCAACACTTATCTCATACATAA
>CM044440.1:119934983-119948750 GCA_024363595.1 Xenopus borealis | reverse complement strand
AAATATGTAAGAATTTAATACATTTATCAACATTTAGACCCCTGAGTGCCTCCACTTTTTACAATTACTGTGATATGTTGCGGGAGATGCACCCGAGACTTGGCTTGGGTGAGTGCCGATACGAGTTGTGACTATATATATTTGTTTGTGTTCTCCTCTTCTGACAGGTTTGCTAAAATATAGTGGGTAACAAAACATGCCCCTTAACACAATGATAGAATATAGGTATGGGACCTGTTAACCATAATGTTCAGGAATTGAAGTTTTCCGTATAACGGATCTTTCCCTAATTTGGATCGTCATAACTTAAATCCACTAGAAAATCTTTTAAACATTAGTTTGGATAAATAACAAGGTACTGTTTTACTATTACAGAGAAAAATATATGCCTTACTCTTTTTTCCCAACTCCTAGTGTTAGTTATATTTTATTGGCTCATTGCTACCAAAAAAATATGTTAATTTACAACTGAAAAAGGATTCCGAAGACAAGTTATGACATGAGGAAGCATTATACGGACTCTAAAAATACTTCTCTGTGCAAAAACTGAGCCAGTGCCACCACTTTGAGAGAATGGATAAAGTGTTCTCAATTGTATTTAGAGTGTTAGAACATAAAGAAGTTGGACTGAGTTCATTTTTCAAAATATGCATATGTGTAGAACTTCTACACTGTTTAAAATTAGAATCCTCAGTTCCTTTGAGATAATTTATATTCAAAGCTATCAAAATAACCCTCAACAGGTGTTAAAAAGTCATGGAATATACTGCACTTTGCCACTTGAAGCATAGCTACCTCTATTGTTTCTTCTTATAGTATATACAGAATAGAGGAAACATGACCCATTTGCTAAGATTGGGAATGTTCCATTTACAATAAACAAGGCATAGGTGTCTGAAATGAAATAAATGTTCAATGACCTTTCTCAAAAAAATGTCAGACCCCTATTATAATTAACTGGAATTGCTATGGCATTTTCTTCCTCATGGGTTATCACTTTTATCAAGAGTTAATTATTCCATACTTTATTCTCCGATGCATTTACGTTCATAGGTGCTGTTTATACAGTGCAAATATAAAACTGTGTTTAAGGGGTGGGGTGAATAACGAGTGAAATTGCCCAATTGAAGATATTGTGTTCCAAGGTTGTAATTCCGTTTGACAGTTTCCCATTGAATCAAACATGACATCGGGCAAATTATCCTGGGCAGGAGCACAGCAAAGGAAAAAAAACAGGTGTTAATATCAACTTCCTGCATCACAGAACAAACCTATTGTGCATTGAAGGACATGCACCTGTGCTATTGTCTTTATCCAGGAAGAATACATTTTAGCACAAATAAACTTTTATTCAAATAGAGGCAAGAGACAGATGCTTTTGGTTAATATATGCATGAATTAGTATGTATACATATTGCTTCTCTAACAAATTAATGCTTTTAGCTGAATGGTTTGGGATTCATTTATAGCTCTCTGAAAGTATTTGATTTAAAACAATGAAGGAAAGATTTTAATCTTGTGTTTATTTACATTATTTTCAACTGCTGCTGTCGGAATATAATGTTATGCAAACCACGAAAATATTGTCTTGAAAAAAGCATGTATTTGTTTAGTGTTTGAGCATGTAAATTAAAATGTTTAAAAAAACACAAACAAATTCCTTCCTTCTTCTGAGTGAGGAAGTCTGCATATTTAGGCATTCCGAAAATGTGTATTTTTAATCTGAATGCATTATTCATATTTGTTTTTGTTTTTAGAAAAGTAGGAGCTAAACAATGAGGGTTTTGTTTTCATTGGCTATTTAGAATAGTAAACAATGCGGAGTAGGAAATTTTTACATTTGTATCCCAAGGAGAAAACTTGTAAGAGATTTGAATCTTTACATGTAAGTTGAAAGTTGCCAACAGTAAATGGAAAATATAAGTCATAATATATGTAAAGGCTCCCTTATTCACTTGTCAGGAGCTCGGGGCAGCGCGTGTTTCCTGTTTGGCGTTTTGGTGCCAAATTCAAAATTTAAGGACGCTGAGGACGCTGGTTCGATGCCCAAGTATAGGTCATTGTGTTTTGTGTTCCTGGGTATTCTAATATTCCTGTCTGATCATCAGCCTGTTTCCTGATATTGATTCTGTGCTGCCTGACTTATTGAAGCTTTGCCTGGACTTTAACATTCTTTTGAACATCCCTTGTACTGTGCCTTGGACTCTCTGGACTCTCTGGAAGGACTTCCTCCTTGATCCTGACTACCTCCCTATGGGAGTCGCGGCCCCCCTGACATCCATAAGGTGCTGAATAACGGGGAAGCCATCTCCCATAAGCAAACAATTCTATTTTTTTTTTAATTGTGTTTCTTTTTCTCTGTAATAATAAAACAGCACCTTGTAATTGTGATTTGAATTTCAAATTTATGTGAATTTTTTGTTATACTCTAATAAATTTAAAAATACTGACAACTCGAAAGGAGGTTATTCAAGAAACCATTCAAACGTCTAATATTCAATCGAATAGTCCCGAACCGAAATTTCTAATCAAGTTCAAATCGAGTTTTCCCTCTGAAAAAAAAACAAAAATTTCAGGAAGGCAATTAACATATTCAATAGCAGACATCTAGAATAACCCCCAATAACTAATTGGTTGATCAAACGGTCACTCCATAAGCTTTGATTGCTCAAATTCAACTGAATTTTCCAATTAGCATGTTGGTTTAGGATACTTAGTATACCTCCAATACCTGACCAATACCAATTCATATGATATCCCAGGTGAAATTAATCAGTGATAATAACTATATAAAAAGAATAGGAAAAGAAATATCAGAAAAATGTCTTTTGAGTCCAGAACCTACTATTTTTAACAATTATAAAGTGCAGTGCATAGAGTTAAAATTCATTCAGTAATGTGCTGAAGGACTCCAATATGTAGTCAAATAATTGCCAGCTCACAAAATAAAGTGCAATGCTAATTCATTGATTAAATGCAATTCAATTAATCTATTTCCTTAAAAAATTGATGAGTCAGTTACTTCTCTATATTTCCAAATTCATGAATTTAAAGTGCAGTCAAAAACAGATTTGTTAATTACCCCCCTCGTTCCACTCTGGGTGATATTATGAGGTTAGCCATTCAGACTAACAGGAGACAAACCCCTTCTTTACCTATTCCTCAGGAGAAACCCATACAATTGGGAGTTACTCATCTCTCCCCTGAAGAAAAGAAGAAAAGGCTTTAAGGTGATCGCAAGGTGAATGTATTGTGGGGATAAAGGTAATTTCCTCAACCATTGTCCTAAGAGGCTGAGAAGGGGACCTCCATGGGGGTCAAGACGTGTCCTTCTTGACCCCAATGTCTAAACTCCCCTCAGGTGGTTGCAGTTACTTCTTTGGAGGGGTTGCCTTCACCTTATGCAGACTTTCCTATGTGTCTTTAAAAATAAAAAGCCACTGAAACACTACCACTGCATAGGCAGTATGACTGTCCTATTGAGTTGGTCTAATGGTCTACTCCCTCTAGAGGGAGAACATATCATCTCTTCTTTCCTGAAGTTCAGGCTATGAAGGATTACATTAAAGAAAACTTGGAGAGAGGCTTTATTAGACCCTCTAATTCTACTGCAGGGCTGGTTCCTTTTTCATGGGCAAAAAAGAAAGGGGTCTTTGCCCATGCATTGACTATTGTGGCCTTAACAAAATGCTATCCCCTTCCACTAATCTCAGAGTTATTTGATAAAGTTAAAAATGCCACAATTCACACTAAATTTGATATTAGAGGTGCGTATATCATTCATGTTATGGAAGGGGGTGAGTGGAAAACAGTCATTAATATCAGGGATGGCCATTATGAATATTTAGTTATGCTGGTTGGCTTTTGCAATAACCCTGCAGTTTTCCAGGACTATCCTTTGAACACTGCCTGTACTGGCCTGACTGACCTTGCTTGAACTCTGCTTGTACGAATCACTGCCTCTCTGTACCTGCTTGAACTCTGCCTGTACCGACCCTGGCTTGTCTGACTACTCTCTTCATCTATTTCCTGAAATGTTGCCTTCCATACTTAATCCTTGGTAACACGGGTGCCCCTTAGCTTGTCCAGAATTGTTGCTCCTCTCATATTAAGACCTGGCGGCATATGAGTAGCTGAGGGCTCCTCTCACAGTCAAAGCAGTTGCTAAAGGCAGAAGCTTACCCAAAACCAGGGAGCCTAGCACTTGTTCTGGTGACAGTTACACATTTAGAACTAAATTAGCAAATTGTATTTAGCTTTAATTTATCTTGGACTTCTATGGAATGCTTGTTTAGGAATTAATGTTGACTTTTATACAGAGCTTACCAATCACAAGCCTGTATCTGGCTGGCTGAACACCCGCACTATTTCCCATCCCCCCCCCCACACACACACACAATCACTTGCTTCTGAAGCCAGGTAAATAAGAAGGTGATGTACAGTATGCTAGTGTACAAAAGGATTCCATGCTCTCCTTCACCAGAAGAGTCAAACATCTCTCCTGACTGAGATTCGGGCTACCAAACACAACAATTCGCATACTAGATATGTGAAATAGCAGGTCTGGGTGAACATTTCTAAAAACACTGTTGAAACCTCTTTAAAGAACATTTGTAACTGGTGCCAAACTGCAGAAATTGGTAGACTTTTGTAACAAGACAAATAATTTAATTCATCTATATTAAAAAATTATTTCATTATCTCCAAGTTTAGGACAGCTAAACAGCTCTAAGCTATGTCCAAATATCCTTACCTTTATTATAATGAAACATATATTTTTTTGTAATTCTCGGATCATGCTTAGCACTTTAGAACTACTATATCATTTTCTAAAAATAGTTGGAATGTAATTTACAGTAGTGTTTAATAACAACAGATTTGTGTTCACTGATTTAATGGTAGTTGGTGTTATTAAACATTTATCAACTGTCAACACATTTCTTTAAACATGCTAAACAAATTGCAATGCATTTCAATAATATAATACAAGATTAGTATGTATTACTGAATATTACCCAACTAGTGTTAAGTATAAAGAGAACAGTGAGGAAGCTAGGGAGGCCCTTTAGAAGTCAGTGGAAGGTGCTCTAATCCTAGTGGACCTTTTTTAATCAATTTGAGCTTTTAATTAATTTTTTTAGAGGTATTCATATTTATTATGTATTTATATAAATTTTATGACATTGATGGTTTAAGAGAAAGCGAGTTTATTCAAAGTTTTTAAAACCACTAAAAGAACATTGTTGATACATAGGCTTCCTCATATTTGTTTAAAATTGCTTCTATTGATCATCACTCACAGTGTGGATTAGCTTGATAGGTCTCCAGTATCATGGAAATCAGGTAGCTTATTAATTATTCTCTGATATTTTATTGAATTTGAGTTTTCCATAATAGATTTTTTTAGATTTATCAATCGAAAAAATAAAAAAAATCGAAAAAAAATCAAATCAACTAGCTAAACCCTGGCAAGCTTCTATAGAAGTCTTTGGGAGGTGTCCTGTACATTTTATTTTCACTGTTCAAGCTATCACATTTTAAAGCTTTTTTTTTCTTTTAAATTTGGTCATTAAGGTTAAGTTTTTTCCCCTGCAAATATATACAATTGAGTTTTTATAGTATTTGTGAAAAAATTATGATCACAAGTATTTTTTAAGTTGAAATAGAAAATGAATCATTCTGCTGATATGAGAACAGGGGCATGACTACAGAGGAAACAGACCCTGTGGCTACAAGGGGCCCAGCAAGGCCCTAATTTATGTACAATTAAAATAAATATTGGTAAAACAAGTCAACCTCCAGACATTTTTGGGGCCTGAAAAATTATTTGAGGTATTTGAGGTGGGGCCCAGTAAGATCTAGTTATGCCACTTTATGAGAGTCTATGTGATTTTATTGGTTAACAGAATAAGTAAAAAATGCAAGCTTATGAGATGATAGTATTAACTCTTGAAGTTAATATGAAGCAGCATATTTATAAAAATGTGTGCTGCAAAAACTTGTTGAATTCAAAGAAAATTCAATTGCAAAGAAAATTGTACTTTCTTTGATTATTTTTTCCATATTCAACCATTAAATGTAACTTTAAAATTTAAATATGATTGTTGAAAATACACCTCTCATTAACTTCTAAAGAAATTTGGCAGGTTTAAGTTGACAGTTTTTTTATTTTAATCTTGAGATCTATTTTTAGTACAAAATTTAAATGGTCTGCTCCTGGTCGGCTTAGTTATGCTAATATTGCAAAAGGTTACAGGCTCTTTGTAGACCCACAAACTTTAGGCCACATGACAAGGGGCAGAGACAAATACCTGCCTTCCCCCCAAACTGGCCTAGAAATAACCCACTCACCATTCATTTATTAGTTGGAGTCTTTAGGCCACAGCTTTATTACACAAACATAATTTAACAATATATAATACAGATATCAATAACCATTTATTAACAACATTGTAAACATACAATATGAACAGTGATATACCATTAACTTATAATCCTCTGCAAGGCCCCTGGCAATGGACCCAATTAGGTGCATGCAATCTTACCAGCCACCAGCCACTTGTGCCTTCTAGCATGATGGGTACACTGGATTGCATGCTACCTCCAACACCACATACCCTCCCAGAGACCAACACTCTTAGGGAGGAACACCACCAACCAAGTTCCATTAACCAACTTGGGACTTGGTAAAAAACTCCAGCTTCTCAATTAACTCTCGCCATTGCCAGGGACCCGCCGCCCGGCTGTGACAACGGGCTAACCCCTCTTATCACCTCTTGGTTAGTTAACCCAATACTCACCATTCCACGTCCACTTAACCTGTGCCCCACTCACCCAGGCCACAATTGTGACATCTAGCACAAAGGGTTAATACAAAGGGAGGGAGGGTGGGACTCCTTTTTCTCTTCCAAAATGGATGCCCTCCTTAGCAGTTAGTGCTATAAGTCCCCTTAACCCCACCCCCCCAACTACATCACTAAACCCCACAACTAATCCCCTGCCAGGCAGCTCTGTCCCGCCCCTGTCATGTACCCTTTGCCAGCATACACTGTCCAGGGTTTTGCTTATCTCCAATTTGTAAAAATGAAAATGGCAATATGTTGGGGTAGAAACACAAGAAGATTTCTTGTGAGTTATTCTATTAAGCAAAGCTTTGGCTCATAGCACTTTCATTAAGAATGTGATTTTTCTTTTTAGGACTGAGTTTCAAATGAAACTAAATATATTCTTATCAGCAGTTTTATGCGGAATTAGTATAATGAGAACGTATCATGTTCAGATGTATTTTTCTGTACTGCAACACTTTGCACATTGCAGTTTCTAACAGAGTAAAAGATGTACTGTTGTTTAATTATCATTTCACCATAAGGTTAGTATTTTCATTTGGATTTTACTTCGTTGAAACAGATGGTTTATCTTCACTGGAAGGTCTTCAGTAGGATAAATTTAGAGTTTCTTCCCTTCTTAATTTTCCTACATATAACCTTTCTTTGCACTTTAGAATCTTCCAAAGTTTTACACCCTCATCTTTGATGTATTCATGCTTTTCACTAAGCCAACATGATTGCCCATAATGCTTCAACTTGAGAGTGTTCCCTCTCCTATCTGGATCATTAAATGTTCTACACCCACACTGTATAATTTAAAATACTTCCATTATGATACACTTTCTTCTGTATATTGTCTGCTTTGATATTTAAGAAGTCTGCAAATAAAAATGTGCATATGCTACAATTTGCAAAAAAAAAAAAGAATAACTTTCTATTGCTGCCAAAAAATAAAACATGGTTTGTATTTTAGTGCTTGCTATTCTTTTCTGAGCCTCTATAACCCTGACATTTAAAAAAAAAAATGTTTTTTGTTATGAGCACCACCTGCCAACCAGCAAGCAAATCCATTCTTATGGTAGACTTGTATTTTAATTATTCATTTTCATCACTTACTGTTCTCTTTGGACTATCTCCTATTCATCTTCCAGATGTCACTCAAACCGTTATGTCATCACAATGTGTGGCAGTCTTTATTGCAACAACTCATGCACAATGACCTATTAGATATGTTTTGGATAGTGATGGGCGAATCTATCCCGTTTCGCCAAAAATTGGTGAAAAAATCACGAAACGGTGTGCGTTTTTTTTCCGACACCAGCAAATTTTCGCTGGTGTTTCCCGAATCGTGGGAATTCGCTGCGAATTCGCGCATGGCAAATAAATTCAACCATCACTAGTTTTGGACTACATCATCAGAGCCAGAAATAGGGGTAGGCAGAAGAGGCACCTGCCTAGGACGCAAAGCTGTGGGGACACTGGGCAGGTACCTGTTCAAAAGTTTTCTGCCTACCCCTAGTACGGCTGTTCACTCCCCTGCATCTCTCCTTCCTCCTTCCCCCTGTCACTCTCCCCTCCACCCTCTTGTCACTCCCTCCCCTTATCACTCTCCTCGTCACGACCTTGCCCTTTTCCTTTCCTTAATCTCCCCTATGTCTCGTGCATACTTGCACCTGTGCGCTGTCACGAGTGTGAGCATGCGCAGTTACAACAGGTGGGTGTGAGTAGCTTCTAGGGCATCCGGTCAGCTTGTTCTGGCCCTGTACATCATGTCCATTTATTAAGCAAGAAATGTTTCCACCAGGGTAGGAATTAGGGGCGGCAGAAGAGGCACGTCAGCGGTGTAATGGTTGCGGGCGTGGGCACATAACCCTTATAATTTGGCCCAGGCCCTGGTTTCCATTATACCTTGTGAAGTCATACATGGTCCTGGCAGCAGAGAAGTATTATGTGCACTATGAATCAAACAAAGACATTTCAGGTGGTCCTAATCTTATATGATATACAGATTTGGGATCTGTTATTTGAAAAACCATCCAGAAAGTTCAGCATTTCGGAAAGGCCATCTCCTGCATAATTTGAAAATATTTTTTTTCTGTAATAACAAAGTATGGCGGTCCAAATGACTTATATGAAAAACCCCAGGTCCCAAGCATCTAGGAGAATAGGTCCCATGCCAGTACCAAAACGACTTAGCTGCTAGGGCATATAGGGCACCTACTAACCAGTGAGATTAAAATACAACAGATGGAACAAAATATTAAATAAACACAATCAATGGTATTCATTAAAATGTTCTGGTTATTTATGTTGTAGATAAAGTGTGTTAACCATTGTAATCAACCAAGTTTACTTTACATACACAAAAGGGTTCATCCATTAATGCAGTCAAAGTGTGCAAAGCTTTTTTTACCCACAATGCACCCCCCCCATATTTAATTTATTGTAGTCATGCCTTTCCCAAATGCTGTGTTCCCTTTCCTCTCCTTCAGCATCGTTGTATCAATGCAGCAAGATGAATACAATTGTGTCTTGAAGCAAATTGGGCGAAGTTGTACCTAATACAGTATGTTTGTAGCAGGTTTGACATGATTTCTGGAACTCATGGTTAGCATGTGATACACTGCTTACCTACTGAAACTTTGAGAGTAAGAGATCACACACCCAGAATAACTGGCAAAGTGCTCATACACAAGAGAAACCCCATTCAGTGACACCAAAGAAGCACTAGCATGGAAGGGATTGTGCATTCAAAAAAGTTTGTTATCCAAAAAGATACATGGCTAGAGAAGCAGTATGATTACAACCATTAGAGGGTTTTCATCAGTGGAGAAAAAATAAAAAGCAGTTACACCTATTGATACAGAATATTGAAGGAACTCCATAATTACTGCCAAGTTGAAAATAGCGCTTCCTTCTGGTATTCCACAGGGGTGAGCCCTCGAAACAATGGCCATCAGTGCTTCTTGCACTCAACCATAGAACTCATTTATTAACAGACATCCACATGGGTTATAGAGCAACAATACCAAGAATAGTCAATGAATGGTAGCCAATGTATGCTCACAATAATAACCAATAGCAGGGTGGTCCCTCTAGCAGTTCTTGAAAGGGAAATATCAGTCTACCCAAAGTTTCTCTGTTTCCTCTGAGTACACTTCTTATGTGGAACCTATAAGTCCCTGTTACCCATCTCTGGTTCCCTGACTAGGCAACAATGCCCTTGGGATCTAATCCCATCTATCACATCTCAGTGTAGCCCAAAGCTGCTCAATATAGGTAGCCCTAAGCCTGGTTGGTCCTCCTAGAGAGACTATTACAGTTTCTAATTACCCTTCATTAGTTCTGACTAAAGATGGGTCCACAAGTGACCCCAATTCACTTAGTAGAGTCACTGCCAGAAGGCTCTTGCAAAAAACCCTGAGACTGCATGGAAGTAAGTAAGAATTACTAATTAAGTGTGTCATCGTTGATTGGTAGGCAGCTCACAAATGTTTCAGAAAAGGTTACAATACAGGGTTACCTGTATAACCAGCAATATGTGGTGTTTTGTCATACTGGCTTTAGGGCCAATGTTTCATGCTGTGTTAAAAAATAATGTCCAAATACACCTCACATCCCAGGGATTGCACCATTAAAAATGGTGTACTGATCAAGCTATGTATGATTTTAATGACCACATATCTCTATGTAAAAATATGGCGTTTAAGTAAGTAGCTACTTGAAAATGCTTACAGTACATAGGAGGCTTCCCTTTCCTAAGAAAGATACGTTAATATAGTTTGAGTTACCAGGCTTCCTGTATTGTTATTTTTGACATTTACTGCTGTAAATGTGGCTCTGTAAAAACTCTAAAACTGAATTAATAATTAAAACATCTATTCATTTCAGACAAAACTGTCACAATTTTCACAACAAACTCATCTTACAAAGCAGACACTGTAGTTGTCCTTTACTTGAGACTCAATCACAAGTATGTTAACAGATTTTTAGAGGAATGCCTGTAGAACTGGTAGCTGTTGTACTTATTTTAACATGGATTTTTTTCTGTTCACATATTGCTGAGTGTCCAATTTACCAACTGCACAAATGACTTGCAAGTGCTTTAGCACATCTACTTACATGCTGTCTGTTTGCAATTACCTCAAATGGTTGGGGGATAAAAACATTTACGTGCTTAGAAAATTCAGGCAATCTGGAGATACATTGTGTTATTTTTAGCATAATGCAACACCATTTTAATTGGGATCATTTTAGCCTAATAACAAATGGTTTTGCAAGCCAAAGGGTAGCAGCTTCTTTGTATTCAGACGTTTTAGGACTTCAGTAATACATTGATTTTGTTTCCTGAATTACAGGGATAGAAAAATATCACCTTCATTTACAAAACCAAGACCAGGTAATTATAGACAATCAAGAGCTTTTTTTTGCAGGTAATGATCAGCAATTGTTGTCTGTTTTTCAATTTCACTATTTCTTTTTACTTTGCTCATTGGCTTTTCTTTGGATGCACGTCGTCTTCTCTCTGTTCTTTTATGGTAGTTATATTGTCCTGAGAATCATTTGCATATCTTTCCTAAGCAGCCATGTTTCTTCTTCAAATTTGTGTCCTTAACTTACAACGAAGACCAATGTGCTGAAGTCCCAGCTAAACCTGATTTGGTGCATTTCTATAGATCATAGATTTCTGGGATCTCACCTTGAATAAAAGGAAAAACCTGGAGTTTTTACAGAAACATTGAATGGACTGTGCCTCTATTTTTGTGTGTGTCTATAGATTCACTCTTTAAATAGGAATTTTTAAAATAAGTGCATTTAAGAGGGGTTATAGAGGTTTCAGCATTGTCCTACAAACATTTGTACATTTATTGTATCTATTTCAAGGAAAATGTTGAAGAAATACGCTGAGTTAGTGCTGCAGAAGTACTACTTTTATATATGTTTGTAGGGGGATATTGGAACTTATATATACCTACACTGTATATCATAAGTAGTGATGGGCGAATCAGCGGCACGTCTCATTTAGGACACCGGAGTCAGTTTTTGGATGCCGGCGCCCATTACTGTAAAATTTTGTGGGCGTTTCACAAATTCGCTGCAGGCAAATAAATTCGCCCATCACTAATCATAAGATTTCAAACACTTATGGGGTGCTATTTAAAGGGATTCTGTCATGATTTTTTTGGTATAGATTTATTTCTAATTACATTGTTTACACTACAAATACTTCACTTTACCATGTAAAATTTAATTCCTACCCAACACATGTGGTGTCATCTCAGATCATTTTGCCTGTTTATGTGCTTTCAGAAGATCCAGTGCTGCACTATGGAACTGCTTTCTGATTCTGAGGGGGAGGGGGGAAATTTCTCCAACTTACAGTGCAGCAGTAAAGAGTTACTGAAGTTTATTAGAGCACAAGTCACATGACTGCCAGCACCTGGGACACTGACAGTATGTATATCTGTTTGCTCTTTTGAAAAATTGATTTCAGCGTAGAATTCTTCTGGAGTAGCACTACTAACTGAAAAAAACATTTCCGGACTTTTTTAGAACAAACTATATTAGAGCCCATGGGCAACTACATTTCTGAAGCACATGAATCATTTATTGTTGTATGCAAAACTGACCATATGTCGAACAATTCTACTAATATAACCTGTTGTAAAAACCCTGGAATTACTACCTTGTTTGTTCAATGTGGTGGCAGCTCTAGGGTTCCTCAGCATCAAAAGCATGATTTATTAGATTAGACATAGTGGGGTAACTTTTTTCTGAAATAAAAGGCCTTATTAATGAATCCCACAGGTTTGTGCAATATGTGTTTTGCTGCTACAATACCTACTCTCCCCTGCCCTGGAACATGTAACCACATTTTCAAGTACAGAGTGCCATAACATTACAATAGCTAGCCTACTGACATTTGATCCAAGTGTCAATTCAGTAAGTCAGTAGTGCCCTATGGGCCAGATTCAGTGCAAGGAAATAAACCATGTAGCAGATATCACATAGTTTATCTCATGAAAACTCAATAGAAATATAAGGGGAAATTGAGAATTGAATTCAGAGTTATGTTCTAATCAAATTGGCCCAAATTCTTTTGACCCAGTGTTAGGTAACAACAAGACGACCAGTGTAATCTTGACAGAAACGACCTTCTTGTATATGTAATTGAGTCTTGACAGTCTACTTTAGAACATTGAGGGGTGCAAAGCCAAAATATTGGGTTGGTTAAATGGGTCCAAGGTTTTGGTAACACTTTGCCGAACAATTTTTTTTACAGTTTCAAATACATCTATAATATAGATAAAAAAAATTTACTAATTTAAATTATAACATATCCATTTTATTACTTGATCTTTTATTTGCAGCACCTAGATTAAAGTTATACTTTTTCAATTTGCAATGCAGTAAAGCAAAAATTAAGAGATTAATCTGGCATCGCTAACAATCACAATCAACATCCAATCCCGCTTCAAAGAACAAACAACATTTTGATTGCTTTCACAGTCAATGAAACAGTATAATTTGGCAGACAATATGGATATTCTGCAATTCATTTGTCTAGATTTAGTCTGTTATAATACCATAAAAGATCAAGGAGTTCATATTGGTTACTGATGTGATAATGAGATAATCAGGGTTTACTGAAAATCAACAGTTATTAGCTAATCAGTTTAGCTTAGTGGCTTTTGCTCTGTTATTGTAGACAAAGAATAATTAAACAGCACTTAAGGTATGAAAAAATGCTAGTCAGAAATTGATGTGAGCACGGAACTCTTCAAATGGCCTCCATTAAATGGTATTTTGTTTGTTTCTATGGCAACACGTTTTATTAACTTTCACATTCTCTGCTATAGTAAAACAAGGGGCCGAACGCTTTAAAGATGGCACTGTATAATCCCCTTTAAGCAGATCTATAAATGCTACAGATGAACAG
>CM044440.1:119875591-119898083 GCA_024363595.1 Xenopus borealis | reverse complement strand
ATCCAATTCTTGCTTGGATTAAAAGATCTTACATGTTATTAGTTGATGAAAAAAGTGTCCTTTCTAAAAATTGATTATCATCATTAGTGATGGGCGAATCGGCCGCCGTGTCTCGTTTTTGACGCGGGGGTCTGTTTTTTCAATGCTGGCAATTGATGCCGGCGTGAAAAACAGATGCCCATGGTCAAAAACGAGACGTCAGTGAATTTTCGCCAGGCGAAATTTCACAGGCGTTTCATGGGAATTCACCGCGAATTTGTCGCAGGCAAATAAATTCGCCCATCACTAATCCTATATATGTATATGGTCAGAACTGAATATTAATTAATCATGGATTAAAGTCATTCTTGTTAAAATATATTGTATTAAATCCTTCAATTTATATGCATCTGGTCCTCATGCAATAGGCTTTCTATGTATTCCTCCCCAGAGCATCGATGACATAGACATAACAACATAAATAGTGCATGGTTGCAAGGGTAACTAAGACCCAAGCAATCTGATCCTGTCATTGCACACCAAGCCTCTGAAGAAAAAGCTAAATAACTCAAATCCACAAATAATGAAAAATTAAAACCAATTGCATATTGTCTCAGAATATTACTCTCTATGTCATAATAAAACTGAATTTAAAGGTGAACAACCCCTTTACACCAAAGGAGCATTTGTCCTATGAGTCCAGTATAAAAGCAGTCACAAGGGGACTATGCACCTGATACAGTTATGGTCAGTGCATTAAAATGTGCCCAGTAGCACTTGCACTTTGACATGATTTGAAAACATTTGCTCTGAAAATGTTTGGTGTTTTGTCACTTCTTGGTGTCAAAATGATGTCTGGGTCAAAGTCTTCAGATGCATCTATTGATGAAGGCCATTCTGGAAAACTATAAAAATTGGTGCAACTGCGTTCTTCATAAATGAGTCCTCATATCTCAAGGTCCTTATTTAGATTTCCCTATAGAGTACAGTGGTAGGTACCATGTGACAAAAACAGAAGTCCTTCTCTTTTTTTATCTGTTGCCTTAAAGGAGAACTAAAGAACTTGTGCTTCTTTATCAGCCCAAGGCAACCACAGCCATTTAGCAGTAAAGATCTATGTCTCCAAAGATTTTCTCACTGATTCACATGCTCTGTGCTGCTGTCACTTACTGAGCTTAGGGACCCACTCACAATATACAGTACACATAGTGTCATAGAAATATAGTCACAATATAAGGCTGATTAGTCATTAATACAGATAATTACTAGTGATGGGCGAATCTCCCCAGTTTCGCTTAGCCGAAAAATTCGCAAATTTCCAGAGAAATTCGCAAATCGGCGAAACATTCTCGTTTTTTTCGGCGGATTTTCGCCAGGCAGGAATTTGCCACGAATTCGCCCCTGGCGAATAAATTTGAACCATCACTAATAATTACTACATGGCAGCACAGAAACCAGTGCAACTAGGATCAGAATTTAATAATCATCCCTTTAGCATCAGTTTATATTACAGAACAACTTCATTTTCTGCTGCTGGATAATTAGCAACAACCCTAAGTTTAGCTTCCCAACAGCTGCTCAGAGCCCACTGAGCATGTGAGTGTCACTTTCCAAGATGGTGACCCCCTGTGACAAGTTTGAAGTCCTGGATCATTGCTGCTTTTGAGAAGCTGAAACTTTTGTCTCACAATAAAGTCATTATATAAAAAATGGCATTTCCAGTCATTTTAATTTTTAGGGTTTAATTCTCTTTTAATTCTTTACTGATCTCTGTGTCATTCTAAGCATATCCACAAGCTTACTTTTCTAATGTCAGCAGTGATATAATGCGCCAAACTGTTTCTACCCAATAAACACTCGAACAGATAGTGGAGGATGATTTATTATATGTGGCAGGCATTCTGGGTATGAATTATTTAAGAATCTTTATGGAATATCTGTGATGCCAGCTTGCACTCAGTGTGAAAAACTGAATAGATTTATAATCGTTTTGGTATAAAACAGCATATCTGATGTCACAGAACAACATCTGTTATTAGGAAAAAAAAAATCTAAATTTAAAGGTCCCCATCAGAGAGCGATGGAAACATTCTCACTGTAAAACTCTCTTTTAAGAATAAATATTTTTAAGAAAAGAACTCAAACTCCAATAAAGTGGAATAAAAATGAAAAACTGAGGAATTGTGAATTGTCAGCTTCTGACTAGTTTACTTATTTAGTTTCATAACTTTATATTCATTAAAACATTTGCACCCTATCCCACCCTTAGCACCCATGGGGTGCAAAGCACAGCTGTTCCCTGGACACCAGTGCTCTCCAACTAAATACTAAGGAAAATATTGCACCCCTTAGTTCTCTGCAATTGGGGATTTAAACATGAACCCTTGGATCTTTTTAATCATGACTGGGAGCCACTATTTTGTAAATTGGCTGCAATGTGCATAATATTGCTTTACAATATACCAGGTGTCATATATGATGCACTACAGTGTAGCTGCACAAATGTTGATACCGTTGTTAATGACACCAATTGGTTAACAGAGATGCTTGGGGTGTTCAGATGGTAATGCAACTACAGGCAACAGGGATCATGCATGGGGATTGGCAAGCAAAACCTAGCAGGGTTCAAGATAAAACAGTAGTGGGGTACATTTCCTACCTCTTTCATTTGGGCACCTGGAATGCTAAGGGAGCTCTCTCTTTTTCTTTTTTTCTTTTGACGGAAAAATCAGGTATTCTGTTTCCTTACATGACATTGTTATTTGCAAGTGATGTCTCATTTCTGGAGTCTTTTGTTTGGACTGTCATTATAAGGTTATTATTGTGTTTTTTTTCTGGGATTGTGACATCACTTATATCTTATAGTGTCCTTGCCATTTGGTACTGGTTTCCAGGGTTTCACATCACATGTCAATCGCGGCTATGGTTGTTGGTATTGGATAATACTTTATGGTTGGTTATGGTATTGCAAGGACTGTTTCATTGTAAATATGTTTAATATAGTTATGGCTGGCCTTTTTAGAGCTGCTCTCAGAGTATTATTTAAGAGTTAACACTTGGGGGCAGATTTACTAAATTCTTGTGAATGATTCAAAATTCGATTGAATTTTCAAAAAGATTCGAATTCGAATTTTCGAATAATTTTTGTGGCCACTTCGACCATCGAGTTTCAAAAATTTGATCGAATCGAATTATTCGAATAGATCGAATAAAAGTCTATTCAATCTTTCGACCATTTGATGGTTGAAGTACTTGGCCAGATTAAACCTGCCGAATTGCTGTATAACCGCATGGGAAGCTCCCATAGGGTTATTCCAGATTTTTCAGATCGAATAAAAAAAAATTGATGGAATGGTTAAAATCGTTCGATCTAATTTTTCCTATTCGATATTCGTATTTGAAGGGTTAAAATTAGACCAAAATTCGATGGTTAATTAACCGTTCGAATTCGACCAATAGTAAATCTACCCCTAAATCTACCCCTAACTGTCGTCACCTGGTTACGGAAAATAATTCTGGAATTTTAAGGGGGTTTATTACTAGAATTAAATTTTTCTGAGAAATGAATAAAAAAAATTCAACCAAACTAGAATCTACAATTTACCATTTTTATCATTTATTTATTTTTTATATTTATCATTTATATTTAGATCATCATTTATTTATAAATACATCATACATCATTATATATATATATATATATATATATATATATATATATATACACATATCTATATATACTTAATTTATATATATATATATAGATGTTTATCATTTATACAATTTATCATTAAAAACCAAAAAATTGGATTGCCAAAAACAGTGACTTTTTTGGATTGTCGCATGAAAACCACAATTTTTTTGGCACGGTCTCCCCAAATGTTCTGCTTATCTTGCGAAACCCAGCACAGACAATAATATCTTGAAATTGCAAATAGGACCTCATTGACAGGACCTTGACAGGTTGATTATGGAGTACTTTCAGATTTAGACTTTTTGCAGCCTTGGGGTATAATACATTTCCAAAATTATCGTTTTTTTTCTACTAAAAACTGGGATTTTACAGTGAAATAATTTTTAAAATTTTCACTGTTTGGACTTTAATTAATAACCCCCTAAATATTCAGGTGTGCCTCCTCAGAAATTGGGAATAAATGTAATTCATCAAATGTAAATGCACTTCTGTTTGCAATTCAGCATAGTCCAATTCTTCTAAATCTCTGCATACAAAATGGCAAATGATACTCAGACAGGCTAGCTTATAACTACGCTTTACAAGTGGAAAAATTGCTTCCTTGTTCAATAATTGCTTTTATTGTTTATTATTGTTTATATTATTATTTAAACTATCCATGCCCTCGAGTTCCATCCAAGACATATTTGAACCATTTAGTAGGAAATTTCTTGCTGATTGTTCTTGCAGTAAAGACACCATTTCTATTCTGATGGTGGAATTTCCTTTGCTCTGTTCACAGTGGATGTTATCTTGTCATTTGCAACATCTTATGAAGAAAAATGTATATAGGCCCCCATACACGGGCTGATCATGGGCTGATAAAAGCTGCCGACAGACCAAGCCCATGTGCAAAAGACGGCCAGATGTCGATAGATCTCCCTATGGCCACCTATAGATGTTATCATTTGTCCATGTTATTCATATACCCTCATAGGCTTCATATTAGACTTCAGTTTTAAATTGGTCAAGGTTGATTACCTAAACATGAATATGTACAGGTATGGGATCTGTTATCTGGAAACCCATTATTCAGAAATCTCCGATTTATGGAACGGCCCATAGAATGTCAACGTTCTTCATAAAAACCACATTAGAGTAAAACATTTCCATTCCAAATGAAGTTTTAATGTTAGACAAATTTGTAAAAATGTGTGATTATTTTAAACTTTCTCTATAGAAATGTTCCCCACTATCGTTGCATAATGACTATCTGTACAGTGGTAAATATTTATATACAATTTACGCCATTAGAACATTTGCCACATTACTGTCAGTGCTTCTGGTTTTTAATGAATATGACATAGTGAGGGTCATTTATAAAGTTTGCGCATTGCATATTTATTCTCAAATGATTGTACAGCATATGGTTTTTCGCTAAAATATTGCACTGCTGTGACCAGTTTTCAGATTCTTGCAAATTCGCATTGAGAAAAATTTTTGCAAATGAGATGGGTATTTATGTGAGTGCAGCAACAGTATAAGAAACATGGCGTTGTCAGCAATTTAAATTCGCACTTTGTGAAACTGATTTGCAAATATTTTTCCCTCCACCAAAGTTGTGTTGTAAGTGTGTGAATTAATATTTGCAATTTGCGATTTTTGCCATAGATAAAGTGCCCTTATTGACATTCTCAGTACAATCACTATTCTGTTTGCACATTTAATACACCACTCTTATCCAACTTTATAAATCTAACCATGCCCAGGGCAAATTTGTTCACTGTGCTAATTAATCTATGCAGCCTGACGTTTTTAAATGAGCCCCACTGAGTCAAACTTTAGGAGACAATTCACCCTTTAGTAAATATTTCCCTATTTTGCTCAGCTCTAGGAACCCATATCCCAATCAGCAGGTAGTAGTGATGTGCGGTTCAGGTATAACCCAATCCTGCACTCCCTCTGCCTGCACGAGCCTGACTTCAGAGTTCCTTTTATAGACCTGTGCTGCCTCACCAATGAATCACAAAAGGGGCAGGACGAGTAGGTGCGCTGCTATAAAAGCAGAATCCGGAAGTTGGAAGCCGACTAAGGTCTAAGGTGGTGGGCAGGGAGAGCATGAAGAAGAGCTTGACCCGGACCCACCACCCACAAATGGGGATGCAAGGTTAGCCCGAACCCGACTGACCCGCGGGTATCGGGCCGACCAGCACATCACTACCAGGTAGCATTTCTGTTCCCCTGTTTCAAATCAAAAGTCTTATTGGTTGCTAAACCACCCTGAGGTGGCCCCTGTTATGCTATACACCACTCTTACCTTTGACGTGTCAGGGTGAGGGGGGAAATTCACACGTACACTCTTTGCACTAGAAGAGACAAATTTCCATTTTATCATCCAGAAATTCCTCTCTTAAAGTTACCAGGAGCAATTTTTTTTTTGCTGCACCTAGTATCTTATGGGGCAATGTTGTCTGAGGCCAGCTTTTCACCTTGCCTCGTGGTAAATGTTTTCCTGCCTGGGCAAATGTCTTTATTCACTCCAAATATACAACACAAAAGCTGTTCAAATTGTCTTCGTCGACAATTACATATGCAACAGATGAAAACAATAATAATGTACATTATTTCACTAAAGTACAATAAAATTAAAATATGATCGTGCATCGTGCAGGAATGAACTCGCATGCACATTTCAAGGCTGCAATTATGTCTCCGCTCGTTAGGAAGAAACACGCCAAAAACCAATACGTATTCTTGAGGGTGATACAAAATTCGAGAGGAATACAGTATATTGCAAATGCGATGGACAGATCAAAAAGCACCTGGCCAGTTATCTAGCAGGTCTCCTAATGGAAAAATAATGGGCTTTTATGAGACGGATGAAAAATGCTGTAAGCGTAAAGATGCATTACTTGTAAGAGAAGAGTGCTTGCACAAAGCACAGCCATCCATACAGGGTAAACAAACTGTTTTGTCATTTAGTAAATGGTCTTACTTGGTGCATCTCTATAGATGGGGGGTGTAAGCTTTAATCAAAAGGTATATATTTCAGTATGAAAGGCCTTTTAGAGCTAAACATGACATGATGCTCAACTAGATCTGCCTGAGCAACAATAATACACATTAAGGGGGGGTTAATTATTAAACTCCAATTTTTAACCATCATTTTTACAATATAAAAACTAGAATTTTTCCTGATTTACTAAACCCCAATGCTGCTAAAAGCCTGAATAAAATTGTATTCCAACTCATGGTCATTGGCAGAAGTCCCATTTACAACTGGAAGATACTGTATCATGATCTGCGCTGGGTTTTGTACAGCAATCCCGAAGAATTCATGATTTTCGAGCAATACTTTGAAAATATATGTGTTTTCAGCCATCAAATCTAAAAAAATCATTTTCCCACACCAGATTTTTTTTGTCTTAATTTATTGATAAATACGGTAAAAATGTGCACATGGGATCAGTCGAGGTGGTTTTAAGAAAATAGTGAGAAATTTTCAGATTTTAGTAGAAAACCCCCTAAATGCCATTAAAGACAAGCTTAAAGGGAAAGTATACACCAGAGGCTCCCCCCCCCCCTACGAGGGCACAAAGTAGTTGAAGGGAGGACTCAGCCTGAAGGACAGAGTGGGATAAAAAGTAAAAAACTAGAGTCAGTGGGGAGTTTCCTAGAAATTGGCACCCCTCTGTAATTTTATCTTTGCTTGACAGAGGGACTCCTCAAATGATCATTCACCTTCAGCCATCCCGTTGAAGCCAATTGTTATATACCATAATGAAACACCAGGAGCCAGATATGGTAAATGGCCACAGCATTTATTCACATTTTATTAAATTAATAGAACCTTGCTAGCCTCACCCAAGACAATATTCAAAGCCAGAATTCCCTTAGATTGCTACTATGCTCTGCCGCTCGTCACTTGAGATCAGCACCACTGAGTATTAGGCTGCCTCTACCTGCAGAGAGGATGTGCTCAAACTCTGCCACCAACAGGAACTGCATCTCCCACCATGAGAGAAGTTCTCCATGAGAGATGAGAATGGTCCTACCACTGCTCTGAAAAAACTTAAAATACATTATCACATATCCAATGTTTTGACCCAGAGCAAGATAAGAAATCCAGACTGAAGTCAATGCCAATTATGTCTCAAGAGATAAAAAATTCCTTCCTGACCCCAGTGGAGATTAGAATAGCATGGGGGTGAATGGATTTGCAAAGCTACAACAAAAATTTGTCAGCAAAAAATCCACCGCTACAAACTTGCCTTGAGTATGAATAGTGGCACGCATAAAATTTTCACGAGGCAAAATTATTCTGACGATCAATGATTTTAATGCATTTGGACAAAATAGTCACACGCCAAAAATATTTTGGCACCCATTGACTTTAATGCTTTTCAACACAGCCCTGCCCCCGACATCACAGTTCTACATCCCATCACGTCACACTCCCGCCCCGCTATGTTCATTGGGGAAAAGGTGCCAACCCTGCTGACATCACATCCCTGTCTTTCTCCGCCCCCAAACTTGGCTTTCCCCCTGCCATAATTAATTTCTTCTCACCCAATTACAGCTGCATCTGATTCTGTCAATATTTATATATAAACCAGTGTAATCTTTCTGCAACCCCTGCGTAGATAGCTCCTTTTCCTTTAAAAGTGCGGACAGTCCACCTAATACTTTGCATAATGGTGTGTTTTTGAGTGTGTAAGTGCACTGTTTAACCATTGCACTATTGAAGTTATAATGACTTGTATGTTATTTTAAGAATTGGTTTTATCATTGGAATACAGTCAGTTCATCTGGCCAGTAATAAAGAGCTGTGACATTTGTGAAAATGTTTTTTTTACAGCTGGCTTCAAGTCTCACCTCACTGTTTATATATAAAAATAAGAAAATATTGATGCCATCTGTACAAATATGTGGAAATAGTGAACAAAAACAGGAAATGTAAGCATTAAAATTAGACTGAAGAGTTGATTAGTTGAAGATGATAGAACTCTCCATGAAGCTCATCTCGTTAAATAAAATTTAAAAAAAAACAGAGGAAAAATAATAGGATTTCAACAAAATAATATGCAAAACTATTACTTGTGGTGCTGGTTTTACTTCAATAATAAAAATATACAGTAACTATTTACTTTGAGCTGAGATGAAGAAACATTTCTCCCCCCCTTCCAATCTCTTTCTTTGGAAGCCTGACTGGGATTAAGTAATGGTCCCACAGTACCGGCACCTCCAGTGGCAGTTTATTAGAATTGTAACACTCTTACTGCCAGGGTACATGTGGCATTTTGATGCCCAATGAGCAAATTTCCTCCATCCTCCCATGGAACTGTTTCATGAACATTTTGGTTTCAAGCTGTTGCCACTAACAATTTACTTTTGAGTAGTAGTAGTTGACAGCTGAAACATAGCACTTTTTTTGTAAATAGCCCTCATATCTAGTGATAAGTTAATTTTGTGACCAGTCATGGTTTCAAAGTGAATTTTCGCATTTCACCATCTATTAATGTTTTCATGAAACTGCTGCAAATATCCGCAGGAAACATTTTACCCCAACAAAAAAGTAGGTAAGACAATATTGTAGATGAGACAAAAAAGTAGTAGACATAAAAAAAAACCAACTGACTTTAATGCATTTGGACAAAAAAGTCGCTGAAACAAAAAAGTCACCACAAGAAAATTTCCAATGAATTTGGAGTGAGAAAAAAATAGTTGTGTGCATAAAAAATTGTCATGCATAAAAAACACCCATTGACTTGAATGCGTTTTGTGAATTTTTTGTTTAGCAATTATTTTCGCAGCTTTGGGAATTTTGGGGGTAAGCGAAATGCACCTGAATTGGAGGTGGATGAATATTATCCTCCGTTATTTATATACCAGCAGGAAGTAACAGATATATTTAGAATAACAGGCTGCGTGGAAGTAAACACCTATTCTCCACCCAAGAAACCCAATGAATGACTCAGAAACTGACTTGTGGGTGAAGGTCGGTCACAACTTAATTAGAATGTTTTCTCCAGTGATCCTTGCCCACTTGTAAGCACATATTTATATAACTGAAAACCATTTATTTTATAACCACTTCAGACAAAACCAAGAACAGATGGCAGCCATTGCAATGGGCATATGAGAAACATCTTTTTCCATATAATAATAATAATAAGACAATGATCAAAAGTTCTGCTGTGACAATCCTTTAACTATCATTAAACATAAAAATAAAGTAACAATATGACATAATGTGCACACAAACAGTAATAATGACCAAACCTGTGTCAACCAAAAAAACAGTATGCTCGTTATGTTGAGAGAAAATGTCCATGTATTGCTGAAGGGCGGGGAGCTTTGTTCTAAGATGGCCTTGCTGCAAGGTGCTGCAAGCCCTTAAAATAAGGTCTAATCATAAATATTTTTAAAAAACAAGGTTTTGTAATAATCTTTAGTTGTAGTGTTAGCCTTTTAGGTACAAAAATAGGTGTAGAAATTCAACCAAGAGTATGTTTTTAGTATTATACCTTTTGGATGCTTTTTTACAGCTGAGAGTGAAAGTCAGAGCCACCCCCCCAAAAAAAATCCAAAAATAAAACAGAAGGACATTGTGGAGAAACGCAATAGGTCATAATTGTGTTACCAGATAAAACAAATCATAGCAGTCAATCAAATATTTACTTTCAATAAATTATCAGTAAATGCTGATTAGTTGCAAAGGGATATTGACGTTTATGATATATTCCATTTGATCTACTGTAAGTACAGTATATTGGACTCAGAATTTAATAATTCAACCATGGAAGTTTTTTAATTCAAGTTCCTTTATGATAGCCTAAGTTCTTATGACATGGCGTGCAATAATAAGGTCATTACAGCATTTCTTTCCAGCCCTTTCCAACACAATATTTTAGAGTATATTATTTGTAATATTTTAGAGACAATTTTTTTAAAATAATTTATCAAGATATTGACACTGCATAAAAATGACATCTCTTTAAATGAGCTTTACAAATGAAGATTGTTGATATGATGATAGCTTGTGCTGAAGAGACAGAAGCAATATTTAGTAGTTCCTATGAGCAATAAAACATTTTTGATATTCTATTTTTTTTTTATTTCATTTTGAATAGAACAGCATTATCGCTGTCCTCCAGTGCTGGCAGGAGGTTTCAAAAATGATAATTTATCAGAAAATAGAGAAATAGCAAGTCAATTTCATGGTAGAAAAAAATAAAGAAAGCTCAGGGAGCCTTGCTGCTTTTATTTATGCTTTAAATTGGGACAGACATACATGTGTTATGTGTGCAAGCTGTGAACATAACTGGCTGCAGATAAACAAAGACTTTTTCAGCTATGTAGAAGTCAAAATATTGAGCGAGAACTTATTTTTCTGGAATTTTAAAGGTATAATTCAATTTGCTACTTATGTTGGCAGCACAAGTGCAAACAGTAGCAGAACAGTTACAGTATATTTGTTGTGTCTGAAACCATATATTGCAAAATAAAATAAAAAAAACTGATTTCATTGAATGCAAGTTATAAAAATACAAAAGAAAGATCTGGATATTGTTCCCCTCAATCAATGTAAAATGATCTGGAGGGCTTTAAGGGGGTTCATCATGAAAGGGTAAAGTGCCAAGGCCTAAAAGCTTATTTAGTATTCCTAAAGTTCATTATCCCTTTATTAGTAATGATCCAGGCCTTTAAAATTTTCTGCAACCCTCACATGCTCAGTGGACTTTGAACAGCGGTTGAAAAGGTCAGCTTAGGGGTTGTCACAAGCAGAAACTGAGGTTGTCCTGTAATATAAACTGATTCAACATGTATTACATTTTGATGCTAATTCTGCTTGTTCTCAGCTGCCATGTTCCAATAATCTTAATTATTTAATAATCAGCCTTATATTGTGATTTTTCTATTCTATGAGTACTGTATATTGTAGGATGTTTGCTGTTAAACAGGTCACAAGTAAATGCTACCTTCTCATTGGTTGCTATGGGTTACTGCTCCTGGGCAAACTTAGTGCCTTTTTTACATAACCCTTGAAGTGACAGCAGCACAGAATATGTGAAGTGAATCAGCAGAAAAGAAGATGGGGAGCTACTGGGGCATCTACTGGGGAGACACAGATCTTAACTGCTAAAGAGCTGTGGTTCCCTTTGGGCTGGTACACAAGCACAAACAAAATGCACAACATTTCTAGCCTAATTCTTTAGTTAAGCTTTAGTTCTCCATTAAAGGCCTACAAATAATGTGGGTTGTTCCTGATATTGTTGGCCTGGATATTTGCATTTTTTTACATAACTGTGCATTTCTGGACAGAAACACCCCCATTTACATCACCTTATGCTCTGCTGTATTGGTAATTTTAACTCACCAGATCCCTGTTCTGTAATAAGATTCTGGTTTTTCAAAATGACCAACAGCTACTAGTTTCGTGTAAAGTGGTGGTTGTGGGACTTTAATTCAAGAGTCCCAACCAACATAGAGGTATAACCTTTGGTCAGTAACGCTCAATTTTATGAAAAAGTTTTATATATACTGTATTTTGTATGATGTATATAGTCATTTAACCATGGTGCCAATCAATCTTGGGTAGCAAATATGTTTTCACCCCAAATTTCCTCCTAATTGACCTTCAACTGGGCTTGCATGGGAATGTAAGAGTGAGAATCTCAACCTGGCCTTTAGTTTGCAACTAGGATTGCCACCTTTTGTAATTTCTTTTACCGGCCGGTGGGGGGCAGGCCAAAAAGGGGCGGGTGTGATGGTAAAAAGGGGTGGGGCATGAAATCACAGGGGCGGAGCCACAGCGAGCGATCGGCTGATGACACAAGAAAGGTAAGTTTTAATTGGATTTAAGGCAGGGCAAGGGCCTTTTTTAAGAGCTATTACAAATTTACCGGCAGCTACATGGCAACCCTATTTGCAACCTCGCCCCCCCACACTGCATGGGGGGGGCTTAAGGCTTGAGAACCACTGGTGTAATGCAATTAGAACATTTCTGAAAGATTTGGGAGGTGCTAAGAAAGGCTGTAGCAATTAGAAACAATGGAAATGTACTACTGCAGAGAGATGAGATAGTATTAACTTCATAGCAAATAATGGGAAGCAAAGCCACGGGAAAATCATCATACATTATTTATAACTGTAAAACACTTCTGTTAAACCGGTATAACAGGAATATACAGAAAAATATGTAGAGGGGTCATACATGAGTATAAAAAAAATGTACAGCATAAAAGGGCAGAAATATCGCACATTTATTCAATCACTGTGATCTCCCTTTTGAGACAGTACCAAATTGACCAAATGTCTGTAATAGCAGATGGGGAGATGAATCATTGCCTGAAATCTACCTATTGAAGGCTTAAATCAGCATATAAAAATAGAAAACACCTGACTATCCTGACTTTACATTTACTGAACATATTTAGAATGATTTTAACACATATCCGTTTTTCTCTTGGTGTTCTGTTAGGCAGCCAGCATGCAAAACCATGCAAAACAAATAATAAATAAAAACATGGTACCTTACCCCTTCTCCTCATAGATTGTAAGCTCCATGGAGTGGGTCCTTCTTTGAATACCAGCTTCTATTTTACAGTACTGCAGAACATAGTGGCACTTTATAAATATGTTTTATTATTAATAATAATAATAATACATCTGCTGGGTTTTTTAGCCAGAGCAGAAGCATCTGATAATTGCCATTCAGTATGTCTTCCAATTGCTAGAAATAAAAATGAGAAAACAGAAAAAACAGTTTAAGCGACATAACATAAATCAGATTTTTGTACTCATTTTGAAGCAAGTTGATAAATCTGTATGCACAAAATTACATAAAAAAATCAGCTTGCTTGAATTCTCAATGAGTTTGATTTTCATTTTTAATTCCTCTTAATTTTTAAAATAAATTGCACAAAATTGAGGAAAAATATTCACCACTTTGGAAAAAGTTGCAGAATTGTTAGCACCATTACTGATAAATAGTCCATATATTCTTTGAAGATTTTGATTTGCAGGATTTGAAAAAAATATATAGAGGTATGGACCTATTATCCACAATAAGCAAAGAGTTGATTTAAGCTCTGCGCAGATTATATATACTCGAACAAAATAGCAGCACCGAAGAAATTGTGGATCCACAGGTCGACTTTGGAAATATGTAGAGGCTGGATTCAGTGCGCTGATTATTGGCTGGATTTATGTTCTCCGAATATCTAAATAAAATTAAATCGCAAAATATGGTGCAGTAAGCTCAATGTAATTGAAATAGGTGTGTAGAAATCTACTCACATATTCATTGCTTAAATGATGGCATATCAATATTCCTGGGCATAAACGACAATAATAGGACCTATAAAACAAAGGCTCCAATAGTGACATACAACCAGAACTGCAGTGAGGGCCCTGCGAGCCGTTTGCACTTACCAAATTGTGGAGAGAGTGGAGCTTTTATTCTCAGTGTAGTTACGATCTTCCGATCGTGAAATCGGTCATTTATGCCCAGGAATATTGATATACAAACGTAGGATTTGCCCCAGCACAATTATATATACGTTTCTGTAGGAGACTCCGTCTAATCCCCACTTGATATACAAAAAAATGTGAATGAAACAGCACACGTTTCTTGCAAAAAGTGTGTATTAAAAATTTAACACATCAGTACAGCGACGTTTCGGGCAAGCTGTGTGCCCTTTATCAAGCCATCATACAAGCAATGAATATATGAGTAGATTTCTACACACCTACTTCAATTATACTGAGCATACTGCACCATACTGTGATTTATTTTTATTTAGATATTCGGAGAACATAAATCCAGCCTATTATCCACAATGCTTGGACCTGAGTGTTTACATATTTTGGATCTTAAATCTAAAAAATTTGAATATATTTAACCTAAAAGGGTGGTTTGTGGTCCAAAAAAGATTAATATTTTAGTTGGGATCACGTACAAAATGCTGTTTTAAAATTACAGAGAAAAAGCATATCATTTGAAAAAATTTTTAATTATTTGATTAAAATGGAGTTTATAGGAGATGGCCTTCTTGTAATTTGGGGCTTTCTGGAGAACAGTTTTCTGGATAACAGATACCATACCTGTGTACAGTTTTAACAGAAGCACTGTAATTACTAGTAGCAACCAATCAGAGATCAGCCTTAATCAGTATAGCAAATGAGTTCACCTCTTGTTTATTCATGAACCGTTTTTCTGTTTTAGAGAATATGTTCTTATCATCTCTCATTATATAAACCAGACCAGTTATCCTCATGTCATTATTTGTACTATTTCTCTCTTTTTATGTACATTGTATAGTTGGTTATTATTTAAGCTATAAACCTTAGCCACACTATTCTAATTATCTTTCTTTCAAAAAGTATTAGAAATGCCTCTTAAAAAATGTAGCTGCTTTCCATTTCCTATTATCGAACTAGAGAGACTGCAAAGAAAGCAAATTATACAAAATATTGTGGCTTTTTTTTTTTTTTACTTGTTATCAAGTCCATTTCTAGAACAAAAATGTATTTCATTTGGTTAAAGGTTTTTTTGTTGAGCCAGCAAAGTCCTTAAAGTTTAAATAGAGTGGGGTTTTACAGCAAGGCCATTTGTACAGAAATGGATGCTGCTCGAATCCATTAGCTTAATGCATTTCAAGCTGGATGAAACTGAATGCAGTGGCTGAAAAGATGAGCACAAAACATAAATCCCACTCAATCCGCACTCAACTACTTACTGGTCTCAAAATGATTCAGAGCATTACCCATGCTTCATAGCGGCAAAAAACTCCTGCCCTTCAACTGATATATTTTGCACAGAGCATATAATAGGTGGTGTGCATCACTGTGCAATTGTCTATGTGGAACCCACTCCAACTGCACTCTAACTGCATGTAGGGGATTTACTACAGTATATGCTCTGTGACTGGGAATCACTTTCATACTCATTATTTTTTAAAACATACCTGTCCATTATGGAACAGGCTACACAATTGTGTGCCATATACTGTAAGCAGGTCTCATGTTTTGAGCAATCACCTAGCAAACATTTGAAATTTAATCACATGCTTCTCAAATGCCACAGAACTTATAGGAGAAGGGAAGACATGCTGATAGGATCACTAGTCTGGGATTTCAGTTAAGTAAATTGAATCACTTGGGGGTACCTAATTTTTGCCACCCCAAGCAAAAAAAGATATTCCTTCTTGTTTAGAAGTACAATTGTACTGAGTCTGATACCATAGATAATTCTCTGTCATCTATACTGGAATGTTATATGGAAAGATCAAAACACCTGGCATGGAAAGTATTGATTAGAATAGTTATCTTTCCTGGAAGGTTGCAAACACTAATGGTTCATTGTATTGTGGTGGAACCACAAGGCCTCAGTCCCTATTCTAAACCACTTCATCAAATTATATTCCAGATTCTCAAAGAACATTCTAATGTGTTTGCTTCCTTGTTGACAGACTTCCTCTGTTCTTCCATAATGTAGGAACCCACTTAGTCCCCTTAGAGGTAATACATCTCTAATACAAAAACACTATTAATTTTCACATAAAAATATATCCTTTTACACTTATAGAATACAATTATTTTTTATAGTTGTCCAGACTATTGAAATTCTTTCAGTCTGGAAAGAAGTAGAAATCTAGTTACAAGTTTGTTCAATAATGAACCTATTATTCATATAACAGAAGCCAATTGTACAATAGGCATGTTTAACTAGAGACCGAACATCCCTGCGAAGGTGGATAAGTTTAGAATTAATCTACAGTCAGGAAATTAGACTGTCCTATCACTTGTTCTTTAATTATTCTCATAGTTTAATGTAATAGCTGTACTCATGTGTTTATGCCTTGTTAAGCACTGGGCATATTTGTGGGGCTATGTAAATAGATTTTGTTATAGAATTTATTATTTAAAGTGCTTGAAACCTGGAATTTTCAACATGAGGCATCTTTCTTTATTTGGAGCAACATACCTTAAAGCTAAAAATATATTTAAACTGAAAAAAACAGTAGTATTGTTTTGCCTCCAATATGGAGTCAAATAACTTCCATCAAAAAACAAGTCATTTTATCCATTTTCTGCTATATGTCAATTCCACGTTTTTCTGCCCTCATGTGTTTCATACCTGATTTTGGTATCTAGACAATGATATGTTTTGGTATCTAGACAATGATATGTTTATTGATTTCACTTTGCATAAAATAGGTTTACAAATGCATGAGCCTGTAATGTCATCTAAAACCAATACACCTACCAGCTTATTTTTAGTTAGTATGGTGATAAAGAGTCCCCATAGGGTCTCTTAATTCAGCATGAAACAATAAGATGAGAATAAAATGTCTGAATCGTCAGGTTGAGGAAGCAAAAAAATAAAGAGTTGACCATATTAGATGAGTTTCAATGGATTTCAATGACCAAGCCACCACAGTAGAACAAATGTTTCCTTTCAGCTGCCTATTAAATTTCCCTTATACTCCACACAGGATTGTGTTCATGGAGATCAAAGATGTCACAATAAAATGTCATATTGTGAGCCAAATAAGAGTATTTCAAGTAGTTCCAAGGTCTGTTTAGTTGCTACTAATCCTTGGGTGTACTTTTCCAGCTGCTGTCAAGGTTATTCACACCAGTCTTTATTCCAAATCTACCAAATCCTCAAAGAGATTTCCCACATTAGACCTTACTACTTGGTGAGCATCACCAGAGCACTTCTCTGCAGCAAAGTTGCTGTTACTAGCTCACACTGTCTATCTACCATTCCTAGATTGTTCCATAACAGAAGCTCTCTTCCATTAGCTGCATGTAATTTATGACATCCTAATCCCTGACTTTACTAAGACCTTGTTACCTTAAAGTTTATTCTTCTTGCCGAGGCCTTATTCCTTAGACTCTCCAGCAGCATCCACTCCTTTCCTGAGTTGAGTCCATAGAGACAGAACCATGTGATTCCTCAAAAGGCTAGTAAACAAGAAATACAATCACCACTCCTGTGTGTATGGGGACATATTTCTCCCCCTGGGCAGAATTACATTTCCTAACAGTAGGGATGGTTAACAACTTATATCACCTACACTGTTTTCTTCGGCCAATCACTCCCCAGTAGGGATGGGCGAATTTATTCACCAGCCGGGAATTCCAGCGATTCGCGAAACACCCTCAAAAATGCACCTGTCGAAAATTCTGCAGAAACGAGACATGCGACGAAAATTACGCGACTCGCACCAAAAAAGATGCAACGCGTCAAATACGAAGCGACGTGCGTCAAAAAAATCGAAAACGATACACGCGTCGTTTAGATAATTTTTCGGTGGGCCGAATCTGGATAGATTCACCCATAACTACACCCCAGTCCCCATATGCTTCTAAACTAAGTTTTGGACCGTCATATTTTTGCAGATGCCCAGCAGATCCATTCAAGAAGATTTTTATTTACTATATTATTTAAATCAATCAAGGTATGAAGAAATTCCTACAATTTTTATAAACTCCCAGTAAAGTTTTCATATTTTTCTGTTCCTATAGTTTTATGTATCTCTAAATTCAAAAAGATGTGAGGATAATTCAGACAAACTTGAAATTGCTAAAAAATATCTAAATAAATAAAGACCCTATGTTTAGACCCTGTAAGACTATTTTCTTTAACTGGAATTAAGAAATGATGCCCACAATTTATAAATTGTGAACAATAGCCTTAGATAGGATTAGTACTACAATGGTTTTTAAAGTTTTTGCCATAACTTTGTTTGATGCGCCATCTAGTGAGCACAGAGCAAACTTGTAGGATAAAAAACAGTTTTAGGTTACATCATATGGATATTTCGGCTTCACAGAACTTGATTTATGAAAACCAAATACTTTGCAGGAATCTGTGAGGGGAGAAACACCTGTTGGGAATATGCTGGCAGAGCAACAATGTTGTACACAATCACAACTGTCATATAGAGAGAATGAGATACTATTGGTGGGACCAGGGCTACATTTGTAGTGAACGGTTAGTTAATTTATTCTTAGAAAAACAGCATGGCTATTGTTTCAATATTTTAATATAAAAAAGGAGGTAATAAATGCTGTGATGTGCTATAGATAGCATTGCTGCATTGTAGCCCTAATTCCTAGGCTCAGTTCCAGCCAAGGCATCTGCAAGGACTTTGCATTTTCTCCACATGCATCTGGTTTTTCATTTGTCCCTGATAAAGTTGACCCTTATTTATATGTGTGTGTTTGACATTAGACTGTAAATTCCACTAGAGAAGGCAATGATGTATCATCTCTATACATTGCTGCAGAATATGTTGTCCTTAGTGATGGGCGAATCTATCCTGTTTCACGGTAAAATTTGCAAATTTCCATCGAAATTCGCGAATTGTCAAAACATTAGCGAAACGAGTCGCATCGCGTCATTTTCAGCGCGCAACGTGTTTTTTTTTTACACCAGCAAATTTTCGGCAGGCAAATTTTTGCTGGCGTTTTGCGAATCGCGGGAATTCGCTGCAAATTAGTGCCTGGCAAATAAATTCACCCATCACTAGTTGCCCTACATAAATATAATAACATATATAACATTTGTTGGGCATATTAATAACGCAAAACATTTCAGAAGGCATAACAATTTCCTTTCTTTAGTTACTAAGGTAACCAAACGCTGACTTGCAATATGTACTGCTTGTAAAAGAGTCCCACAATCCATAAAACTAAAATTTAGCCTCCCACAATTCATTAAGTAGACCAAAAAAAGTACAATAAATACAAACACTTAAAATAATATTAGATGTAATCATATTATAGTTCATTACAGATAAGTCTATGAACTGTCCCTAGCCCCTAGGGTGTGGAAACAAGATTTCACTTTCTCCAAAACTGATACAATGGCGTTGGTGAAGGCATTCATTCATAAACTTAGATATCATTCCTACAAGTCAAAGAACATTCATTTCATAACACAAAAAGCTCTTTACGCATAATACAAAAAACACAACAATGATACTGCTGAGTATTAAGAAGGGATATTTTTTCCATCACATTAAGTTACAGTATATGTTAGGATGGCAATATGGAGCCCATATGGTGTCATGACCCAACAAAGGGTAAGATAAGAAGGTCAAGATATTGCCCCTGTTATTTCTTATCCACTGTATCGATCTGTTCAGGCTAGTATGTGACATCACAGTCACAAATAACCCCCACTGTGCCTAAAAAGATCCGCCATGTAATGTGTTACATTAGTGTCTGTAAATCAGAACACAAATGATTTCTTTTACCAGTTGTTCATCCTTCCTCATGTGCTTTACTTTATTTTAGTGTCTTCCTACAGTATTTCTCTTTTCTTAAAATTGTGTAAGAGAAATGCCACCATTTTGCTTATGTAAAAAGCTTAAATCAAATCAGGGTCAGCCTTTGAATGTAAATACAATAACATATACTGTAAGCAGAGGGAAAATGCAAGTCCTCTTTGATCATATGGTTGCCAAAACAAGGATGATATCATTGAAGTGCCTCTCTTTCCGCCAAGGAATATCTCCCATGCCTGGGAATCATAATCCACATACACGCATATTTAAATAAAGAATTATCAGGATGTTAAAAATGTGTGTCTCATTATCAGGAATAAACATGAAAAGGCTGAGATAAACCTATAGCACTGAAGGAGGAAGATGGGATGAGACCATAATCCACTAGCGCTGGCACTGAGAGATATTGGCACGGGAACAACTATCCTATTCATACCCCCTTGAACGATGAGACAATTAAAGATTACATTCGTAATAATAAAACATATTCTAAAAAGGGATCATTACATGACTTCATATCTTCACAGAGCAGACTACTTTCCTGTGTATTTTTCAAATTAGCAAAATGAAGCACATTAAAAAGATTACATGCTGTATGCCTTCAGGATTAACCAAGCTTAAAAAATGGGTTGCATCTGCAAAGCAAGTTCTTCATTTCTCAGTACGGTAAACTTTAGCATCGTATGCTTCTAGGGCTCTTGTATAATTAAAACGTAGGTAGGTTTATTTTAATGCTACATTTTATAATTTGTAGTATATGAAAAACGAAAAGTAGTTTCAAATGTAAAGGACAACTAAAATCCTAGTACTGTATTGGCTTCGACTGACACATCTGTAGTACTGGATATCATAACAAATTAACTTATACAATGGCAGTTTGCAGACAAATGTCTACCTATTTGTGTAAGTAGGCACCCTGAGATCCTGTTGGTTCATATAATAAACCCACGCAGCTATGTCCCTTTTCCTGTGTCAATATCGTAGTGATGGGCCTAATTTTTTGGCGAAAAATTTAACAAAATTCCGCCTCGTCTCATTTTGCGCATCCAAACGGGCATCCGTTTTTGGCCAGGCGAAATTTTGCTTGAGTTTCACGGATTTATTTGCCTGGGGAGAATCGCGGGAATTCGACACACATTCGAGGCAGGCGAATAAATTCGCCCATCACTAGTTTCAAGGTCTTCCCACTAGGTGCCAGCATGTAAAAGTATAAAGGGGTCTATCCCTGGGCCTTAACCAAGCAAAATACAGTTTACCACACTCCTGGGGCAACTCCTCCCATAGAGTAGAGCTTTGTACAAATGGATCCTCAGCCTGGGGTCACCCAACTGTACCTGGTCCTCAGCTCACCCACTGAAGTCCCTGCATTAGTGGTTGACTCACCTGCTCGTTGGAACGGAAGCTATTCACTGATCTTGTTGCTTGTCCCTGATTACACCAAGTCTGCTGCCTGTCCGGACCTTTGCTTGTATTTTGACCATTTTGGATTCTTCTCTGTATTGCTGTACTGTTAGTTTTTAACCCGGTCTGTAACCCCAACTATGTTCTGATTCTGAAATTATCTGTCTGATTGATATTGACCCGACCTGTCTTACTGATTCCCCATTTTTCCTGCGAATGTTTGGTTCCCTTGCCTGCCCAGAACTCTTTCCTTGGTCCTCTCACATTAAGACCAGGCACATTCCAAGCAGCGGAGGGCTCCTCCCAAAGTGAAAGGCAGAAGAGTTAGCTGAGACTGGGATCTTCAAGCTAGCCAATTCCACAAATTCAAACTTTAGATAAATGTACTTACCCACAAGGCTTACGCATAGTAAAGCATTAAAGATGCTTTAGTAACATAAGTCTTCTGTAGTAAAATAAGTGGTGTTCAAATTGTTATTGAATTTTCCCATGGTTTTTGAGTCATCTGTTACATCTTGCAGTAATCTTCATCAGGTCTTCATCGGTTATTTGGGGCAAGAAACATTACATTAACCACAATAATAATGCATGCATACATATATAACATTTCTTAACAACCCTTATATAGACTTTAAAAAATCTGACACCAATTAAACTGTATTGTTTTCTCTAATAGAAAAACTTTATCATGCCTTACAAATGCTAATACAAAGCCTCTGGTTAGTGTCTAGACTGGCACCTGGCCAGTTTATGCACCTGCATAGCAAAAGCCAAGCTCTTCTGAACACTTCTTTCCAGCTACTTTACAGCTTGTTTTTTCCCGCACTCTTAAGGCATAATTTTACAAATGTTATTTGGTAGAGTTTATTGGAGCTAATTGTGTACAGCCACAGGGAGGAACAGTAAGACTGGCCCAAAATGCAGCAGAAATGATAGCAGAGTTCCAGCAAAGATAGCAGAAGTTCTAAAAACACCTGTCTCACCTGAAGGGTAAAGCTAAATTTTGTTGAAAAGGAGCAGAGTGAACATCTGACTTCTGCTCAAATTTTTCCTGTTTGTACCAAAAAATCCTGAATTATCAATCACTAGTAGTGATGGGCGAATTTATTTGCGGCGAATTCCAGCGATTTGC
>CM044440.1:119841933-119865741 GCA_024363595.1 Xenopus borealis | reverse complement strand
AGGTACTGTTTTATTACTACAAAGAAAATAGTGATAAAAGAGTCTTTGGGAGTTGACCCATAGATCAGCATTTTCTGGATAACAGGTTTCCAGATAATGGATCCTATAATATGAAAGGAAAGAGGAATGGTGTGAGGAATTATAACAACAAGAATTTCAAATCTGGAATAGTTTATTTGTCTTGCCAGCTCAAGAATTAGAAGAGTTTCTGTAATAAACAACAGCTGCAGTGGACAATCTGGCGCTTGCGTGGAATTCATTTTAGGTGAATTTGCCCGGGGAACATTGCCCGTTTATGTCACGACCGAGCCATTCCCACGTGTGCGGGATTATGAGAGATATCTGCTGCAATCTGTTGAAACGACTCTTTCGTTCACATGGGCTCTAGGTTTCTCAAGTTAGAAAAGTATTTGTACAATGAATTTGAGTTTCTTTTTGTTCCAGTTTGTTTATTCCTCATGTTCTTTATTTATGTCATAGGCAGAGGAATATGAAAATCATACAAGGATCAGATGAAGATGGGGGAGAACGCAAATCTATTTCCCTTTCAGATAATGGAGCAGATGGATATTTTGGCAGCTCGAATGGTTGAAACTGACCTTCTGCTTTGAGCTTTGGAATGACAGTCTGTCACACTGATTTTCCAATGGAACGCTGCACTTGTCTCTTCTTTTGAAACAACGTGTTTTATTGGGCTTTTTAGGCTTATTTTAAAGAATTGTAGCTTTCTAAGCGTCGTTGGCGGATTGCTTTGGCTTGCAGGTGTTATTAGCTCTGTCACAGGTACATATCTGAGTACAAAGGTATGTTATGAAACCTGCTCCAACCTAAATTATTTTATTTATCACTGAACTGCAACTCTCATAAGTATTTCTTGAGTAAAATAGGGCAAACAATTAAAATGAACCTAATTTATGGATAGTTAGCTTCCCGGTTTATAAAAACTTCCTTCCTTCACCCTTTGTTGTCACTGTTTAGATAGAAATCCATTATTCAGGAATACCTGTTTACTGGTAATCTAATTATTTAACTAACAAGGACCAAACATGGAGTAGCTTAATTTTCCCTATTTGAACTGTTTAGCTCTACAAATAGCAAAATCCACATATTTTTTTATGATTAAAACAAGCAAAATGTATGTTTAGATCTTTTTTTTATGTTGATCATTAACCATTCAAGTAATACATACCTATTCTCACCATGGGGCAAATTCACTAAAGTGCAAAGTGGCTAACGCTCTAGTACTAATTCGACAGCGTGACGTCATGTTGCAGCTTCGCTAATTTAACCAACACTGAATTTTCACTAGCGAAGTAGATCGACTAGTGCAACTTCGCACCCTTACGCCAGGCGAACTTGCGCACTGAAGAAGGGACGTTACTACACTAATTCACTAAGATCACCATTTTACTGAACGTTACCTCTTGCGCTAGACTTTACTTTGCAAGGGTCAGACCTGGCGAAGTTCAATACAATAGATAGGAGATTTGAAAAAAAAAAAGTTGACGCTGGTGTGTTTTACTTTTTTAAGGGTGATAGGCTGAAAAAATTGTACATTTTTTTAGGGTAACCTCCTTCCCCCCTACATTTCCTAACATATGGCAACACAACTATACAGGGGGCACATGTAGGGCAATAGGACAACTTTATTTTATTTATTAAAGGTTTCCTGGGCTTGTGTAGTGGAATGTAGTGGCTGTAACATATACAGTACTTATATTATACTTTAACTTCGCGCCATATGCAAATTAGGCATCGCTAGTGTAACTTCGCTTTGCCTGATGAAGTAACGGTAGCACAACTTCGCTACCGTTCGCCTCCCTGAGCGCAACTTCGCATTTTTAGTGAATTTGCGTAGTGCTGGCAAAACTACGCCTGGTGAAGTGCGGCGAACACTACCGAAGCCAACGCTGGCGCACTACATAGGTTAGTGAATTTGCCCCTCGGTGTCCATTGAACAGTGCTGGCATCATAATATTTATTTTATTCAATCCTATGAACTTCCCTTACCTAATCTGATCTGCCACACTTCCTCTTCTGTGTATTTCCACCTTTCAAGTAGAAGTCAGTGACCCCGGCAGTCAAAAATCTATTGCTCAGTGCAGCTAAAATCATAATTATGTTTTTAACTTTCTATTACCCATTTTTCTGTTTAGATCCTATCCCCTGTATATTTTTAAGTCTCTCCTTCAAACCACTGCCTGGTTGCTAGAGTAAACAGTACCCTAGCAACCAGATAGATGCTGGAATCGAAAACTGGAGACCCAGTGAACAAAAAATATAAATCATTCAGAAACTAAAATAATAAAAAACTATTCCAAATTGTCAGAATATAACTGTCATACTAACATTTTTTAAAGGTGAGCCCCTCTTTAATATGTATTACATAATGATATAAAGCAATCTCTAAAAATATAGATTAAATTATGCTATCCCTCTACTCTAAGCACAAACACATATGCGGCTTATATTTTAATGCAGGGGGTTATTCCATATGAAGTGACACAGTAGATAAATTGTTTGGAGGAAAATCTGCAAACTAGCTTTACAAACTAGGACATTTGTTGTGTTTTTGCTCCATCTGCTGGAAAAATGGTATTAGTAAATGTTTATCCATTCCTGCATGATAAATCTTTTCTTTATACTTTATATATTAAACTATCTCAGCAAGTCCAGTTGCTTTTGATATATATACCATGACCTGGATGAATGAGAATCTTCATAGTTATACTTTTCTGTATACCTTTATTTCATTTCTAATTGAATTTGTCATTCCAGCTGAAACATACATTACATTTCATTATTATTTTGCTGCAAAATTTTCTGTCAGATCTTAAATCATGCTGAAACCAAATGTCAGCTCCTGTGGATTGTTCACTGGAAACTACTAATGAGATGTGAAATTTGCATTGTAGGCAAATTCTTTACCACAGGGCAATGGCTGATTGTGGCTGCTCATGTGGTGAGCATTTGGTGTCTGTACATTGGAATAAGCACTTTGTTTGTTGTTATGTACAGTCCGATTGCTAAAAAAACAATTTAAATCCCTGAAAATACTTGGATGTTGTAAAATGTCTTAATCTAAAAATCAGACCTGCCGAGGTTGTATAAGGCAATGGGAGATGTCCCTACTCTATTTGGAGGTTTCTGTGGTCTGCACTGGAATTTTCCCAAACAGCAGAATATTTCTGGCTTTTCGGGCAGAAATCTGACAAATTCGGACTTTTCAGCAAAAATCTGATTCTGATTCTAGAAAAAAATCCAAAAAAGTTGTATGATTATGATTTTTCCAGAATCCGATTAAATTGTGCATTTTTAAAAATAAATAAGGTCAAATTATGGATTCTAGTCTGGTTGGATTTTTTTATTTAAAAAAATCATAAAAATTTGGATTTGGATAAATAGCCCCGATGTATAGTAACAAGTATAGACAGTGCAGCTGGTAGAGATGTCCATTGGCTATCATCAGCCTAGGGCTCCTGTGTGTCCTATGCCTATAGAGTGTTTTAAAGGGCAAGGAAAGGCAAAGAAATAAAATCCCCTTTTTACTTTCTTTATTGAAAAATAAATCTATCTCCAATATACTGTAATTAAAAAATGTGTACCGTTTTTATAAGAAACCTGACTGTATGCAGTGAACTTCTCCCATTTACTTCTGTGGATAGGAATTGTCAGACGGCCCCTAACTTCTGGCAGGGTAAGAATCATACTTATGAACAGCAGGGGGAGCCCCTGCCTTACTTACCAGCCATGAATAACTCAAGCAGTTTTTTGATCATTTATGATGATCCGAAAGAAGCCCAGATCACACTGAGCATGTGTATGTAGTCTAGTCTTGCAAAGATGTATAACAAAGTTACAAGATGACAGCCCCCTGTGACCAACTTTGAAAGTATAAATCATTTGTTTGATTAGGCTTGTGGTGCAGTAAGTTCATGTTTATGTTTAGTATACAAAATACAGCATTTCTACCCTTATTCTATTTTACACTTTCCTTGCCCTTTAAGTGTAAAGCAGAGAGAGAATCTGCCTTGGGCCCCAGCATTTCCCCAGCATGAGTGATACAATTGAGAAGCAAATCTGCATGCTATACTGTAGAACACCTGCTAGACATTATTTGCTTTGTTTATTTAGTTAGCACATCCGGAACAAGAGATATGGACTTCCACTGGCAACCTCCACCCCTCACACCCCCCTCATGCTGCCTTCCCTCCATTCATTCTGAGTGCTGTGTAGTTATATAGTATTTATTTAGTGCCTACACATGATATTACACATCATTCACAACAATCCCTGCCACACCGGAGCTTACAATCTCATGTCCCTATCTCATTAACAGTGGTGTAACTAAAGAGGAAGAAAAGTGGGGCCCAGTCTGCTACCTCTATAGCCAACAAGAACCCCTCTCTTCCCCAGTCACTTTCTTACCTGCAGTGTAGAAGCAGAGATGTCAGCATGGACATACAGAGGGCAGATTCTGGGTGTGGGTGGAGTCTGGGCAGGAGGTGAGAATTGGGTGTAGAGGAGTGCACTGGGCCCCTTCGAAAAATTTTTTGCAGGGGGGCCCGGCACACTCTAGTTACACCACTGCTCATTCGCACACAGTAGGGTCAACTTCATCAGGAACTAATGAACTTTTCTGCATGGCTTTTGAGTCTGGGGGGAAAGCAGAGTGCCCCAAGGAAACTAACAAAGACCTAGGAAGAACATCCAAATCTTGCAGTAATTGCCCTGGCCAGAATTGCACTCACTCAGAGTGAGACACATTTTACACCTCTAGAGAGTTGCCATTGCGTCTACCGAGTCTGCTCTGATGATTTGCAAACTAGTGCATCTATAGACATTAATGATGTGGGTGGGACAGGAAAAACAATAAACACCTGAACCTAAATGTTGCCATTGTAGGGCCCACATCCAACCCATAGTTGCATCTTCTCGCTCTGTATGCTACTTCTCTATGCATCTCTGGTCCAAGACAGGGAATCTTCAGGAGTAAACGAGGAATATACTTCTCCAGTCTAACGTGTACCCAACCTAAACCCACTGAAGCTGGTGGTAATCCCACACATGAAGAGTTGACACTAGTGAACATGGGAAGCTGGAACTTTAAACATTGCTGTGCATTTGTAAATTTCCCTTTTATTTTCCGGATCCATATTTTAAACAAAATACATTGCCAGTGTTGACTTGCATGCTTCCTTGTGGCCATTAGGTGTCACTGCAGCCACTTCAACCACCAATCACTTGTATATATACACCACTGTAATAAAGTAAGGAATAACTTTTTTCTCCCTTCAACTAAAACTACCCATGCTTCATGCCAGTTGATAATTGAGGCATGTAGGTATGTAATCAAGCCACATCAGGTTTCTTCTGCACCATCTGCACTGGCCTCCCATGTGGTCTTTCACTGGTCTAGGGATGAAGCAAACCAAACTGATCTACCCACCAATTTAGCAAATCCACAATATGACTAGATAGGGTTATGTGCATATGATGAGTTGTTATTACTCCCCCGTAAACAGGCTTCTAAATAGGTAAATATAACAAAATGTTGAAATCATAGTACAGGTATGGGATCCATTATTCTGAAACCCGTTATACAAAAATGTCCAAATAATGGAAAGGCAGACCCCCACAGAATTCATTATAATCAAATAATCTAGATTTTTTAAAAATAAACAGTACCTTGTGCTTGATCCAAACTAAGATATAATTAATCCTTATTGAAGGCAAAACCAGCCTATTGGGTTTATTTAATGTTTACATGATTTTCTAGTAAACCTAAGGTATGAAGATTCAAATCACAGAAAGATCAATTGTCTGGACAACCCCAGGCCACAAACATTCTGGATAACAGGTCTCATACCTGTACTGGCAATATAGTATTTGCAAAGATAATTCACCATGGGGACACGTACGCCTTTTACATCAATGCACAGTAGTCAAGGAAACAAAGAAGGTTTCCTTGCACATCAGAAATTATAGAGGAAAAGTAGATGTGGCTAATAGAAATACTTATAGCCACAAGTCTACTTATTTTCCTTTTGCTTTATTTATTCAACATTCTGCAGATGTTACTACTGCCTCAGACTGGCCATGCTTCCACAGCCCAACTTGAAACAAGAAAGATGGTGTGGCCTAGCAATTGAGGGTTTCAGTGTGGGTGTGACCTATCAAACATGGATCTCTCCATAGCAGGGAGGATACCCTTACACCTTATAAATACAAATACCATAAATGTATGCCAGTATATTTATTCCCCTTTACTAAGCAGAATTCAAAAGTAATAAGTGAGGGTGTAAAGTCTTCTGTCTGAGAAAAGTTGTTTTTAATATATTCTACTACTGTTCTCCAAAAACCCAACACCGTGTTTGATGTCTCTCTGTTCATCCATTGGCAAATTATCATGTACACCACCATCACCACAATATCAGGCACCTGTAGTAAAAAAATTAGAAGCAATTAAACTGGAGTTTCCACAAGACTTACAGCTGAATAGTGATGGGCGAATTTATTCGCCAGGGGCGAATTCCCGCGATTCGCTGCTGGCGAATAAATTCGCGAAACTGCCAAAAAAATTCGCCAAAAAAAATTTGCCGCGCAAAAACGAGTCGCGCGTCGTTTTTGACGCGACGCGCCGAAAACGACGCAAATCGCGCCGAAAATGACGCGACGCGCGTCAAAAACGACGCGCGACTCGTTTCGCGAATCGGCAAAAAATTCACGAATTTCTCTGGAAATTCGCAAATTTTTCGGCAAAGCAAAACGCGCCCGTTTCGCCCATGACTACAGCTGAGCTCAGGAATACAACTTTGCCAGTTCCTTTTCGCTTGATATAACCAGGACTGGGTGCGCCAGGGAGTAGGACCCAAGCCAAATGCCTACTTCCCTTTCAACTCTTTGAGTCAGGGATGATGTACTGTACTTAAACAAGCTTTCAGCACATAGGGGCAAATTCACTATTTAACTCTGGCGAAAATTCTCCAGCGTTAGCTCAAATCTATACTGCGCAAAATTGCTAAGTCCATCACTGACGTAAATTCGCCAGCGATGTAGATAGGCTAGCGCAACTTTGCACACTAACACTGGCACTCTGGCATAGTGGGAGAAAATTCCCCAATTTGTTTTTTCAGAACGTTACCCCCTTCGCGAGATTTCACTTCGCCAGGTTGTAATAGAGTAGATAGGAGGTTAAGAAAAAAATGTTGAAATTTTTCTAAGTCCCAAAAAACGCTGGTGTTTTTTACTTAGCGTAGGGTGAGTAAAAAAGAACGAAATTTCTTTTTTGGGTTCCTAACATAGGGCACATATATTAGACTAGGGGCACATGTGTAGGGCAATAAAAAAAAAAACTATATCAGTCTTTATTAGGGTTCCCTAGGCATGTGTAGTGATATAAAAATTGCAGTTAGAATTTAAATTACAGATAATCTATTATACATTGTAAGGTCATTATGATATTATAATATCGCCATTGAGTTGAGGGGTTTCTATTGAACAGTAACATTGCCTTTGGGGCTCAAAAGGATATTGTGATGTTATCATCCAATTTTGACATTGCAGTGATTGGAATTATGATACTATGGAGGGAAGTAAAAAAAGTGTTAAAAAATGGGGATGGCACCCAAAAAAATATATTTTAATATAATAAAAGTGTAAGATAGTTCTAAGAAAACTTTGCAAAATACATTTATTACCATTTTTTCTGCTATTGAAAGCAGTGTCTGTGTCTTTCTATTCTCTGCACTGGTGTCTCAGACTGTAAGACAAGGCAGCTGATTAACAGACCTGTATTTGCTGCTGAAAACACTGAAACACTGTTTAAAAAGTAATAACCAGGAGTGAAAACAATTTCTCATCAAAGGTTGGCCGTGCTCTGAAACATTTTATCTTTACAGCCAGGAACCTAGGCACCAAAATATTTCTTAGTAGGAGAGTTGCACCTTAAGGTGAACATACATGAAGATATTTCCCTTGACTATTGGTCGCAGGCTAGCAGCAAACAACATTTGTTTTCTCACCAAACGTTAAGGGCTGAATCATTGGATATATAGGAAGAAACTGCATATGGTTGGGCACCTTCAAAAGCACCCAATAAAAATAAAAATTCTGTCCGATTGAGAAGACAACCAATATCCAAAGCTTTTGTTGATAGCGGTCACTTCCTCTCCCTCTGAATATTGTACTTCATATGATAATATATGTTCACATGTGGCCACCTTCATTTACTGATGCCTCTGAAAACAGCTTGCATTTATTCCAAATCAAATCAAATTCATCATGATCAGCTTTATTAAAGGGCAAGGAAAGGCAAAGAAATAAAATCCCATTTTTACTTTCTTTAATGAAAAATAAATCTATCTCCAATATACTTTCATTTAAAAATGTGTACCGTTTTTATAGGAAACCTGACTGTATGCAGTGAAATTCTCCCTTCATTTAGTGCTGAGGATAGGAATTGTCAGACGTTCCCTAACTTCTGGCAGGGAAACAATCATACTTATGAACAGCAGGGGGAGCTCCCGCCTTACTTACCAGCCATGCAGAACTCAAGCAGCTTTGTTTTTTGATAACTTAGGATGATCCCTAAGCAGCACAGACCATACTGAGCATGTGCAGTGTCAGACAAAGATGTATAACAAAGTTACAAGATGACAGCCCCCTGTGGCCAACTTTGAAAGCATAAATCATTTGTTTGATTAGGCTTGTGGTGCAGTAAGTTCATGTTTATGTTTAGTATACAAAATACAGCATTTCTAGCCTTATTCTATTTTAGACTTTCCTTGCCCTTTAAGAGTCACTGAATCTCATTGTATATTGTAGGAGGAAACCAAAACAAGCAAAACGAGTTTGCAAATATTACTCTGGTTAGAATCGAACCTCGGACCCCAGCATTTTTTCCCCAGTGTTTACATGCATGTATGAACCACAAGGCAATTTTTGCAATGTGACCCAAGAATGGTTTCTTGGCACCTCCTCTAACAGTAGTCAAAAAGAAATGTTTTATTTAGATAACAGTATCCCTTTAATGTACTGTTAGAAATGTGCAGGGCAGCATACACACAGCACTATAAAATTAAACATACAGTAAAATACATATAAACAAGACAGTAAATAGAAAATTAAAATGTCACATCATAATGAATAAAGTCATATTTAAAAAAAATTTATTATTAGCATTTGGCCAGTTTTAAACATGTTTATTAGGCTGAATGTTCCCTTTTCATGCATATGCAAACTGTGTAAAATGTGTAAATGTGTATAAACTAAATCAATTAGATCAGCTTCCACCTTTTGTACATACAGTATATATAGTTACTTACATTGTAAATGAGGTTGAAAAAAATAGAGATTTGCATCCATGATGTTTGCCTTTACATACTAAAAGGATATATTTGGTTAACCAATAGGTTAATGAGAAATGCATTTGTACCAAGAACTACTGTATATCCTCCTACCTGTCACAAGAGGCGGAGCTTGATGGAAAGTGGGTAAAGTTTAGGCAGATAAGAGACATAACAGGGGTGGTACATTGAGGAGTAGCCTAAAATGCTTATGATGATGTCTGATGAAATTATAAGGTTCACAAAGACAGCTAAAAACAAGTGCACACATCTAGTAATTGTAACATTATACTTATCAATGTACTGCAACCTGTATTTTCATATAAAAATAGTGATTTTCTTTTCAAACACAGTGTGATCATTGACCTAGTAGAAAGTTAAGTACAACCGCATGATACTTATAAAGCTTCACCCAACTCTAGAAGACAGGCCCCTACAAACCTGCTGATGTGCAAAAACACAGTCAAAGCATGCACATGTAATGTAAAGTTGATGGGACAGTTTTTGAAAAAACATTTATGGTCAACTATTGTCAACATTTATGCAGAAGTAGGGGTAATAGCCCTATGAAAGGGAATGTGACTGTGGGACAGTAGGTATAGTCGGGAGAGGCGGTGCCTATAGTAGTAGTGGGATAATAATATCTGGGAAGGCAGTGTGACTGTGGGATAGCAGGTATAGTAGGGAGAGATGGTGCCTATAGTAACAGTGGATAATAGTCTCTAGGAAGGGAGTGTGATTGTGGGATAGCAGGTATAGTAGGGAGAGATGGTGTCTATAGTAACAGTGGATAATAGTCTCTGGGAAGGGAGTGTGACTGTGGGATAGCAGGTATAGTAGGGAGAGATGGTGTCTATAGTAACAGTGGATAATAGTCTCTGGGAAGGGACTGTGGCTGTGAGATAGCAGGTATAGTAGGGACAGATGGTGCCTATAGTAGCAGTGGGAATACTATGCTTTGAGAAAGGACTGTGGCTGTGGGATAGCAGGTATAGTAGGGAGAGATGGTGCCTATAGTAACAGTGGATAATAGTCTCTGGGAAGGGACTGTGACTGTGGGATAGCAGGTATAGTAGGGAGAGATGGTGTCTATAGTAACAGTGGATAATAGTCTCTGGGAAGGGACTGTGGCTGTGAGATAGCAGGTATAGTAGGGAGAGATGGTGTATTTAGTAACAGTGGATAATAGTCTCTGGGAAGGGACTGTGGCTGGGAGATAGCAGGTATAGTAGGGAGAGATGGTGCCTATAGTAGCAGTGGGAATACTATGCTTTGGGAAAGGACTGTGGCTGTGGGATAGCAGGTATAGTAGGGAGATATGGAACCTACAGTATAGTAACAGTGGGATAATAGTCTCTGGGAAGGGACTGGGGCTGTTGGATAACAGGTTTCGTAGGGAGAGATGGTGCCTATAATAGAAGCTGAGGTTGTATTTAAATATATAAAGTAGGGATATGTCAATAACTGCACTTTTTTTCTTTCTTATCCATGGCCCTGAAGTTGTTGTACTGAAGGCTTTTTTAGTTGAATAATTGCAGAGGGTTACATACTAAGCAGTTAATCTGTATATAAGCAACAATTTACACCAAGTCTATATTGAACCAAGCCACACTATCAGTAAAGATAACCCTTACTTCAGGTTACTAGTTCTGGCACTGACTTCTTGTTAATAAGAAACTTTAGATACTACTTTATTATTTAATGAGGCTGGGTAATCTAAAGTGGCCTTTTTAAGTGATATTATACAATTACTTTATGTGTACCAGATCACTGAGGGGTTATTTATTATGGTCCGAATGCCAAAAAAAACCCACATTTTTTTTTACAATAAAAAAACTAATTTTTAGTGGAAAAAACCCCAAGGATGGAAAAAGTCAAAATCCAAAAATCTGTCTCTTAGACCTGCTGAAGTTGTATATACGTATGTCAATGGGAGAGGTCCCTTTTCTTTTTAAAAGCTTCTGTGGTCTGTGCTGAAATTAGCCCAAAAATACGACTATTTCGGACTTTATGGGCAAAATTTTTAAAAAAAATTAGCCTTTTTGGGAAAACAGCTGAAAAATCGATCGAAAACTTGTGTTTTCACTTGATTTTAGAATTTATCCCTGATCCAATTAAATGGTGCTCTTTAAATGATAAATCAGATCCAATCATGGATTCTAGTTTGGTCTAATTTTTTTTTAATACTCAGAAAAATTTGGATTTTGATAAAAAAAAAGGCCCTTAGATAATTCTCTTTTCAATTCAATAAACACCCAAGATAAATTATCAACCAAACAGGTCCTGTTTTTTTTTGTTTTTTTTCAAACAAATCAGTAATTTTTATATAAAGGATATAAAGCCCTAGAATTGAATTGTATTTCTGTCAGCATTATTAGTAATGTATTTGTTAGATATGAAACAATAATAGCTTGTCCTTCATTCAATTTCACTTCTGCTGATGAAAGAACCTCTTCAATGACTTGCTCCATTCATGAGTAGGGATGGGCGAATTTTATTATTATGAATTAACATGTATTTATATAGAGCCAACATATTTTGTAGCACTGAATTTGACCCATTTCACTTCACCAAAAATTTCACTTCACCTGAGAAAATTTGTCGAAATCATGTATCTATGGGTGAATCATGAGTAGGCGGATTTACCATTACAAAACTAGTTTTTAAGACTACATAGTGCAGAGCCTTAGGATGGCAGGGGAAATGTGATGGCTTTTGGAGTATGGGGCAATAGCATGCCATTAAAAATGATTAGAATGGGTACAGTTACCAAACAATGACCATTGCCTTCTTTATCAGAAATAGGGTTACAAAGGTTGTACCCCAGGTAAGTGTCTACATTAGTGATGGGATTCTGTCTTAATATGACACAGTCTTTCTAATTTTAACTCTGTGAATTGTAACTCTATATACCCATGAAACTTCTTCCCTGTGATTCCGAGAGATTAATTATAACCAGATCCAGGTATTTCAGGGGTAAATATATTTTTATCCATACCTTAAAATCTTTCTTGACCTTTGACCTAGTCAAGGAACAACCATTTGATCATTTCCACACATCAATATAAAGTCATCATGATGTCACCCCAAAATATAACAAAGCGATTTGTTTTTTTGTTTTTTTTAGTCTTAATATTCACATATTACCTGAACAAAGAAATTAAATAAGAAACATAGAAAAGTAGAAGGTATTAAATACAACTGACTGGTTTATATACAATTGTAGAGAAGCCTTGAGAATCTGTTGTGTGCAAGCTCTTGGTCTTATGTGAAAAACATTCCATTCATCTCCTCTTCAAGGATTCCTGTAAGTCACATTAATCACATTCACCCGAGTGATCTTATCCACTTTACCAAGAGCGGTTTTTAGAATAATGGCTTCATTTTTGGCTGGGAAAGCTGAATGAGACAAGTAAGGCTCATATGGAGGATCCGATATGTAAAGTAACCTTCGACAGTAATTGCCCTGGATATATATATATATATACTGCAGACATAGCATAGCAGTATGTGTTAAGTTGGTAGTGGGTCGTCATCCCCTTTGCAGCATTTACATTTGCAACACAAAACAAAAGGGGTGGCCAGTAACAGGAACGGTGACGCTACTAACAGTAATAGGCCAAATCCTGCAAATATGCCCACAACCTGCAAAAGAAAAAAAAAGTGTATATGATTGTTAAGACAATCTGTGCTAATGGGAAAAGGACAGTCAATGTTATACAGTGGAACCACCATTTTACGTTTTTCGGGGGACCAGGAAAAAATTATGTAACATCCATGAAAATGTAAAATCAGGGAAATTTTTCAAGCAAATTTTTCTTCTGGTATGAAAGGTTATAAGCGCAGGAGTCTTATGTTTTATGCTTTAATAACAAGGGTTAAGCATTGCAGTATTCATTTTACATTATGGGGGCATGTGAAAGGCCTCTCTCAACCTAAACCAATAACTGATTGGCATAGGACTATGTGAGAGGCAGAATCATGGTAACATATATATCTGATTAGTATGTTAAGCCTCCTTATTTCAATTTTTGGGAACATTGGGACAACATTTTTATGTAAAATCTGGGAAAATGAATTATAAATTGGTGGGACCACAAATAAAAAATGTAAAATGTGGGAAAACTTCAAATTAGGGCACATGAAGTTGAGGTTTCACTGTATCTCCTTGTTGGTTTGAGAGTGAAGTCATATGAGAATTTTTCAGAAAGCAACATAATATAATATTTCCGATATACCTGAGTTCTGTGCCATATGACTGACGCCCTGGAATGGCCCAGTTTGTTCCGACAAGGCCCCTTATCATAATGTATGAGCAGGAAATCATCCTATTAAAACAAAGACATTTATATTATGTATTGTTAATGTGATGGGGAAAATAATTTAAAAAAAGCTATTTGAAGTGAGTGGAAAATTTGTTAAGGGATCACATTCAAGATTATGCTCTAGAAAGTACATTTTAAAGGGTTGGTTCACCTTCAAGTTAACTTTTATTATATTGTAGAAGGGCCAATTCTAAGAAACTTTTCATTTGGTCTTCATTATTTATTTTTCATAGTTTTTTAATGATTTGCAATTTTCTCCTGTTTCTTTGCAGCTGACGCCATCTAAAAACAAATGCTCTGTAAGGCTACAAATGTATCGTTATTGACAATTTTTATTACTTATCATTCTATTCAGTCCCTCTCCTATTCATATTCCAGTATTTTATTCAAATCAATGCAGGGTTGCTAGGGTAATTTGTACCCTAGAAACCAAATTGCTGACACTGCAAACTAGAGAGCTGCTGAATAAAAAGCTAAATATATATAAAACTACAAACAATAAAAAATGAAACCCAATTGCAAATTGTCTTAGAATATCACTCTCTACATTATACGAAAAGTTAACTCAAAGGTGAACAACCCCTTTAAGTAGGAATCGTAGCATAGTTCTATCATGGCAAACAAATATTGATAAAGTAGGATGGAGGTGTTGCAGTAAATTATTCTGAGTTTGCTGAAGCTTTTGATATAGCTCCAAATAAATATCTGCTTTCTAAACCAAGGACTTCTGATCTTGGCAGTGATATTTGTGGACAGAGAAATAACTGATATTCTCATAAGAAACAACACTCATAACAGTTCCTTTAAAAAGCCTTTACTTATTGCATTTGTAGATTATGCACTACACCCAGAGGGGAAAATGCAGTAAAATGTGCAAAAAAAACAAATATGCGCACAAATAAGAATACAAATTTGCATGTCGCAATGTCTTCATTATCGCAAAACTACAAAATTCACTATCCTACTGTTGCGTGAGGGGCAAAGGGTTCGCAAAATGTTCTCAAAGGCAAAAGTGTTCAAATGCAAACATTTTGTCGCATATATATTAGAATTGTATATATTAGATTCCCCCTAAAAAGTAGTTAGCAGGTGCACACCCAATCAAAAAAGTATGAAATGCTAATCCAAAGGGAACTCCCCATTAGAGTAGCCAAGGCTTGTGATAATTCCAATAAAAAGGAAAAGTACACACTAAAACAAAAAAAAAAAAAAAAATTAGCAAATGAGAAACAATCAGCCCTGTTACTGGAACTTAAAAAAAGCAGAACACTCACATCAAGGGATTCCAGGCAGTACCAGCAGAACGCATGCTTACAGTTCTTGCACATCATCTGTGCGCAACCTTCATCCCGCTCTATATAGACTTTACATTTTGGGCAGCGCTTGATCGGCACTTCATCTTCAAGGCTTTTAAAGACAGAGCTGAAAATAAGATGCAAAAATGTCCCGTATAAGTTCAACATTTTGATGCCTTGGCTGCAAGAAAATAAAGAGGGGGAAAAAGAGTTCTTTCCATAATAAATAACTGATTTCAGTTAGTCTTTCATCCTTTGTGCAAGTGCACTGGCTCTTGTCTCCAGTCAAAAGGTTTGCAGATACAATGTTTGCCAAAAATATCTGATATAAGTAATTCTAAAACAACTGGACTTGCTGAGTAATTATTGAAGACGTTTCACTACTCATCCGAGCAGCTTCTCCAGTTCAACTGACTGGTATGGGAAGTTCTCGGCATATAAACTCTTCCACTAATCCAATCACAATGGCACAGCAAAAATCTGAATTTTTTTTCTCTTATGTATGATTTGGATTTTCGCTCTTTTTTTTTTGTGTTTGCCCCCATTCAATTAAATTGTGCACTTTTAATAATAAATAAGGTACAATTGTGGATTGTAGTTTGTTTGCACTTTTTTATTATGAAAATAGTCAGAACATTTTGGACAAGATACCCCGCTAGTGATTAAGAAAATGAAATCCAAGCACACATACATTTAGAGGAGATATTCTACATTCAGCACCAAAGTCAAGTTGCCTTAACAGACTAATTTCCTTGGAGGGCAAGATGTTCCTTTTCATACTACTCTCCCAGTGAAAAATATACTCAGCATTCCGCAACTGCCATACGATTTCTTATAAGACATGTTAATTAAGAAGCCTTCATATGGCTTGAATTTATTTTTGGTTAAAGTGCACTACAGTTATGGGATCTATTATCCAGAAGTGTCAGAATTATTGAGAAGCCATCTCCCATAGACTGCATTTTATGCAAATAATCCATATTCTTAAAAATGATTTCCTTTTTCTCTGCAACAATAAAACTTTACCTTATACTTGACTTAAACTGAGATTTACTTAATCCTTATTGAAAGCAAAACAAGACTGTGGGGTTTATTTCATGTTTTCATGATTTTCTAGTAGACTTAAGGTATAAAGATCCAAAGTACAGAAAGATTCCTTATCTGGAAAACCCCAGAGCTCAGGAATTCTAGATGACAGGTCCCATACCTGTAGTAGCAAAAATAGATCCCTGTAGATCCTGGAACTGGTTTGAAAGGAGAAATGGCCATTTGGTCTGGACATTTACATGTAAATTGTATTTATCCCTGTTTCAGGTAAGTCACTTCACTCCTCTTGCCAGTAAATCTAGGCTATAAGACAGCTGGCCAAAATACACCTATTCTATGATACAGCACATTGACTAATATTATTTATATTATTTAAATTTGTTTAGGGAAAACAATCTTCCCAGGGACCCCTTGCTACTGGTCTAGGGCTGGCTTTATGCAAAGCTCAGGGGAAGAGCAAAGATTGTGATAATGAAAAATGGCTTGGGATACTACCTCAAGTGGGTATGTTTTTCTGTGGGAGAGAAGCACGAGCCCTGGGCAGAGTAAAGACATTTTAATGAAAGATGAAGCCTATTACAATTGTCACCTTCAACAACAAATTAATTCCTTGTCTTTTAAGCCAGAAATGAAGTCAAGAAATTACGTTATTAAATGCTATTCATTATTTTTAGGGAATGCTAGTCATTATTTTTAGAGCTTTCTATGACAAATACATTTTTTTTATGAAAACTAAAAGTAAATATTCAAAATATTTAAAAATATTTATACCTTGAATCTCCTGGAAGAAACGTGATTGACATGGTTTCTGGGCATCCTTGCCCCGGGTGCCAGTTGGCCTTGCAGGCTGAGCAGAACTCAATGTCGCAGGCTGTGCACTGTACTAGTTGTGGATTCTGAAGGCCTTCCTCTTGGAGTTTACAAACAGACTGACATGATGACGAGGGACACCACGTTCTGCATGGATCCAGGAGGATTTCTACAAAAAGAAGTACAACATGTACAAAATATCCAGTAGTACATTCAGCCTGAAGCTAATTTATTGGACACTTCCATCTACTGAACATGAAATCTCAAGATGATTTTGAAATGACAAATATCAAAGAGCAAAAATGCAATGTAAGATTAAGGGGCAAATTTATCAAATTTACATGAAGGATTAGAAATTTGATTGAATTTTCAAAAAGATTTGAATTAAGATTTTTGAATGTTTTTGAAGACCACTTCGACCATCAAATTTTGATTGAATCGAATAATTCGAATAAATCTAATAAAAATCTATTCAAATATACGAATATTCGACAGTCGAATAACTTCCTAGTTCGCCAGTTTCAACCTACCGAATTGGTTTTAATTATTTTTGATCAAATGAAAAAATTCGATCAAATGGTTAAAATCGTTTGAATCATTCGATTCGAATGATTTTATCATTCGATTCGAATGATTTTATCATTCGATCGAATATTTCCTATTTGATTGTTTGACTAATCAAATTGCGGTAAAATCCTTCCATATTCGAATTAGAACGATTTTTATTCCCTTGAATTTGACCCTTAGTAAATCTGCCCCCAAATGTTGGATAAGAAATAAGAATTGGCCAAGACATTGAATAGTTTAACAAGTACATATAATCCCTTGGAAGAATTTATGATGGCTGTAGGTCCCCAGTTGCAATTTCTTGCCCAGATCTTTTAACTTGGCTTTGTATTTTAAATATAGGCACTTCAGATGCCATACAATAAGATGAAGCTGTTAAATGCCATAAACAGTTGCATTCTGAACTCTCATATACTAATGCAGTCTAATAAATACAGCAAATTCTGTGGATAAAAAGAAAAAAAACCTTTTGCTATACTTGTATTTCACTTTGTTATCTGAGTAGAAGTGTGGTGATCCAAACTAAGATCAAGAATGAATCCTTATTGGAAGCAAAACCAACCTAGTAGCCTTATTTACCCCTATATGTAATATAAGGCACTAAGTTTGCCCAGGGGCAGTAACACATGGCAACCAATAAGATGCTTGCATTTAAACAGGTGACTAGTGAATGCTACCTGCTGATTGGTTGCTATAGGTTACTGCCCTTGGGCAAACTTAGTGCCTTTTATTACATAACCCCGTTAATGTTTAAGTGATTTTCTGGTAGACTTAAGATATGAAGGCCCAAATTATGGAAAGATCCATTAACCAGAAAATCCCAGGTCCTGAGCATTCTGGATAACTGGTCCCATACCTGTACACTGCTTTTTAAATGGTCATAGCCACTGTTTTAATTAGCACATGGTGCAAGGTGGTGCTTCAATGGGAAGGGTTATGGGCTTGTTTGAACACTGGCACAGCAAATAAAAATTTCAGTAATTTTGGGATACTTCGACTATAGAATAGCCCAAAATTCGATTCGAATTGAAATTTTTTTTAATATTTGACAAGTTGAATTTTCGAAGTAATGGTCCTTTAAAATCTTTCGACTTCGAAACTTCGACAACTTAAAGCTCCCAAATTGCCATTTTAGCTTATTGGGGGCCTCCTAGAACCTCCCCTGAAAATTTTTCAAAGTCCTAGGAATTTTAAAGGTTTTGCACAAAATCCTTTGAATTGTTCAATTCAAAATCAAAAATAGTCCTATTTGATCGAAATAGGTCTATTTTTTGCTCAAAAAAGCGCTTTAAAAAACTTTGAGGGTCAAATTTAGAAGATTTTTCACTTTGAAAATTCAGCATTCAAATCGAACGATTAGAAGGATTTTGCGAAAAATCCTACGAATTCTTAGGTCCCCCTAGACTAAAATGGCAATTCGACAGCTTTAAGGTGGCGAAGTCTAAGGATTTTAAAGGGCCAGTACCTCGAAAATTCGACTTGTCGAAATAGCCCAAAATTACTTCGAAATCCGAATTTTGATCCAATAGGTCCATTTCCGATCCAATAAAAATCGAATCGACTTTTCAAATTTTTTCTGTTCGAATCAAATGTTGGCCTAGTCGATAGTCGAATAGTTTTAAATTCAAATTTTATTTGAATATTCACTTAGACCCTCAGTAAATGTGCCCCTTAGAGGCACATTTATCAAAGGTCAAATTTTGAGTTCATTTGAGTTTTTAAATGTTTTTAAAAACTCCCATAAACACCCATGAACTCGACCAATCGAAATTTATTAAAAGAAATTGCATTTCCAAAACTCGGGTGAATAGGATCGACCCAAAAACTCGAATCAAATTGAAATCGAATTCGATTTGAGTTTTAAAAACTCGATTTGAGTTTTTGTCTGAATTAAAAATGGTCCAATAGGATCAGAGCAGCTTGACAACTTTTGCAAATTTTTGTGCTAGGTCAGCTTTTAAGTAATATAGGAAAACCACAATTTTTTCAAAATTCAATTCTTAGTAAATTGGCCCCATAGAATTTTTTGAGATTTGTGAAGAAAGAAAAATAAATTAAAATATTAGTATATAGGCTCCTATGTGATCATTGGATTGTACCTTGATTAAAGCCACCCAGCCCTTCATTTAATGTGCCTGTCAGTACAGCTGCTTTAGGGAGTCAATTTCAAGTCTCTACCAGTAAAACCCTATTTGAAACTTCCATTCTTCTAATGTCAAGCGATGGTCTCATGCTTACTTAAGAGATCTACTGGCACATGAAATTATGATCCCCTTAAATATTTAAAAAAAAAAAACCCCAAAGCAGGCCTTTCATCATGATGTATATCTTTCATTCCCTTTATAAGCTTAGTTGCTTTTTTACTGGACACCCAACTGTAACAACGTCCTGTTTGAGTAGAGGAGACCAATACTGCACTGCGTATTCTAGATGAGGCCTTACCAATGGAAGAATTTTAATGTCTTCTCTGAATTATAACCTTTTAATAAAGCACACTATATTGCCAGATATTGCCACTGCTGGCACATCTTGCTACAGTCTATAATCCACAAGTATCCCTCATTTTTTTTTAATGAAGGATTTACCTAATTTGAACCCCTAAACAGTATGTGTCTTTTTTTTTTTTAATCCCGGGGCAAAAGCTTTCATTTGTCAACAAAAATGATTTAATAAAATCTGAAAATGTCTCACTATTTATGTGAAACCACTTTGACCAAACTCTTGTGAACATTTTTACCATATTTATCAGTAAATTTACTTATAAAATTTGGCTTTGTGAAAAGACTCAATACAATCGTTACGTAATTCGAATTGCCCAATTTTTTCAGATCTGAATTATCACCAGAAAACCACAAATTAATTGGATTATTGTACGAAACCCAGCACAGGTCATATATTCCAGCTGTAAATGGGACATCTGCCATTGACTTCTACATGACCTTGGCAGGTTTGAAATGGAATTATTATTTTTTCAGACTTTTAGCAGCCTCAGGGCTTAAAAAATCTCTATAAATTGGGGGGGGGGGGGTGTTCTACAAAAAATTGTGTGTTTTTCCCTTTTAAAACTCTGACCAGAAAAAAATGACCCCTTGAATATTAATTGCCACTGAGTTCCCCTTCAAAATTAAAAAATAAAAATCATCCTGGCTGTATTCCATTGGATAAAAAAAAATTGGATAAAAACATTCTACTGTATGAAAAAGATATTTCCAACAGTCAAATATTTCTTGGAAAGCATTACTTGGCTACATTTGTTTCTCATTCGCTTCCACATTTTTTGTAGAAGAACAAAGAATCATACCATCTATTCTTAACAGTATTCAGAGTTTTGGGGAGTGGGTTTTTAAAATACATTTTATTCAACCGGATGGTATCCCATAAGTACAGAATGGGGCAGATTTACTATTGATGGAATTTCAAAAAAAAAAAAAAATCGAAATTCGACCAGGGAATAGTGGGGTAATAGTGGGGAATTAAAAAAAATCGAATTCAAAGTTTTTAGCACAATTTGATCAAACGATCGAATAGGGAAAATTCGATCGAATATTCGAATCGAATATTCAAACGATTTTTAAGCGATCGATCGAATTTTTCTTATTCGATCTTAGGGTATGATCCCCATTTCGGTAGTTTTAATCTGGCGAAGTAGGCGATCGAATTTAAATTTAAAGGGGAAGAATTCGACCATAGAATTTTCGAACATTCAAATAAAATTAAATTCGATGGTCAAATTTGCCCAGTTTTCATATTCAAATTTGAATTCGAATCTTTTTGAAAATTCGTTTGAATATTCGAATCCCTCATGTGAATTTATGTGAATTTAGTAAATCTGCCCCTATATGTTTTGTGCGTGTGAAGGGGAGAGACACTGTAATAAATGCATCTCTTATAGGTTACAATGGTTCTGACACAGTTATATTTAGACATTAGCAATCCTTTTCCATCACATTTGCATCACGAATGCTGGTGTTCGGTCATTAAAGCTTTTTCATAGGGCAGATTTGCATATAATTATGCTTGCCAGAGCGGGTGACACATACTGCAACACTGTAACACAATTTATTTGTTCTTCACTATTGCACTGCGTGTGTTTGGCCTCCAATAGATTATTCGGCAAAGTAGAGCAGATTCCTCTCCAGAATGAGAATGCCATTGGAAAACCAGGCAAGACTTCAGCTAAACTAAATGGTACCTTGGGGAAAAGCTGGACATGATGGTCATGTGTTTTTACCCCAGGTAAATATGTAACCTCTTCCTCAAGTAAATGTGTTTTTAGGATACAGGTATGGGATCTGTTATCTGGAAATCCATTATCCAGAAAGATCTGTATTACAGAAAGGCTGTTTCCCATACACTCATTTTTATTTAAATAATCCAAACATTTAAACATGATTTCCTTTTTCTCTGTACTAATAAAACAGTAGCTTGTACTTGATCCCAACTTAGATATAATTAATCCTTATTGGAGCCAAAACCTTATTTAATGTTTCAATTATTTTCTAGTAGTCATAAGTTATGAAAATCCAAATTACAAAAAGATCCATTATCTGGAAAAACCCCAGATCCTGAGTATTCTGAATAATTTGTTTTAAAAACATACTCAGCAGCTCTGTACAATAAATATAGAGAAAATAAAGAATTACATGCAGTGACAGTAATGAATACAAAATGTGACGCGGGCCCTGCCCAAAAGAGCTTACAATGTAAACCACTGGATATATAGTAACTGTATTAAAGCTACTGTTGGAACATTCAGTACAATGGCTGAGATTGCTAATATACTGTATGTTGTTTTTGTCTGCAAAAAGTGTTCTGACCAAGTGTATAAAAGAAAACATATGGGAGGGAAATGTAATAAAATTCTCAAAGAGGACAAATTTGGGCACACATAAGAATATTCCATGTTGTACAGGTATGGGATCTGTTATCCTGAATGCTGGGGACCTCGGATCTTGCTGTAATTTATACCGTCATACCTGAAGTCTACTAGAAAATCATATAAACATTAAATAAACCCAATAGGCTGGTTTTGCTTCCAATTAGGATTAATTATTTATTAGTTGGGCTCAAGTAGAAGGTACTGATTTATTATTTCAGAGAATAAGGCAATAATTTTATAAAATCTGGATTATTTGACTATAATGGGAGATGGCCGTAATTCAGAGGTTTCTGGATAACAGGTTTCAAGATAACGGAAATTCTTCATTAGACTTTTTATTCCATTGGGAATCTAAATTGTCTATTGTGAACCTTTAACACCTGCTTGAAGGTGGTGCAAACATTTAGAACAAACATAGCAACTTTTTCTTTGAGAAGCTTTATTCCAAACACAAATCACAAACTATAACATTTGCAATCACTATCCTACTGTTGTGTGAGGAGCTAAGTGATTGCCAAGGCAAAATTGCCTTGCGAGCATTTATTCGCATGGTGAACTCATTAAATAAATTTGTTCCATTAGCGACCAATATTACATTTACCCAATAGAGCTTGAACTGAATTAGCATAGCAAAATTTCCCTTCCCTTTCCAATAGGCGTAATGAAGAGAACTGAATCAGTGCTGACCCTTACATACCTTTTTCAAACTGCAACTTCTTATACTTTTGCATAATTTCTGCTGCAACAATACATTCAATCTGGTAAGAGAAATTAACAGAGGTCAATATCAAATTCGGCTTCTGACTGGCTGCAGACATACAAACATCAAATAATAAGGAGCCCTAGTAATCAATAATACCTTAAATTCTACCTTTGTTTCAGTGCAGTATGTCGAAAATGTATAGGCATAGAGTTTTAGGTGTTTAGGAGCCTTTATCCCTTTCCCTGCTATTAAAAGGGATCTAAATCCAAACAGAAAATACATTTTAATATAAAATGCTTCTCTGAGCAATTTACATTCATTTTATATTTGAAGTGGATTCTAATATATTAGTTGTAAATTGCTATGATCAGGCTTTTGGATCTGCAGCTCAATGCTGACTATGCAGGAGGCGCCTTCAAAGGAAGACACTCGAAAGAACACAAAGATAATCATTAGGTTCAATTAAATTAATCTTTGCAATTTATTTTTGAAGTGCAGGTTTTACCTCATTCTCTTGTAAGTGACCTCTCTTTGGACAAGTAGCATCGGGACAGCTGATTGCAGTTTCTAAGCCTTCCTTGATTAAAAGTTCCACGTACTGTTTTAAACACTGTGGGGGAAAACAAGACAACAAAGAAATCAAACCGTTTCTCAAAGAGTTTTTAGAATAGTCTAGTCACTGATGAATAAATATGACTGATAGCTCCCTACAGCTATAATACTCCCTACAGAACTATCTTTCCTTAAAGGAGATTCATAAGTTAATGTTAAATAGCTCAAATTGCTGTTCTTAAACATTTGTATTTTTTGTTTTCATGATATTAACAGTTCACTG
>CM044440.1:119809084-119824135 GCA_024363595.1 Xenopus borealis | reverse complement strand
CCCCAAATGGGTCCTGACCCCCAGGTTGAGAACCACTGGTCTACATGTTGCTACACAGACACATCTTCCATAAAGTGCAATAAGGAATTAGGAAAGTCAAACCCAAAGCCTCTCAACTGTGATTTAACCCCCTGCTTTCCACCAACTGGAAGTTGTAGTTTAAAGGAACGAGAGGACTGCATATTTCTGGAAGAGCATCATTTCCAGTTTAAAAACCCCTTATTGCTCCCGTAAGGAGTGACATGCCTGGGTTCAAAATGAATACACAATACTGAGAATTCATTTCCCAGAGCATATTTGGGGGTACAGGTATGAGACATTTTATCCAGAATGCTCAGGACCTGGGGGGTCCGGATCCGGATGATTGATCTTTCTGTAAACTGTATCTTAAGTCTACTGGGAAATCATATAAACATTAAATAAACCCAATAGACTGGTTTTGCTTCCTTATTACAGAGAAAAATAAGAATTTTGATTATATGGATAAAATTAAGACTATGGAAGACAGCCTTTACTTAATTTGGAGCTTTCTGGATATTGGGTTTCTGTATAATGGAGCCTATACCTTTCACAGAAGGCAGAGAATGGAATAATTAACTGAATACACATGGGCCACTGATCCTTTAAGTAGCACAAACACGTAATGTTCAAATGGTTATTCTAAAGTGTCTGTCTATTAACAGTTGTTAATAATTAATACTTAGCGGGGAAAAGACAAAAAAAAATCAGCCCTTTTGGCATTACTGCAAGCACAGGCAATGGAAAATGGATAGTCTTGTTAAGATTGAGGTAAGGAAGGATAAAAACTAAGATGTGTTCTGCTTTGTAATGTAATAAACTACAAAAGTAATTTTTTTACATAATGTAAATAAATAAATGATATAAATAAATCATAAATCATAAACGATTGTGCTCATGCTAAATACAGATACAGTAAATATTGTCCCTGCAACAAGATCCCGAGGACAAGAGGCCCATTCTTTACATTTAAAATTCACAATTCTCTGTTGATTCAGCAGCAGCTGTCTAAGCTGATTTCCCTGCCCTATCTAATAGCAGTAACTAGTTTGCTCAGTCAAGGATAATGTATCCTTGAAACACATACTCATATTGTTCTTTCCATTTGGAACCATTTGATTTGGTCTTGTTTTGATTCTGTCCTCCATAATTGGCTCTGAGTAGTGATGGGCGAATCTAACCAGTTTCGCTTTGTCGAAAAATTTCCAGCGAAATTTGCGAATTGGCGAAAAAAATTTGCGAAACGAGTCAAGACACGTTTTTGACACGCGTCGCGTCCACTTTGATGCGTCATGTTGCATCAAAAACGACGTGCGACTTGTTTTTTAGTGCAAATTCGGCTGGCATTTCGTGAATTTATTCGCCAGTGGCGAATCGCGGGAATTCACCGCAAATTTGCCCCTGGCGAATAAATTCGCCCATCACTAGCTCTGAGTGCACTTCTCTGTGACTTGCAGACCCTTCTGTTTCTCAAACAGGGTGGCTTATTTTTCGTCGCATCCGAGTTGACGCCTGCATTTTGCCACAGCGTGTCGGATCCAATGAAAATGCATAGAAATTGAATGTGTACTTCTACCCTAAAGTGTACCTCCAATCAAGACCCAGTTGTTTAACTATGGGCCTGGATGCACAATTTGAAAATAGCAGCTTTCCAGCTCTGCAACTGGTCCCCATTACAGTCACACCCCATTGCACCCTGGTTCCAGCCTCATATCACCATCTGTCTCAATTTCAGCCATTCTATCCTTTAATCACTTAAAGGAGAAGGAAAGATCTTTTTTACTCGTGATCTCATGTACTTTCCTGAAATCCCAGGCTGGTGCACCTATTAAGAGAAAACTGCACGTGCCCGGGATTCTTCCAGCGAGCACCACGGAGTGTTCGTTTTCCAGCTTCTTCAAATTTCCTGCAACCGACGCATGCGCAGTAGAATGAAATAGCTGGCTTCTTTGTTAAAGTTCTGCTTTCCTCGCTACGGCACAGCTGCGAGATAAAAGAAAAAGCCGTAAGCCAATCGCTCAGTGGTGCGCATAGAAAGAATCCTGGGCTGGAGCAGTTTTCTCCTAATGGGTGCACCAGCCTGGAGTTTCTGGTAAATACATGCGATCACTTGGGGATGTGTAACTTTTGGCACCCCCAAGTAGAAAGACCTTTCCTTCTCCTTTAACCACTTTGAGGATAAATATAGATTGGCACCATTATTTTGCAGTTTTCTAAAACTTCCAATGGTAAACAATTCATTGATTGCACCCATGGGCCCCCTAGGTCCCAAAACCTATACCCTGTATTTACATCCATGTAAACACCACTACACAAGAAATATGTAGCAAGTATACACAAAGGTACAGTCATAGAAACAAGTATATCTGCCTCTTAACCCTCTAATAGGTATTTCGCCAAAGTAGCGTGCAGTGTTAGGAGACCCATTCTGTTACACAGGATACAGTTCCCTTATCTCACAGAACCTACTGTTGTGTACAAACAATGCCCAGTGGTCACTTCCATGCTCATTTAGAGGTTCAAGGAATGTGAACCTCCATTTAACCTGGTTAACTGTATGTAGTTGTGTTTCTCCTGCCTGATGCTGAACTATAACTCTGATACAATGGCTGTTGCGTGGGGCTTGGCAGTGCCAGTAGTTCAGCAACAGCTGGGGATCTATAGAAAAACAGAGAACAGCATCCGGCTATGCCTGATATGCTGACAGTAATATGCTTACACAAATAACAGCTGTGTTGCACTTCGCCGTACTGCCCCATTGTATAAGACTCCTTAATTGCATTTTCTAAACCAATACACAGGAATAACGCATATACATTAATCATTTTGTTGGTTTTAAAGCAACAGATGCACACTGCAGCTGAACCCAGGGATAACCTGTTGGGCTTGAAAGTAGCAATAATCAGCTCTCTTCCTGGTCTGTTAGTCATCTGTATCGGCTACACTGTTTCAGGAGTCAGAACCCGCAGTGCTGAGAACATAAACAGCCAGGGAGCTACTGTTTCAATAGCAAAACACTGGACTTGCATTTTCATTCATGATACACTATACAACTTTCGGTGGGTTTCCCCTTTAAATAACCACACTTATAAACAACATAGCCCCTACAGAGCTCACAAGAAGCCAATATCACATCCTTGCTTTGAAATCATTCTCCATTATGACAAAGCATCTCCGGTGAATCCCTTTTCATAGACTTACCTTCAATCGCTTTCAAAGACACAAACAGCCTCTTGTGATGGCGATGGAAGGAGGCTGCCCCTTTAAGAGAAGTTACAAGCCACGCATTCCTCCCCCTTCCTCATGTGGTGACCTCACTATTGCTGCCTGCAGTTCCATTGAGATGTGAAGGAGGCAAGCTTGGCATTCAACAAAGTGAAGGGTGGGGAGGGGGGGAAATAGATGTTTTAACTGTTGATACCCAAATCTCAGACTCCCTGCTGGATGAGAGCTTATGCACGGCAGACAATGATGATGAACAACAATGCACGGCTCTTGTTACATGGTTGCACAATGAGCTGTTACATTTCCCCATTCTGCAGAATTCTTTTGTGCGACTGTAACACTCAATGAACATGAATCAGCCAGCATCTGGGAAACCTGTTCCCCCTTTGCTATCAATAAGTAGAGAATAATGAAGGTTAAGGGAAGCTCAGCCTCAGAGACCAACTACCATATATAAGTATTCAGTTATAAGATCTCTCCTACTGGGAGCCTCCCCAAATACCAGTGCCACCCTCCTCCCCTGCTGAAGTCCAAGAGGGGTACTTACCTGCAGGCATGGGCAGCACAGCTCTACCCTGGGCACCAGCAGCTTGATGCAGAGAAGCCTCCAAGCAGCACATGCGCAGTACTGGATTCTCTGCCACTGAGAAAGGGGTTTGTGATGCTGTCAGACAGGAGGGATCTGGGGGAGGGTACACAGCACAGGCCACACCGTGGGCTGGGAGCTCAGTCTAGAGAGTGGGATGTACTGTATACACTGTGTATGAGGATAAGCGCCCCTCAACTCCCAGAGGGCGTGATTTGCTTTAGTTTTGTATCAAACATGCGGGTACAGTTACTCCGGGGCAAGGAAATTTACATAAAGCCTTTAACCCCACAACCACCAATATTTTCTAAATCATTTTTTGCACAGGATTGTTTATTTATCTCCTTGATTTGTGCATTCAGTACAAGGCGTTCTTCCTATAGTGTATGCGCATCTCTCACCTTGCTTATTTCTAATCTTGCCCACACTAGGGGGCAAATTCACTAAAGCACGAAAATGCACATCGACAGCTTCGCCAGCGTTCGTCGCACTTCCTCAGGCGAATCTTCGCCATCGCTACGCAAATTCACTAAATGCGAATTTGCGCTCAGGGTGGTGAATGTTAGCGAAGTTGTACTACTGTTACTTCACCAGGCAAAGCACATTTACGCTAGCGATGCCTAATTTGCATATGGCGCAAAGTTGAAAGTATAATAGAAGTATATGTTACAGCCAATACATTACACTACACAAGTTCACACAGCTCCAAAACATACATACTTCCCTCCATCTCTGAGGAGAGTGTATGGTCCGGGCGGGAGGATGGGACCTATGAAGGCTTGGGTTTTTTCTCCCATTTTTTTCCCCACAAGATTTGTCCCACTATCTTAGTTCCACACTTTGATTAGAACTTTTTCTGGATGTGGGTGGTGTAGGGTCTCCTATCGATTGTAATCTGTAGTCCTGAAAAATATAATTTTTAAAAAAAAAATAGTTGTATTTGAATTTGATCAAATCCTATCAAATTCGAACGAAAACGGACCTATTCGATCGAAATCGGTCCATTTTCAAAACCCCCACCGAACCTTTTTATGGTCGAATTTCACATTTTTTTCGTTCGAAATTCGACCCTTAGTAAATCTGCCCCTTAAAGTATTACAGAAATATCTCTTATCTGGAAAACCCCAGGTCTGAAGCATTCCTTATTACAGGTCTGTACTTTCTTTGTTTCAGAGAGAGGTTTCTGTAGGGTTTTCATTGTTTGCTAACTGTATACATTATCCGAATAGCCATTATCCAGAAAGCTCAGAATTACAGGAAGGCCAACTCCCATAGACTACACTTCAAAAAAGTATTAAAATTTTTTTAAATCATTGTTTTTTCTCTAACAATATAACAGTACCTTGTACTTGATTCCTACAAAGAAATAATGAATCCTTACTGGAAGCAAAGCAATCCTGTTGGGTTTATGTTAGTGTTTAAATGATTATTTAGTAGACTTATCGTATGGAAATCCAAATTACAGTAAAATCCCAGGAAGCTGGAAAACCACAGGTTCCACTCCTGTATATTCAACATTGACATTCCTTTTTACAGTGAAATCTTGGATCAGTATGGCATAAATCTAGATGAATACATACTGACGCCGGTCGATATTTAATTGAATGTTACCATTCATTTTTAATCGCCTGATTACTGATCTTTTCTCTCCCGGTGGCATACAGACAATAAATTAATGAAACCGTGACTGATTGGCAAGAACAAGTAATCATTACATGCACTTTCACTTAACACTGGAATTGTTGGGCTACACAATATGGATACTCTGCTAATTTCGCAACTTACAACATCATGCACTGTTTAATTTTAATTATGTGCTGCTTTTATAAAGACAGTTTTCTCAGGGAATCCCTTTTTTTTCAAATTTATGTCCTGAGTGGAGAGAAAGAGATTTAAGCACCAGCAAAGGAAGAAAATTACTTATGTAATGTTCTATAGGGCATTGCATGATGTAGGGGTTCTAATGATTCTTTGGATACATTGATGGAATGATTAGATGTGCTTTTAGCTGTAAAAGTTGGCTAAGGTTATTGATTCAGGGGGAAATCTTATAGCCATTTTGGGATCTGAAAGCAATTATTTATGTTAACATTTTACCCCTCCCAAAAAATATAAAAAAAACAGCTGGTTTTCTACATGTCCACAATTTGGTAGTAATTTGTAACTCTGGTGCACCATCTGCTGGTCAAAGCCAAAAAATCTATATTGTTTTTCAGCCCTACATTGAAACTGAGCAAAATGAAGCCTTATTGGATTAAGACATTTCTTGATAACTTTATCAAAGTTCACCTCATCTTTAAAATAGTACAATAGTTCTCAGCCTGAACCTGGAGAAATTTCTCTTGATGAAAATGTGTTCTGCTCTATGAATATTCACTGGAACAATTTCCAGTGGAGAAGAAATGGGAATTTATTACAGTGCAAAAAGAATATTCACTGCAAAGTTATTTGCTAAAAAAAACATTATTGTATTCTCCTTTTATTAAATTGGCAATGTTGAGGGGAATCTTTTTTTGGGGGTAGATCTATTCCAAATTTTTTGCTAACATATTTTATTTTATTATTGACAACAACAGAGTGACATTTAAGTTTCCAAGTATTAAACATTTTAAGGCTAACAAAATCAACATACTATAAGTAAATTAACAGCAAGGTCATGAAGTAAAAGATACATGCAGTATACTTTATTTTCCAAGAATAAGGAAAGAAGGGGAAGTAAGGAAGGAATAACAGAGAGAAGAAACAGGAGGTGAAGAAGAGAAGAGGGTAAAGAAGAATGAGTTCTGCAGTGTTAGAAGTGGTATATGAGGAATGCAGGGCTAGCTTCGGGCAAGTGGGAGAAAGTCCAGTGATTGTTGAGAAATAGCAGAATTGCTAGATGGCCCAAATCTCTAAGTGTTGCTGAACTAGATTACATATCTTTGCAATTCTGTCTTTGAATTTTCTGTTACTATTAACTCTTCACCATACCTCTGTAATAGTTGGGGAATCAGAAGACTTTCAGCTCTTGGCAATCGACAACCTACTGCAGTTGAAGTGAGTATCTGGCTGGCTAATATTTGGGAATGGTTGGGGAAAGACCATCCTATGTCCTTTTGACGCAGAGACGAAGTAAGTTTATTATGGAAATAGTGTCTCAGAAGGGTTGAATTACAGGGCAGTTCCAAAATATATGTTCTAAGGTTCTGCCTCATAAGTGTATTTCATAATGTTGGATGTAATTCAAGTCTGATTATCTGTTCTTTGACTCTTGCCTGTCCCTGACTTTGTATTGCATTACCATCTGGTTTTGACCCCAGCCTGTGTCCTCAACTACAACCTTGCCTCCTGTTTCTGTACTGCACTGTCTGATTGGTATTGACCTCAGCCTGTTCCTCGACTACACTTCGGGGCAAATTTACTATTATTTCCCAAAAGTAGCTTGACCAAATTTCGAGATTCGATAAGCATTCGACCATCGAATGCTTATCGAATTGTTTTAGGCTATCGTTTTGCTCGCTATACGATTTCTCGATGAATTCGTACGATCGGATACCGGTCGTTAGATTTCACAAATAAATCATGAAATATCCTTCAAGCGTCTGAAAAATTCGTACGATTCGAATGATTGAATGCTTCGATCGTACGAATGGTATTCGGGCAGGACTTAGCCTCAGAAGCCTATGGGGGGTTTCAATCTGGCGAAGTAGGCAGTCGAATAACTTTAAAATTTTGATTCCTTTGATCATCGAATTATCGAATGATCGAATATCTGATCATTCAATCTATTTGATCTATTCGATATTCAATGATTGTAGAGGCCAAATTTGCATATCTGATTTCCCGAAAACATCGTACGATCGAACTTCGATCATTTCACGTGATTTTCGGAAATTTGCCCCTTCCTGTTCCCTGTTCCTCCGGTCACATTACAGTTCGCTTGCCTGCCCAGAATTCTTGGTCTGGTTCTCTCACTCTAAGACCTGGCAGCATCCAAATAGCGAAGAGCTCCTCCCAAAGAAATTATAAGGTTATAGGCAGAACATGACCAGAATCTTGGCATCTGTTCTGGGTTTTGAAACACCTTACAATGTTAGAAGTGGTCATTGAACAACTCCAAGTTTTCATTTTCACCCTTTAGAAGTATGTGCCTAAGACTGTCCATCATATTAATGTATGTACCAATATCACTGGCCTGGTTTACAAATAAGGTCTGATGCGAAAGGACATAAAGTAGACACTATTTCCTATTCCACAAAGTATTTGCCTACAATTTGTGTACAATAAACCTCCACAGTCCAGAAAATCATTCTCCAAATGCTCATTCAATGATGGACTCAAGCACAGTCCTATATTGTGTTCCTGTGTTGGTTTCTCTTGTATACCAGCTCACATGATCATACTGGATCACTAAAGCTCCTACCAAGCTTGTAGGTATACATAAAGTTTCCATACCTTTGGTCAATACTGGATCACTAAAGCTCCTACCAAGCTTGTGGGTATACATAAAGTTTCCATACCTTTGGTCAATGACTCTTTGCATATAATAGAAATTGTACTAGCTTTAGCAGGCTCTGCTCTGCAAAGCAACATTTGTAATCCCCAATAATCACCAAATCATTTGTTGATTGTCCCACAACACAATTCTATATAGTGTGTAACTAGTAACAACATTGGCCAAGCAATGAAACATTCAATTTGTAAGACCTAATTTTAACAAACCTTTAAGCTAGCTCAATATTCAAATGCAAATAGAAATGCCAATATTGTTTAAATTGGTCAATAATGTTCTGTGTAGCACTATATTAAGTCTCATCCATGACAACCCCAAGGTCTGAGTGTCTTCTTACTTTATTGTAGAAGACCATTACATTTATCAGTCAGGATCAGTTGCACATGAATTGAATATAAATCTGGCTCCTTGTACTGAAGAAACCTGAGACATATCAGCAATAGTGAAGAAAATTGACCCTTTGCATTGAATGAGCCATGTCAGCAATACAACTGATGCACTGCACAAACTTTGGACATTTTAGAATTACAGTGTACCATACTAACTCCTTGCACTTGTAGCGCTATAGTAAACTGCTGTGACAGGAATAGTTATAGCTACTTTTTGTGGGTATACACCACCAATGAAACTCTTTTTCTCAGGGATGAGCCCTCGCATCGAGGTGGAGGAAAGGTGTAGTATAACTGTAACAGTGTGCTATTTCACACAAATTGGGCGCCAGCAGTTTTCTTTGATGCTTGAACAACTATATTTATTGAACAATGAACATATCCTCGCCGAGATCATAAGGCGAGCATGCAGTGAAACAATATGTACAAACAGCAAGGTACTCACAATACCAATACAATTCAACCCCCTTGGGCATAGACTCAAATCGGAGAATAGAGGAGAGAGGTAACACACACGATCCAGCTTTATCTCAAATGCAGGCAGGATATTCCTATGTTCCTGATCTTAACCACTTATTCCCTGAATCTTGGTTATTGATACCTGGGATCTTAATCCCTCTAATTCTCCTGTCGGAGCTTAAACTGCTCAACTAAATATACTGCCTATCACTCCTAGAGTGATCTATGACAGGGTCTAACTCATCTAAACAGTATTCTTCTCCTTTCAGCCTGCAGGGCTGACTGCAACAAAAAGGCCCAGATCACATGGTTACATTTTCCTTTATACTTTTACACAGTGCCATCTAGTGCATACTGTGAGAACTACAGGGGTTGCATAAGCACAAAAGGTCCCCATTAGGACCCATTAGCCGTCATTATTACTAGGAATGTGCCTGACAGAAATATGTGAGGGTGTCTAATTTTCACATCCCTACACACTGAAAAAATGTCATTCATTATCAATGCAGTTTATGGAAGAGAATTATATAACAGCTATGCCAGTGTGATAAACAGAAATGTTAAGTGCTTTAACCCCAGACATGCCAGCAATACGGTCTAAAGAATAGACTTTGTCTATTACATGACCCCATTAAGGCAAAAATTAAGTAAATGAAGAAGTCAATAAAGCCAGCAGGGATGGGAAAATAGATCTTGTTTATTTAAAATAAGAAAACACTATAAAATGTACATACCAAAATAAAATCTCACAAAAACAAAAGTCATGTTAGAGCACAACAATACTGTACAAATTAGCTTTTTTTGTCTACTGTTTATGAATTGACATTGTTACAACAATACAAGACAACATATTTTCTTCATTAAAATCATTCTTTACAATTATTGCCTGATATATGACCATCTGGATGTTGCTAAACTATATCATCCAACATCACAGAAGGTGAAGTGCTAGGAAAGGCTGGTGTTTCTTATGTCAGCTCTAGGCTGCAGAAAGTAGCAGTATTGGAATAATCCTAGCCTAATAATTGAGGCAAATATTACTACTTACTACAACTTAAAAATATTTAATTTCATAATAAAAAAGTGCCTAGGGTAGGGAAATGTGGAAAGAGGTCTAGCTCACAACAATCTGAGGGACACACATTTGTTTTCTCTTAGCTACAAGTTGAAGTGCCATGTAATAAAAATAATTCTATATATACAGTAATACAGGCATAGGATAAATTGCCCAGAAACCCATTATCCAAAAAGCTTAGAATTATAGAAGGCCATCTCCTATAGACTCCATTTTAATTTTGATTTTTTAAAACAATTTTCTTTTTTTCTGTAATAATAAAACAGTATTGTTTATTTGATCCAAACTTAAATATAATTCATCCTCACTGGAGGCAAAACACTCCTATTGGGTTTCATGTTAATATGATATTTAAGCTGATTTACGTTATGGTGATCAAAATAATGGAAAGCAAACCATCAATGCTGGTCTTGCCATTATACACTGTGGTGCTTGGGCAACAGGCTACAATGAGACATGAGTTTTGAGCCTCAACGCACATGCTTGGGATAATTATTGGGATCATGTGGATTTCAGAACTGGGGTGCAAAATTGCATATGCAAATGTAGCCTTTCAATTTTCATGTAACATTACAGTGCAAGCAAATTATATTCAGCCCATCTGGGGTGTATATAATTGTTTTCCCTATTTGGTTGCTGGTATGATGTCTACATAAGTGCAATGGTCTGGAAGGAGCTAACAAGACAATCTTTATTATAAAGGGCCCTTACACACAGGCGTTTTTACCTGCGCTCCCCTGCGTTCCGTTTTGCTGCGTTCAGCCGCAGGGGAGCGCAGGTATAGACACACTCAGTTATTTTCAATGGGGCTGTACTCACACGAACGCATGTAGGCGCCAAACGCAGGAAAAATGCAGCATGTTGCGTCTGAACCTGCGTTCGGGGCTTACATCCGTGGGTACAACCTCATTGAAAAGAATGAGGTGCGTCTAGACCTGTGCTCCCCTGTGGATGAACGCAGCCAAACGCAACGCAGGGGAGCGCAGGTCCAAAACGCCCGTGTGTAAGGGCCCTAATGCTTTCAAGCTGTCAGTTAGGAGCTGACGACTGACACCAAGAGGTTGTTCACCTTCCAAACACTTTTTTTTCAATTCAGTTGTTTTTAGATTGTTCCCCAGAAGTAAAGAGTGTTTTCAATTATTTTCTACGTTGTATTTCTTACTGTTGTTCCAAAATCTAAGGGGCAGATTTACTAAATTCACATAAAGAATTCAAAGTTCGATCGAATTTTAATTATTTCGAATTCGAATGATTCGAATATTCGAATAAAAGTTTATTCGAATATTCGATGGTCAAATAACTTCCCCTTTAAATTTTTATTCAACCACCTACTTCGCCAGTATCAAGCTACCGAATTGGGAATCATTAGCTGAGATGGAATAAAAAAATTTGATCGACCGATTAAAATCGTTCGAATATTCGATCGATCTAATTTTTTATATATTCGATCGTTCGTTTGTTCGATCGAATTGCGGTAAAATCCTTCGAATTAGAAGGATTTTACTTCCCCACTGTTCCCACAGTCGAATTTCGAATTTTTTTTTAATTCAAAATTCGACCATGAGTAAATCTGCCCCTAAGGGTTTGTGTTTGAGTCTGGCAGCTCAGTAATTCAGGTGCAGACTATAAACTGATACAATTTTGCAACATTTAGTTGATCCTTTTCTCAGCAGCATCTCTAGAGTATTAGCAACTATTGTATCAATTCTAACAGCTGCCTGTAATGAAACTCAGAGATTCTGCTCAGCAGGGCAAAGATAAGAAATGTATCAACTAAATGTATGCATTTAGAACAGTTTACAGGGTCGGTGACCCCTCCCTCCCAGAGCTGCTTCAGAAGGTGAAAAATTACACATGCTTCAATATTAGAAAAACGGTTACAAATAGAAAGTAGAAAGTAATTGGGGAAAGTCATTATTTCTGGTGATCTATCTGAAAACAACTAATTGTTTGAAGGTGAACAACCCCTTTAATGACATACAGTAGAACCCTGTTTTTACATTCCCAGATTTTAAATTTTTTTCACAGTTGATGCAGTTTTGTCATGGTCCCATTCAGGCAAGCTGCATTTTTCTTTCCCAGATTTAAGTTTTTCCTGAAATGTATGCTATTTTGAAGCAGTACCTTAGGAAAGTTTGGGTTCAAACTGGACTTGGGATGAGCATTGGGTAACTGAATGACATCACTCTGTACATGTTAATTAATACTGTTACAAATATCATATATTAAACAAAATATACATCTTATTGTAATCATGGAAAATAACATACATACAGTATTGCCTTTATATACAAACAAGTTAGTGCATATTCCATTCATTGAGAAAGGTTCAGCTTCACCACTCCAGCCTTAAATCCGCTTTGCTCCAAATGTATTTTCCACCTCTTTTGAAAAACATTTTCTCGTCAAACCCACTGAATTTTATAGCATTTTCAACGCCAACATCCAGGACAGATTTTGACGGATCCTTTCGTCCATTTCTACAATCCAAAAAGCGCATCTAAAAAAGAAAACAAGAGGGAATATTGCTTTTTCCCAATTGACTAGTATCTAAATATTTTAACCAAACAGCCAGAGTCCTATGGTCTATTCTGATCTGGGTGCTATCTGCAATTAATTCTCCCTGTGTAGGTTCCTCCAGGCAAACCAGTTTCCTCCTATGTCCCAAAACATATACACTTTTTTTTATAGTTTAATGTTTAAACTTGTGTTAATCATTGGTTGGCAACAAAACAGAAAGGCAAACACTCCCACTTGGGATTAAAATTTGACTGTATTCCATATAGCTAAAAACAAACCTGTCTTGATGCATTTCATATTGAAGGATACATAGCCACAGGCTATGTAGGTAGGCCACAAAGGCTCAGGACTATGTGTCTTATTTTGTTCTTGCCTATGCATCACCCCAATCTATGGGCTTGGGGGACTGCACAGAGGCCACCAAAATAAATTGGTGAGTGCAAAATCCTCTTTGCTTTGCTTAAGCTAATGTGCACCAGTTGGCCTGGAGGTGCAGGACCTGGGGTCTTTAGATCCAGGTCAACTTCTTAACCAGGTGAGACATTGTCTTAAGGAATTTGCTGTTTGATTGGTTTCATACACCCAGGTGAGAGATTGATTATTGTCAGCTTTTGACGATTTTCATTTTGCCCTTTAATTTCAATCATTGGTTGGCCCATAGCAACTACTGCCCCAAACACACACTTTGGGGCCGATTTACTAAATTCACGTGAAGGATTCAAAGTTCGAACGAATTCGATAGAATTTCGAACGTAGGATTTATTCGTTTGGTCCAATATGCAAATTTTGGCATATTCGATCATCGAATAGTGAATGGTCGAACGATCGAATACATTCGAATAGAGTCGAATGAATAAATATTCGATCATTCAACCAGCGAAAGAGTTTAATTTTAAAGTTTATTCGATTGCCTTCAATCGTTCAAATCGTACGAATCATTCGAATGATCGAATGATTTATTCGTTCAGTTGAATGATTTATTCAACTGAACGAATAAATTTGTATTCGATCGTCGAATGATTTATTCATTCAGTCGAATGATTTATTCAACTGATCGAATAAATTTGTATTCAATCGTCGAATGATCGAATATCCAATAAAAGGTAGCCTAGAACGATTCGATTAACATTCGAAAATTGAATGCTAATCGAATATCGAGTAGAAAAAATTTTGGGGAATAATAGTAAATTTGCCCCTTTGTGTAGAGATAGAGAATGAGTCCCTTCTCAGATGATAATATATAGCTATAAGTATATTTGTATAATTCCCTCTGCAGTAAGGACAATGCATTTATGCGAGCGCATGCTCATAGGAATTAACAGTAAATATATAGCGTTTACTTACATATTCATCCAAGATGAGATAAGAATCCCGCATCTGCAAAATAACAATAATAAATAATTAAGTTAAGTATTGGACACTTGGCACAGTTTTTATGCCTGGCTGAATAACTATTAACTTGAAAAATATAAGGCACTGTTAAAGTTAAGACTTGGAAAACATCCTCCAACCAAGTAATGGCACAAGCAAAAACCTGGTAAGGTCATTCACAACCGAGAGCTCAAGTATCTCTCTCTCTCTTTACTGAAAGGCAAATGAGATCCAAGACTCCCACTGATCAGATATGGGTACATGGAAAGAGAGAGATAGGCATCCTGGCTCCAAGATTTCAACAGGTAAGGCTATATGTTCCACAGATCCCTTGAAGAGAAGACTACCATTGGAAAGCATGTGCCCCCAGAGGTGGAGGCAGGGGAGAGCAAGATAGTGCACAAGGGGTCCACAAGGTATTACCTTCCTAAACGATGAACTTAAATTGACCCAAGTAAATATTTGCTCACTGCTGAACTACAGCATCCATAAGCCTCATGGAAGCAGTTAAGCAAAAAACCTTTGGACCCCAAAACTAGGTAACATCATAAGTAGGGGCTCCAGAGAAAAGGTTTAAGACATACTACACTATTAAGTAAAGGGACCCTACCATGCTATCTTTCACTCTGTCTTTAATTGTTCAGTAAAGCATACCAGGAAGGTTGTTAAATCAATGGAAACAGCGGGCTCTGGTGGCCAGATTGTCTAGACTAAGGGTGAACAACATTGACACCAAGCATCTTCACAAAGATTTATAATTTATAAATTTATAGATTTATAAATTTATAGGGACCCTGTACTTATCCATTATGGTTTCACAGTCTTTTATACATTCACAAAGCCATGCTTGATCTAGGTCCCTAGAATTCATTTTTAAAGGAGAATGAATATGGCTAAAATGCCTCATTTTATATAC
>CM044440.1:119771144-119784231 GCA_024363595.1 Xenopus borealis | reverse complement strand
CTTTTTCCAGGTACTTGTCATTAAGATCCATAGTTGGAGCATAGACAATGAAATCATCCACGTAGCATTCTACACCAGGTATGCTATGGAGTATAAAAGACATCAGTCTTTGAAAACAACTCTGTGCTGAAGCCAGTCCATAAGGTACACGCTTGAACCGAAACAAACCATCATGGGTGATAAATGCAGTTAGGTCTCTGCTTTCCTCATGCAGAAATACTTGATGATAAGCACTCTGAAGATCCAGAGTAGAAAATAATTTTGCTCCAGTAAGTAGACTTACCCACCCCACCATGGGTTTGATCTACAGCCTATTATATATGCATCTATTTATATAGCAGATAAACAAATGTAGAGCCAATCGGCACTTAACTGTCTCATCTTGATTCTTGGCAGTTGACAGTTTATGCTGAGCTTTGCAGTTTGCACAACAGCCCACTTGAGGTCAGTATTTTCACATGGAAAAGAGCGAGCTTACTGTAATGAGTGCAGAGTTCCATCTGAAATGTGTTGAAAGTAATATTTGCATAAGTGGTTGGCACTGGTGTCTGAACATCTAAGGAAATGTTAATCCCTTTATTTGTTTTCTCTTAGCTTTTACAGCTAATATTACTGTTGGTGTGAATGTAAAGTTCCGGTGGGAAAAAAACAGAACTTTGGACAGTGTTCAGTGCAAAACCCCTGTTCTGTATAAGTTCTTCCAAAATATAAAAGAAAAAAAAAATAAATGGAAGCATGTGCAACTTCAAAGGAAGCATGGAGAGGCATGTGCATTGGCTGATGCACTAACAAGAAGCTCTTGGAACTCTGAGCCACATTAAAAGAGATGAGACACTCAGCATAGATATTGATTTTGCCCCTGTAATGAAAAATAAATTGAAGAGGATTTTTGAAAAGGGGTTACAAAAGGGACAGGGTCTCCAGCTGTTGTTGAACTGCGTCCTGGATTTTTGGCAGTGGAGCTCATTGTTCAAAAGTTTTGTGACTTACTGTAAACCAATTCCCATTCACATCTATGTCCATACAGGTTTCAGGCAATAATCGAATAATTAAATTACTGCAGTGGGAAGTGAGCAATACGTCTGAACAGACAAGCCTTTGGTCTGTTGCCTGATGCCTCACATAATTCAGGTTTACAACTGCAGAAGAGGTGATGACTCTTACATCAAAGGTTTAGGATAACATATATGTAACACGTAGGGGCTCATTTACTAAATTTGTATGAAGGATTTGAAATTCGATCGAATACGATCGTACGATTATATTGAATATGCAAATTTGGCTACTTCAGTCATCAAATATGCAAAATTCGATTGTATCCTATAGATAGAATAGATTGAATGATCGAATATTCGATTATTTGACCATTCGATGATCGAACCTACAGAATTGCAATAGAAGCCTCGGAAAAAAATTGAGAAATGCCGTTCGATCATAGAATTGATCAAGAAATCGAATAGTGCTCGAAAAGTGGCCACAAATCATTCAATTTTATCAAATTCTAATTCAATAATCGAATTTCTGCCGAATTCAAGGGCTTTTAGCCCCGTAAAGTGATACTTTTAGAGGCAGATTTAACAAGGGTCGAAGGGAAAATTCAAATTTCGAATTTTGGAGTTTAAATTTTCAAGTCAAATTCAACTAGAGAATTGTTAAAATGTGATTCAAGTTTTTTAAAAGAAATCAAATAAAATTTTCAAAATTTATCACACACTGGCCCTTTAAAAATTGCAATTTGACTATTCGCCACCTTGAATCCTGCCAAATTGCTGTTTTAGCTTATGGAAGATGTCCTGGGATCAATCTGGGGTTTTTGCAGCCTTCCTTCAAGTTTTTTTCAGAGAAAATTTTGAAGTTTTAATTTGATTAGAATTTTTGGGATGATCCTATCAAAAAGAGTTTGAAAAATTTGCATTTATTAATAAATTTCTAGTTTATGGGAATTTAAAAAAACTCCCATGAATTCTTAATTTGACCCTTGATAAATCTGCCCCCTAATGTATATGTAGTATATGTAGTATATGTAGTATAAGAAAAGTTTTTAAAGGGGTTGTTCACTTTCAAACAACTAGTTATTTTCAGATTGATCATCAGAAACAACTTTTTCCCATTACTTTCTATTTTCTATTTGTGAACTTTTTTCTAGTATTGAAGTGTAAAGGGTCAATTTTAACCTTCTAAAGCAGCTCTGGCAGGGGGGAGGGGTCACTGACACCCCCCCCAAAAAAACTGGTCTAAATGGATACATTTAAGGGCATATTTACTAAATTCAAATCTATTCACATGAATGATTCGAAATTCGATCACATTTTCAAAAAAATTTGAATTTGAATTTCAAATATGCAAATTAGGTAAATTCAACCAGTGAATTCAGTAAATTCGATCAAATAGAATGATTCCAATAATAAGGATAAAAATCTATTAGAATATTCGAATACTTGACTACCGAATTAATTCCCCTTTAAATTTTTATTTGACTGCCTGTTTCACCAGTTTCAATCTGCCGAAGTGGCTTTGCCGACTTTGATCGAATTATAAAAATTTGATCGAATGGTTAAAAATCGACCAATAGTAAATCTGCCCCTTAATGGATACATTCCTTATCTTTGTTCCTGCTGAGCAGAATCTCAGGCACCTATTAGAATTGATACAATACTGTAGCTGCTAATTCTCCGGAGATGCTGCTGAGAAATGTATCAACTAAATGTTGCAAAATTGTAACAGTTTAGAGTCTGCACCTGAATTACTGAGCTGCCAGACTCAAACACCAGAGACACCAACATTCAACTTTAAACTTAGATTTTGGAAAAACAGTAAAAAATAAATAATGGAAAGTAATTGAAAAAAGTCTTTTTTTTTCTGGAAGAAATCTGAAAACAACTGAATCGAAAAAAATGTTTGGAAGATGAACAACCCCATTAATCTATGTTAATATTTGAAAAAAATGTACAGGCATAGGACCTGTTATTTTTGGAACCTGGGGCTTTCCAGATAACAAATCTTTCTGTAATTTGATCTTCATACCTTAAGCCTACTAGAAAACCATGTAAACATTAAAAACAAAACAATAGGCTGGTTTTGCTTCCAATAAGGATTAATTATATTTTAGTTTGGATCAAGCACAAGCTATTGTTTTATTATTACAGAGAAAAAATTAAATCTGGATTATTTTGGATAAAATGGGAGATGACCTTTCCTTAATTTAGAGCTTTCTTGATAATGGGTTTCCAGAAAATGGATCCCATACCGGTACCTGCATGGAGGGGGGGGGCTGGATTAAGTCTACTTCCTGTCAGAAAACATTTATAAGCAAAGGGTCAATTGAAACCTGGAAAGCAACCAGTGACTAGCTTGAAAGCAATCATCTTTTCCATGAAGACGTTTCACTGCTCATCCGAGCAGCTTCTTCAGTTCAACTGTCTGATGTAGGGGAGTTCTCGGCATATAGACTCTTCCAACAATCCAATCACAACGTCACTCTTCAGAGAGGTGACATCTGAAATTCACAGAGGTATTGATTCTGTATAGTTACTATGATAGGACTACCAATGTGTCATGCAACTCCTAGACACAGTTTTTCTTGCGAGAGTTGCATGAATGGATGTGTGAATAGTTCTGAAACCGCCAGGGTACAGATGTTAGAACAGCTTTGTATGTAGCAGACAGGTGGTGTCGAAGTTAACTCAAGTTTTTGAGTTACTTGTGTTAGATATACCATGACCTGGATGAATGAGAATCTTCATAGTCATCTTTTCCATGTTTCCCCTGGTTATCTGCCCAGGTGCAAATTTGTTCACTGTTTATAAATGGCTCCTATTGTTTTGTATTTGTTTATATGGCACCACAAATATTTCTGAAGGCAATCATTTGACAGTTATTATTGTGAATTTTAGCTGCACTTCACATTGATTAAGGCCTGATTGATTATGGTTAAGTTTGTAAACTTTTTTCAGTAACAGATTTTGTTACATGGGACAGTTTTCACAAGTGTGAACGCTAACACACAGGGTCATGTTTACTAACTTTTCGATTTTATTTTTTTTCACAAATTTTTCCTCTAAAAATTTGTGTTTTTAAAAATTCCTCTAAAACTAAAACGGGTGAGTTTTATTAATTGCAGAGTGTAAAACCCATGAAAAACTTGCAGTCCCATAGAAGTCAATTGGAGCATTTTTCAAACATTTTCATTGTTTAGCATTTATTTTAGTTTGTGCTTTTTATATTTGAATCTTTTAACAACTTTTATGGCATTCATGATTTTAGAGAAATAGAGTTTAATCATGGTTTAGAAAACCTCTATTACCAATAAAGTTTCAACAGTTAAAGGAGAAGGAAATTGGCTTTACACTTGCGGGTGCTAAATGTTAGGCACTTTTACCTACATGATACCCCGTGCCGATGCTCCTATCAGCTGAAAACCACACAAGTCCGGGGATCAGAGCGGTTTCCAGCCTGGAGTATCAAGTAGATAAAAATAGTCACAAATGAATTTCCTTCTGCTTTGATGAATGTACCTCATAGAGACCTATTTATGAAAATACCTATTTGTGAACATTCCAATTTGTGTAATCTTAGAGGTTTGTGTTTTGAAGTAAAAAAAAAACTATTCGAAAAGGATTTTAAGTTGTTCTTTCAAAATTGTACAATTGTTCAGGACAGCACAGCACAGACCACAGAAACATCCAGATGACTAACATACAACCTCTGCAGGTCTGAGGTGACAAATTTTCTGATTCAGACTCTTTGCTGCCTAAGGGTATAATAACGCTCTAAAAAAATTCCACAAAAAATTTGGTTTTTATAGTAAAAAAAACCCTGCATTTTTCAAGTTCTAAGCACGCTACCCTCTAAATGTATATATTAGTCTACAGTGCTGAAGGAGAGTTCATACAGACACTAAAGGAAGCCACAGATTCCAGGTTTTGGTGAAGAGCAGTTTTACGCATCAGGCACGTTTTATCAGACATGGCCATCTGTGTAGCCATGCTTATTACCTACAGGCTGGGAGTATTTCAAGCACCTGATTTATTGCTGAAATGTTCACATTCATATGTAATCAACAGGAAGTTTAAATTTAGTCCAGACAAACTATATAATTGACAGAAACAATCCCCATCTTTTTCTTTAACAAGTGATGAATGTTTTGTTATCTTTTATTGCTGTATTAAAATGTCCTGGTGATTCCTGATTTGACAAGTTCACTGTGGATAATAGAAAATCCAGGGAGGAATCACTAGATGCACTCATGAAAAATTCAAAGGGAAAAGTAATGTATCAAACAGATTTAATACACTCTCAAGTCAGTTAACTACTTTATGCAGATGTGTTAGACAAGTCTGCCCAAGCCCAGAAGGCAATGGGACTATCCAGTTGAATTTTTGTTTTTTCCCATGAGAACATATAACCACTGCTGTTAAATCCAAGCTAGATGAAGCTTCAGACCAGTCTGACAAATTATAGAGGAACTGGAGAAGTTGTGTTCATGCAGTCATGAACAGTATGAAAGACTATATAGAGTACCTTGTTTGTCCTTTTAATTATTCACATACATCAGTAGTACATATTTGTTTGGAAAAATAAATTCATAATTTTTACAAGACACAATTTAGTAATTATTATTTACAAACTCCACTTTTCGTTTAGATGTTTCTATAGTAGGGGAGAAACGTACCCTGCTGTACTGAGAACATACACTGTTGCTTTGTGCCTTGCAACCAGTATCTTGATTTGACAATTTATCCTGCACCTGCTTATTAAACAAAATAAACCTCCAAATTTTCATGAATATGCTGCAACGGTGAAAATGTAGAGACGAATCTGCACACACAAATGTTTGCAGTCAGGGAATGTGTCCCTTTTATTTGTCCCTTTTATTTTGCTACCAAACCATCAATGTTTCGGGGGTAAACCTCCCTTCATCGGGATACATAACAAAGTGCACAATATTCTTTTATAGCCCTTCAATCCCTCCCAATTTCCTACACCTCTTCTCATTGGTTTAGAAATTAGTCAAATTAATCAAAAATAGTTCATTATTCAATGTCCTTGTACAATAATCTGTGTAAACAATATCAATATCATATATTACTTTACTTATTATCTCCAAAACTTGCCATCTGATTTGCATATATAATGCGATGGGATGTAATATTTATGGAGTCTCTGTTTAGCAATCTTGTTATTGTTTTCTATTGTTGAATGCCTTTTCATCAGTTTACTCCTCTTTTGCTCCTCAATTTTGCAAATACTGTCCAATCACTCTTGCTACCCTCTTCTGCTCTTGACTGAAGGAAGCATTATAAGGAGACCTGCAAAAAATTTTCATCCATAAACACATGATTAATTAGCTATATGAATTAACTTGTAAATTCTTATTTATTTATTATGGAAACAATGTTGAAAACCCAATTAGAATTAACATAATTTTGCACACAAATGTGGATGTTACAGCTAAAGTAAAGGTATAGGCTGACCTATTAAGAGCCTAACCTAGATATAGAAAATAATAATACCAGATACTATCACATATTTTAGACGGAATTTATAAATACATTATATAAATGAACACACACACACACATATATACAGTGGTGTGAAAAACTATTTGCCCCCTTCCTGATTTCTTATTCTTTTGCATGTTTGTCACACAAAATGTTTCTGATCATCAAACACATTTAACTATTAGTCAAAGATAACACAAGTAAACACAAGTAAACACAAAATGCAGTTTTTAAATGAGGGTTTCTATTATTTAGGGAGAAAAAAAATCCAAACCTGTGTGAAAAAGTAATTGCCCCCTGAACCCAATAACTTGTTTGGCCACCCTTAGCAGCAATAACTGCAATCAAGCCTTTGCGATAACTTGCAACGAGTCTCTGGAGGAATTTTGGCCCACTCATCTTTGCAGAATTGTTGTAATTCAGCTTTATCTGAGGGTTTTCTAGCATGAACCGCCTTTTTAAGGTCATGCCACAACATCTCAATAGGATTCAGGTCAGGACTTTGACTAGGCCACTCCAAAGTCTTCATTTTGTTTTTCTTCAGCCATTCAGAGGTGGATTTGCTGGTGTGTTTTGGGTCATTGTCCTGCTGCAGCACCCAAGATCGCTTCAGCTTGAGTTGACGAAAGATGGCCGGACATTCTCCTTCAGGATTTTTTGGTAGACAGTAGAATTCATGGTTCCATCTATCACAGCAAGCCTTCCAGGTCCTGAAGCAGCAAAACAACCCCAGACCATCACACTACCACCACCATATTTTACTGTTGGTATGATGTTCTTTTTCTGAAATGCTGTGTTACTTTTACGCCAGATGTAACGGGACGTGCACCTTCCAAAAAGTTCAACTTTTGTCTCGTCGGTCCACAAGGTATTTTCCCAAAAGTCTTGGCAATCATTGAGATGTTTTTTTAGCAAAATTGAGACGAGCCTTAATGTTCTTTTTGCTTAAAAGTGGTTTGCGCCTTGGAAATCTGCCATGCAGGCCGTTTTTGCCCAGTCTCTTTCTTATGGTGGAGTCGTGAACACTGACCTTAATTGAGGCAAGTGAGGCCTGCAGTTCTTTAGATGTTGTCCTGGGGTCTTTTGTGGCCTCTCGGATGAGTTGTCTCTGTGCTCTTGGGGTAATTTTGGTCGGCCGGCCACTCCTGGGAAGGTTCACCACTGTTCCATGTTTTTGCCATTTGTGGATAATGGCTCTCACTGTGGTTCGCTGGAGTCCCAAAGCTTTAGAAATGGCTTTATAACCTTTACCAGACAGATAGATCTCAATTACTTTTGTTCTTAGTTATTTTTAACAAGGGGGGCAATCACTTTTTCACACAGGCCCATGTAGATTTTGGAGTTTTTTTTCTCCCTTAATAACGTAAACCTTCATTTAAAAACTGCATTTTGTGTTCAATTATGTTATCTTTGACTAATAGTTAACGGTTTTTGATGAGCAGAAACATTTAAGTGTGACAAACATGCAAAAGAATAAGAAATCAGGAAGGGGGCAAATAGTTTTTCACACCACTGTATATATTACAATGTATAGTCCTTAATTTGAAATAGAAAAAAGCATATGGCAAGCAAGTTCACTGGTTGCCATTTCTTGTTGCTCTTCAGAATTTCATAAACTGTCTACTGTGTTCTTGGCAGGTTATTTTCAAAGCTTATTCTTCTATATGACAGGCATATGTTGGGTATTTGCCAAATAAGAAATTTGTGGGCACATTAATATAACTAGTTGGATTCAGCCAGGAGGAGTACCACATGTTCTTCCTTTTTTGGTGTTCCCCTTCTGAGGAAGTGGCTCACAAGGTAAGTGCAAGAAGAGAGAAAGCACACCTCTTAGAGTTCAAGTCCCAGGCTGATCCTGACACCAGAGCAATAAACTCAGTCAGAATTGATGATAACCATTATCCAAAGCCTTTAGAGATTCAACATTTCAGGCTTTTGTTAATATTCTTTTTTAATGGTTTTTCCCTGTTGATTTAATGATTATTAATATTGATTGAATGAATGGTTTCTTAACAGAATTAGTTTGATTTAGAATGATTCATTCTAATTTGATTGGAATTCTTATTTTCCATCATCAGTCACAAAATTGTTTTGAATTCATTAATCCATTATGAACTTTAAAAGAACTGCCTCTATATGACCTGTTAGCCTTTATTTTATGAAAGAAACACCAATGTTTCAAAAGTTTATATTTTCCAAGATTTCAATTTTGATATGTTTCACATGTAGAGCTGGCAGTTTCTGCTACTAAAAAGTGTCATTTTTATAAAATTACATTACAAGGCATTTAACTTTAACTGGCATTGTGCCTTGATAGGCTCCTGTTGAAGGTTTGAAGCCTACATTGATGCAGAAAACAACCTGTGTCTTTTATATTATGGAACATACTAACATGCTCTTATTTTTTTGAGCTATATTGTCCCTTTAACATGAATATCACATAATTACATATGAGCTGACTGAATATTGATTGACTTTTCATTTGCTCTCCTTGTGTTCTTAGCATAAATATTTATTTTTATATGCGATTATCTAGATCGAAACAATGTGAGGAATAAATCAAAGCACTTTATTATGAAGTTTACTGCTTAGATGGTAAAACATATAATTAGCACGGACAGCCTTCCTGCTCTACTGATCTCAGTAATGAAAATGACCAGTGTTGTACAGTCATAGCCCATCGGCAGCTTGCAGATGCATAGTAATAGCGACTGATAGTAATTTATTAAACTCGTTATTTTCATTCATTTCTTGTCAAACATTTTATGATACTATTATGCAGCACATTCTAGATAAATATCCAGTTGCAGCTTTTAGTTTCAGTAGTGTACAGGTTTATTTGATGTACAGTATAGCTGTTCCATTCTGCTATGTTATATACAAGTGAAGCCAACAGATACAGATACATTTTCTTGGATTCTAGTTACTCATAATACTGTTTATGTCTTTTTATGTCATCCACATCATAATCATGTGATAAAACCAACCAGTCATTCAGTGAGATGTAATTCATAAATTTTATCTAACCATGGAGAACTAGAACTCTTCCATTGTACTCATTCAGTCTCCTGCTACTGACTTTTATTTCTAGACATATTTCTTAATAGTTGCCTCTAGCCAATATCTTCTGTAGACCTTTTATGGTTAGTCTAAAACAGTGGATCCCAAACTATAGGTAAGTTTCCTCTAGGGAAAGGGCTGAAGCCATGGCTAGAGGGAATCGGCTTGAAGGCTAGTTAAGTAGAAGAATACCTATATAATCTCCTAGACACAAGTGAGTCCATCGTGAAGGTCAAGAAGGTTAATAATAATATTGGGGTCAACTTTTCTTTCTAGATATCCTTGTAACCATGGAAGTACAACAAATGAGCTGATGTGATTGACGCTAAGTGATTGACAGTGTGGATTTTGGCCTGGCAGTGACTTTTCCCTTCGCCTCTGTATTTCCTGGCTAATACATGATCCAACTGCAGGCAATTGCCCAATCATGGGGCTATTTAAATCTGCTTCCTCCCATACCCTGTGCTGGATAACTGAAAATTCTTTCCTTGACCAAGTTCCTCTCCTGGGGGGAAATTTACTAAAGTTCTAATTCACCAGTGTGACGTCAATTCGTAACTTCGCAAATTTACTAACGCCAACTCTGGCGAATTTTCGCTAGCGAAGTAGACTAGCGCAACTTCGCACCCTTATGCCAGGCTAAATTGCGCACTGAAGAAGGATTGTAATTATGCAAATTCACTCAGATGACCATTTTCCTGATCGTTACCACGTACGCTAGACTTTACTTCGCCAGGTCAGACCTGGTGAAGTTCAATACAATAGATAGGAGTTTGAAAAAAAAAATGGAAATTTTTTCTAAGTCCCAAAAAAACACTGGCATGTTTTACCTTTCTAGGGTGATAGTCTGAAAAAGAGCACATTTTTTTTTTTGGAGGGGGTTACCCTCCTTCCCCCCACATTTCCTAACATATGGCAACACAACTATATAGGGGGCACATGTAGGGTAATAGGACAACTTAATTGTTTTTATTAAAGGTTTCCTGGACTTGTGTAGTGCAATGTAGTGGCTGTAACATATACTTCTATTATAGTTTGAAATTCGCGCCGTATGCAAATTACGGCTCTGCTAGCGTAAATGCACTATGCCTGGCGAAGTAACACAAGTGAAACTACGCTACCGTTTGCCAACCTTAGCATAACTTCGCACTTTAGTGAATTTGCAATCATCAAGATTTAAATAGAATAACATACACTTCAAGAATATCTGATATAAGTAATTCTAAAACAACTGGACTGCTGAGTAATTATTGAAGATGTTTCACTACTCATCCGAGCAGCTTCTTCAGTTCAACTGCTGTTTGGAAAAAACATGATGATTTACATTCAAACTTAGCACTTTGCACAATGCCTTGCATTTATAAATGAGCCCTCTGGTGATTTCATCCTCCGTTAAAAAATTTCAGTATTTTATAGTAATTTGAATAGCTAAGTTTCTTATTATTATACAGGCACAATAACAATAATTATATTTCAACTGACAATGACTTAACTGGCTTAGCAGAAAGTAGGGGATTTAAAAACCCTTCTGTTGCTGCTAAGTCTCTAAACACATCGGTGAAACATGCAGAGCAAGCAAAACAAAGCCGGCCACATTTTTTATGATTTAAATAATTTTGTGCAATGCCCAACTTGCTTATTATTTAAATTATCAGCATATATAATTTAGTTACTTATTACAATGAAATTGCTAAGGGAAATATACTATACTTTACATTTTGTGCTAAAGTCTTAAACATTTGAATAGCTTATAAAATAATAAAACATATTGTGCTAAAGTCTTAAACATTTGAATAGCTTATAAAATAATAAAACATATGGAGGATTCATAAAGAATGCATGTCAAGAGGGTCACAAAGAGAATTGAAGAATTGAGAATTGAAAATAAAACAATATTAATAGTAAAAATAATAATAAAATAATAGTTAGGGATCGCCATATGGGTTTTACCTTGACGTGATGTGGCAGTTTATCAATCTTATGATCATAATTTTGTAACTAAAAAACCCCTGTCTTTGTACACATGCAACTGCATAGATTACTTATAAGACAGTGGACCAGGGAATGTGCATTGATCAATCTCTCTTCTTTTTCTCTATGTCTGTAGTTAATTTGGCCAGATCAGTAGCACTTCCATTGTATTTTAGTACATTTTCTTTTAGCTATGGAGTGCTCCCATAACCTTTCTTTTTTGCATTTCGCGAACTTCCGGAAATTTGCGAACGGTTCGCGAACGGTTCGCGAACCCCATAGACTTCAATGGGAAGGCGAACTTTAACAGCTAAAAAAGACATTTCTGGCCAGAAAAATGATTTTAAAGTTGTTTAAAGGGTGCAACGACCTGGACAGTGGCATGCCAGAGGGGGATCAAGGGCAAAAATGTTTCTAAAAAATACATTGTTGACACAGCGCTGCGTTTTGTGCTTTAAAGGGAAAAAAGTCACTCAGGTGGTGGTTGTGGACACTGTAATATTATTGATATTTAGACAGAATGTGAACAAGCTCACACTAGATGGCAGTTGTTTGAAGAACACACTGGGCAAAAAATGCCTACAGGGCAAATAATGGCTACAAGGTCAACGTATACACTACTACAGCGGTGGATACGGATTACGTAAAATATATTATGGCTGCTTGAAAAAAGTCACTCAGGTGCTTTTTCTGGAGAGGGTAATATTATGGATATTTAGACAGAATGTGAACAAGCTCACACAGCTAGATGGCAGTTGTTTGAAGTATAGTATATTACTAGCCAGCAAACTTACTATTCACTGTCCCTGAAATCACTAACAGGCAGCTCTCTCCCTACACTATCTCTTCAGCACACACAGGCAGAGTGAAAAAACGCTGCAGGGCTTCGGTTTTTATAGGGAAGGGGAGTGGTCCAGGGGGTGTGGGGGTGGTCCAGGAGGGAGAGCTTACTGATTGGCTGCCATGTATCTGCTGGTCTGGGGAGAAATGGCAAAATAAAAGCGCCAACTAAGGCGAACCCAAATTGGCGAACGTCGGCGAGCGCGAACACCCGATGTTCGCGCGAACAAGTTCGGCGGCGAACAGTTCACGCCATCCCTACTTCTCCCTCATTAAGCCCATGTGTGTGTAATTTCACAATCAAGGGGCTATATAAACTTGTCTCATGCTACAGAGAGTGCTTGATCATTAAGCCTCACAGCCAGATCTATATCCTGTGACTACCCTGCCTGGTTCCCTGTTCCTGCCTTTGTTCCTGATTCCTGCTGAAGTCCTGATTCCTCCCTTGTTTTTCTTCTGCTCCAATTCCTATTACCTGCTCTCTGTTAGATCTTGCGGTAATTGACCTCGGCTTGTTTACCGACTACCCTCTGCCATCTGCCTGCCTCTGACCTCAGCCTGCCATACAGACTTTTTACTGTCTTCAGTCTGCCCCTGACCTCGGCCTGTTTTTGGACTTGTCTTCATTGTTGCCTGCCCTAAACCACTGGCTTGTGTAACTTGTTGCGTAGCGCTGTAAAGTGAATGTGATTATACAACCAAATCACATGAATTAC
>CM044440.1:119706464-119749325 GCA_024363595.1 Xenopus borealis | reverse complement strand
TCATCTGTAAATGGAAATCCACAATGTGGATGTGGATTGTGGAAATCCCAACCAAATCCACACAGACTCCCCCTACCCATCTATCAATACATTTTCACAAAAAACTCTTGTGCGGGAAAAGTCTAGATAAAATTGTAAAAGAAATCCATGCAATTGTTTTCAGATTTGTCATCAAAACCTGCAAGTTTTTTTGGATTTGACACCAGAAACCACAAAATCTTTGGCTAAATTAACAAAACCCACCACCGATCAGGATATTTTCAAAATGTCAGTGGGTAATCTACCATTGACTTCTTCATGAACTCAGCAGAGTTAGAGTACTTTTTTATTCTGACTTTATTAGGAAGTTATTTAACACATTTTTTTTCTATGATAAAATAGTTTTTTGACCAGAAAAAATTGGACTTTAATGAATAACTCCAATAAATTCCAAGTACTCATGGTCAAAAATGGAGTGTTCTTATGCTTTTTAAAACAGTATGATCCTAATATTGAGAATTCATGCTAGTAAACAACAACAGCAGTCCCATTTGCTAATAAAACCTAAGCACAACAGGGTTACTTAGAGTGAAGCATTGATCTACTGTACCTATCTGATCTTTGTTTGGGAAATTCCTTGAGGCCTTTACTGATGGTAGTTTTTATGGCTGATTTAAATTCTACTGCTCTGCGTGTCTTTATTTTTTTCATTATCTTTTCAATACAATAGCATTGGTCCTGGCTTGTGAATCAATTGATAGATTGGATTTGCAGGCCCAATCAATTAGCTGATAACAAGGAGACACTATCCCAGCTAACAATTATTATTGTTCACAAAATGATCATTTGCATTTTTTTGTACAAGAATATCTCTTTGAGACTGATGCCTTCTGTCCTTATGCATGGCCGTTGCAAGGGAGGTGTAGAAATAAGACTGAAAGCTAGTCAAGGCTCCTGTTTGTGTCCAATGTAAGTGAGAAGTCCTCGGCGATGTGTTGGACAGTAATCTGATCAAATAAAATACATTTTTTTCTAAATTTCAGTCTGTAAACCTAAAGAGACTTGGCAGCTAAAGTGCTCGCTACTGTGAAGTAATTTAAACAACAAAATGTCTGGTTTCCAGACAGAAAATTATTGATCTAACCCAGACAAATTTTTTCTGTTTGTTTTATAACTTCCCCTTCTTCTTGCATATTTATAATTATACAGTAATTACAAAGAAGAGAGAATACAGCCCAGTGATTAATAGGAAATTAACTTTTCATGACAGATGCTGCTATAAAGTCAATTGTTTATATCCATGATATTGCCCCTTTAATCATTTACAGGATTACTGTACAAAAATAAAGAATTAATCCATTATGTTTAGGTTTCAGGCAGTGTTTACAAAAATGATTCCAAGAAATAATATAATCAATGTTTGTTTGCATGTGATGGAAGGAATATATTGTTATCTGACATACACAGATTAGTAGCAAGTTAAATTATTAGTTTTGTACTTCTTGTGGGTCATAAAATAATAACATTACAGTTACAGTCCATATTGGATTCTGAATGTACTTTGAAACATGAAGGGATGATTTGTACACCCTAGGTAGGGTCTACATTCAAAAGTATTTTTTATATACACAAGGCTTTGACTGGATCATTTTAAGGCATTCATTTTTTGTTCTTCTCAAAGTCCATTGTTACCTTGTACCTTGTCTTATGTTTGGGACCATTGTCCTGTTGAGATGTGAACTCTGACCCCAAGTTTAATTTTAATAGCAAATCTCTTGCAGTATTTCCCTGTATTTTTAAACTATGAAATATTTGGGGCAGATTCACTAAAGGACAAAGTGGCTAGCACTAGTGACAATTCACCAGCATTACCATCTGCAGGGACATCACCTATTCATTAACATGCGCAGGCATCGATTCACTAGCAAAAGAGACCATCACTGGCGTTCATTTGCACTCTATCGCCAGGCGACTTTTCACCAACTCAAAACAGGCGAAGCGCTAAAATGAAACTAGATCTTCTTCAATCTTATGTCACTTACATCATATCCTGTATGCTGAAAATGCATTAAAGTTAAAAAAACACTGGTGACCTCTCCTTTTTTGAAGCAGGATTGCCTGAAAAAGTCCAAACTTTATTTAGGGGTAACCACTTTTCTCATAACACGTGGAACATTCATTTTACTGTGGGCTCATATATTGGGCATTAAACCATTTGCACAAAAATTTATAATAATACAACTTTGAATTTCCCACCCTATGCAAATTGACCTAAGTGCAAGTTCAGTAGTGAATTTTCACAAACGAACGATAGAGCATATTTGCTATGAAATGATCACACAGCTGAAGTAACGTTAGCAAAAACTTGCCAGTGTTCTACGCCTAGGACGAAACCTTGCATATTAGTGAATTAGTGTATAAGTAGTGCATTTGCACCTGGCGAAGTGTGAAGTGTGTGAAGCTGACTCTGGTAAAAATTTTCCCATTTCCCCAAGTAATCCTGTCCCTTTCTATTCTATTTTTATTCCCAGTTCCATCAGAAAAAAATAGCAGCCCCTTTCTTTATTTAATATGTACAATATATCCACATTCAGAGTTTTCACATCCCTAATTGTTGAATATTTGACTTTAATTGCTATTGATTTCTTGGTATAAAATGTTTTTTGTTTTTAGAGCTTTAAAATGCATTTACTGTATTTGTAAGGTGATTTGTGTGATTCTGCTATACAGAAGTTTTACATTTGTTCCCAAGGATCAAAAGGCAAAACACCTTGACACAATGGATAATGTAATTTAAATGTAATACCATCATCAATGTTTTTCAATGTTGATAACCAAAAGATCAACTTTATTTTGTAAGAAACAGAAGAAGAAAAGAACACCTTACAAATCACTTTTTCAAAAGTACCTTTTCATACTCTTCTGGGGTTATTTATTAAAGTCTGTTTTTTTTCTGGTTGGACTTTTAAAGGGGAAAACTATTTTTTCATAGAATTATTTTTTTATTTTGAGATTTATTAAACTCAGATGGTGTTAAAAGTCACAATAAAAAAGTAGTCCAGCTCAGACGTGCCAAGATCCTGTAGAAGTCAATGGCAGTTGATATCCTGATCATGCGCTTGGTTTTGTTCGATAATCAGAAGAGTTTGTGGTTTTTGGATAGGAAATCCGAAAAAGTTGCAATTTTCGGTGACAAATCTGAATATTCCTTACATTTCAGATTTTTTTCACAATTGTATCAAGCTTTTCCCCACACAAAAAAATTTAAAAAAAATGTATTTGTAAGTACAGTAGGGAGGAAAAGTCAGTGTGGAATTGGTGGTAGTAGTTTTCAGAAAATAGTTTCTGAAAGGTTTTGGATTTTGATAGATAACCGCCTTTATGTCAGATTCAGTTTGGTGATTAAAAATGTTCTTATAATTCAATTCCAGATTTCTCAGTAGAGATATATCATGAGATAAAATGCAATCATTTTGAATCTGTTCCTTTGAGTTCTACTACTGCAAGGTCTGCTACATTATTTGATCATAAATAGTGATGGGCAAATTTATTCACCTGGGGTGAATTTGCAGCAAATTCCTGTGATTTGCTGCTGGCAAATAAATTAGCGAAACACCAGGAAAAATTTGCCTGGCAAAAATTCAGAGCTGTCTCGTTTTGGACGCGGGCGTCCATTTTTGGACGCCGGTGTCCTTTTTTTTAAATGCTGGCAATGTGCTCAGCCGTCCAAAAACACATGGCGTCCAAAACGAGACCCTGGCAGTGTTTCGCAAATTTTTCACCGAAACGCCCCAGATTCGCCCATCACTAATCATAAGGCTCCTTAGTTCCTAATATGGATACAAAATCATGAAGCTAACATAGTTATAAGGTGTATGTAATATCTAAGGCAGGTAAGTATTCTCTCCATTTGCCCTTTAGGATGAATACCTACCTTTGATTTGTGCCACAACTTCAGGGTGAAGATTACAGTTTACAAGCAATAAACAAAAATCAAATGGCATTCACATTAAGATCTCAGAAATTTTTTAGATAATCCCATTCTTCAGGTGCTCTACGTATAGAACTCTTCTACAAGCAGCAGATGAATCAAATGGAATCAAACATTAGGATATTTTATTTAAAGTAAAACTTAATGGTAGGCTAAAGAACTTTACTAGTAAACTCACTAGTGCAAGCCATAACAAAGGTTTAGCATTTTGTTTTTCAAGTGATTTTTTTTTCTGCACTGAGAAGCAGCTTTGTGGATATTTGTGGCCTAAATTTTGGTATTTCTCAAAAAATATTTAACACAAAGCTTGTCTATGGGGACTTATATCTTGAGAGTGTTCAGTGCGTTGCTGAACTCTATCAGAAAATTGATTGTATTTTGTTAATACAGTTGTAAGGTAGAAACTCTCTGCAAAGATGTCATATTTTATTACAATTCATTATTTATAGTGCTTACATGTTCCACAACACTTCACAGAGCATGCCATTTAATCATTCTCTGTCCCTGCTCCAGTGTCTTAGTTTTAGTCTATTTGGGGTTCTGCCAATGTTTGTTTAGAAAGGAATGTCCTAATGCTGTTGCACATATATTTTGTCTAACTACACCCTCTTTATAACCACACCCATAGCAAGGACCACCAATACTTATTCAAGTATCCAGTAAAAATCAGATCCATATTCACATATTTATTGATAGGTACATCAGCCTTGTATATTTTAGTTGGAATTCAAAGACTATTAATTACCCGCCTTTTTTCTTTTTGATCTTTTTGCCATTTCTAATTACTGATAAACAGATAAAACCTAATAGTAAAAAATAATTGTAAATAAATATAGGTGCTATTTTTAAGATGTTGGGGGGATTAAATCATTTAAGGAAAGTAAAGGAAATGTACATTCAAATCGGTTTATTTATGACTGAAGAAGAGTGAATGGAAATAAGGTTGACAGTGATACTAGAAAGAACTTTGTAATGCTCAATAATCTTAAAGGTCCCTACTACAAAGGGAATAGTAATTATTGTTAACCTTTATTTTGTAGTGCCAACATATTCAGCAAATCTTCATAGAGGTATTTATGTGTGTGCATAGGTGATTACATATATCTCCCCTAATGATCCCATTACAATGGCCACAATTATGGTAGGGAAAAGTGCCTTTTTTCATTAAACATTAAGCCTCTAGTTGTTTTTTTCTTAAAATACGTTCTTATAACCCCATCTGCCACACTTTTGCCTTTCTTATAACTAAAGAGAGGTTTCTCAGTGAATAATTTTCCATACTCCTTATCCTTCTGCAAAATATGCTTTGTGTTGTAAAATACTTTTTCTTATTAAAGCTGAATGTGGGCCAAATGTTGTTACACACACATAAAAGGGGCACATTCCCCAACTGCAAATACTTGTATGTGCGGATCCGTTTCTACATTCAAACGATTGCTGAGCACTGTGGCATTGACCTTAGTTCCTACTCCTGTGATTTTTCACAGAACAGTCCTTGCTCTCTAGTCCTGATCCAGTCCTGTCTGCTCTGCTCTTCAGTTATGATGCAGTTCTCTCTGCTCTGCACTCTAGCCCTTCGTTGAATCGACACCTACTTTATCCCATTCCAGTCTGTCCTTGATTCTATGCCCGCTAAATCCCACTCCAGCCTACCACAATTCTGTTCTTCAACCTCTCCCTTCTCAATTCCTGTGTACCATTAACATTTACTGCTTTAAGGACTCACTCCCTTCCCTAGTAATCCCTGACAGAGACACAAGCTGTAAAATTAACTGGAGAAGGCATTTTTATAAGATAGTACCCCTGGATAGGACTTCTTCCCCTCTCCTAAATGGCGCCAATCTCCCCTTCAGAAGTCAATGCTCCCCCTCAAGCAATTGCCAACATGGAACATGTGCAGCTGAAGCAAGGTCCAAATTGGTTTCAACTGTGCCTTCAAGATGGCTGCTTACATAGTGCAAGATACCATTATGCTACTTTGATTTTCTTGATTTTTATTAAGCAACTGCAACAAAATTATAAAAAATCAGCATCCATGTAAGGTAAAAAGTACAATTTTATATCTGATTTCAGGATACAATATCACATTAAGTACAACAGAAAAAGATACTGTATAATAATAATTTCATCATGGTTTCATATTCTGGCTGTGAAATTGACTTGATCATTCTAAACATTTTGGAAAAACTCATCTGGAATGGTGTACTTGTGCTCAGTAAAAGCCTTAATTTAATAAATATTGAATAATATTTGTCACCCAACATTTTGATAGGGGTCTGCGTAGACTTGTTAGGAGAGAACCATATCCACTGCCAATACACTTGTCTAATAAGCAGAACCAGAAATAGGTTTGGTCTGAGCAATAATTTTAACTCCATAAAATAATTTTCCAGGTTGATAGATAAGATCACCTCATGTAATTTAAGGCTCATTGACTTTCGCAGTCAGACGGCAGCATAGACTTTAGTAACCAAGTATCAGTTTTGCTCCATACAGAACCCATGTAATTGTAATAAGTGCCACAAGGGCATCTCCTGGTCAGTGCAGTTTTAGTAAAGGACTAAATCTTCCTAGCAATAATGAATCAATTTTGTGCAGAACCTTAGGAGCCCTGCATATATGGCTCAGCTACTGTATATAAATTAAAACATGCCAGAATATTTCATGCTAGTTTATACCCTGAATAATATGATCTATGAATGCTTCATAATAATTCAAACAGTAAATAGTACTTAAAAATATTTTCTCTGCAGGCTAAAAGAATAAGGTATTATCCTATTTGAACAGAAATGTGGGCTTTATTAATCGTATTAGCATCATGGAAATGTATCTCTGGTTTTGTTTAAATTCATTTTATTGAGTAAAGTAAAGTTGGATTAACCTCAGGGTCCAAGTTAAACTATAGATTCTTTGTTCAAATCTGGATCGAAGCCAGGTCACTTTATAAGCTGTTGTAACCCCATCTAGGCTAGGCTTGACCATGTCCGGCTAGGAAAAAAGTGAAAGCACTGGTTACATTTGACCCTTTCTCCATACTGTGTAGATAAAGTCCACAAGGAATAATTTAAAAATCCACCTACTTTGAAAACAATATTTCAATCTTTTTCATAGTGGGGTTAGCACTGGACACTTCCATCAAATGTGGAGGTATCTGCTGTAGTCTGGCAACCTCTCCAATAGGGATTGGGAACATTTTTATAAAAAAAAAAATTTTGCACTTAAATCTTGAATATTTCTTGAAATTCTCAAGTTTCTGAAAAATTTTAATTTTATTTTTTTTGTCGTAAAAAAAATTGAATAGTGGTAAAAAGGTAATAACATTTGTGTAATTTTAATTTTAATTATCGAGCCGCCAATCTCTACCAATGTACTGTACATGTCTAAATATACTGTAAATTTATCAGCCCACCATACCTTTGTGTATACAGGTTTATGTCATCATGTATTTCCTCTGTACCACTTAAAAACAATGATGCGTCTTTTGAATATGATTAATCAAGACAATAATCCTTTCCATTTTAAATAATTCTCTAGACAAGGTTTTATCAATGCTCTTAATTTTATTCATTTATAATTGATTATTTTAATATACTGTATGAAGTTGCCACTTTCTTGTTGGAATCTTGATTTAACTTTTTTTTTTATACTGATTTGTTAGGGTTTAAACTCACCCCTCACACAATTTTTTTTTTGCAAGCTTTTCACCTATTGCATACCATTTTACTTTTTGGCTGAACCCATCAGTACTATGCAACAACTAGGAGTGTAATAAGTGAATGACCCTAAAGGAATGATAAATAAATCAGGAAAAAAAGATGGGAGACACAAGAGCAGGCAAAAGTAAAATTTGTCAAGAACCAGAATATCAAGATTTTCAGGCAATGAATTCCATAACTTGCTTTTTTGAGCAAACTCGGTAAACCTATTCAATGTACCTGTATTTCAAGGGTCTTTAGAATCAACAAGGGCCTCAGCTATAATGATTTATTTTCAGGCAATAAATTCCATAACTTGCTTTTTTGAGCAAACCTATTCAAACAAGGGTCCCAGCTATAATGATTTATTTATAAAAGTTTGCCTACTACCCTACTACAGGCATGAAATTCAGATTTACTTATTCTGGCTAACAAAGTACTGCATGAATTTTGCTCACCAAATGGCATACATTTCTTTTGCCAAGCACTGCTTGCCTACCATTGCAAGGTAATAATGTGATAATACTGAGATTTACTGTAACTTAAAATGCCCAACATGCTCTGAAAGCAGTAGTCTGGGAAGATTTGGATCACAATTGGCCTAAATATCCATCTTCAGACAAATATCTTTTGATCATCTTATATTCTGGGATAAATTTGTGTAACCAATTTATTCTGAAATCATTTTTGTGATTACAATAGCCTTCTGCTAAGAGATGGATTCTTTATTATAATTTTTTGCTCATTACTGTGCAGATTAAATTACATCATTAGGATTTAAGCCACGTCATGGTCAAACATTAACAGTGAAGCTTTTGTCATATAATTTAAAGCTCTAGATTTGTGGTGCATGGATTGTTACTTGAACTGCTGAAATGTTAAATCCCATTCTCTCTCTTCTGATCTGCTTTATGACTTGAAATACTATAAAAACCCCAAGATCATATTGCTACTAAATGATAAACTGAATCTCCCAGAGGATATTTACTCTTATTTCCAAAGATTATGCCCAGGTAGCATAGCAAACCGTAAGCCTCTCTCAGATCTCTCTGACCATGGAAAGTGATCTATAAATCCCTGAAATCCACACTAAAAAGTGTTTTGGCAATCACTCCAAAGTAAAAATGTCCTCCTCTCACTGCAACTTTTACCAAAGACCTCAAAGCAGACTTCTTGCAGCAGATGACATACTGTAAATGTCTTGCTTGTAGTATTTTGATGAAAGAAAATAATGTTTTTTTCTTGCCTCAAAACCTTTGCCACTTTTCTAAACGTAGGTTTTTATGGAACAGTGTATTATGACTAATGAACTAGGGTAGCCAGAGGTTTTAAGATTTTTTTTCACTAGTAATTTTCCAAAAAAACTCAAATTAAGTATTCATATTTTTTGGATCATTCAGTGCTTTTTTTGTTCATGCTTTTTAAAATCTTTTAATAAGTTTGTGGTTTTAGAGAAATTGAGTTTTGTTGTGGTTTCAAGTTCTCTAAAACTACTAAAATTAAAATGTTGACAAATAAGCCTGCAGGAGAAATTTACAAATGTCCCAAACAAATGTCAAAATGTCACCAAAAACATGAATTTTGCCTAAAATGTATATAAATTGTATAGATGTATTGTATACATTTATACAAATACTCACTTGACCTCAGGGCCAGAACTAGGGGTAGGCAGAACAGGCAAGTTCCGAGGGTGCAATGCTGTGGGGGCTGGGCATGTACTGCTTGCTTGCATACCCCTAGTCCTGTTCCTTGAGTACCCTGGTCCTGCCTGCTCTAATCCTGCTCACCGATCTCCCTATCCCACCCCCAATGTCAAAATGTGTCTGCTCTTCAGCTGTCACGAATTGGGTCGGATGAAGCCTAGGGCACCTGTTCGACTCTAGTTATCATGATTGGTAGACTTGAAAAAACAATGCAACAAAAATAAACAAAAACAAAAAGTTTGTTTTATGTATTCATTCCTATCAGAAATCACTGAAATCTATTTTTTCAGTAATGATCTAGTCCTTTAGTGTATATATATATATATATATATATATATATATATATATATATTTATTTATTTATTTATTTTAACTATTGTAAAGTATAGTTTCCCAAAACTCAGAACAAAAAGTTGTCCATGTTTTTTCCAAAAATGAAAAATGTAGGCATTTTTTAGGCAGCAGCACATTTATTTTAGGGAAAAACAATATAATAGAAAAATATGCAATTTCAGGAAAAACAAAACAGTGGTTAAAAAAAAAAAAATCAGGAAAACTGACAAATCAGCCCCTTAAAGTTATTTTCTTTTCTTTATCCCTTCAATGTACTGTATGTGAATTATCAACGATCAAGTACAGTATCATTATAATACTATGTATATAAATATTATGCTGTGGAGTAATTTTTACTGATGTTATGGAATGTTTGATATATGTACAGTAACAATATATGGTAAAACAAAGCCAAACAGCAGAGAGAGATACCTCCACCTGCCTATTTCATTTTCTGAACAATGTGCTAGGCTTTGTTGTACATTTGAAAGCAATACATATTAAATGTAATTAAATATTGTAAGATTAGATAACTTTTAACATTTCATTTATTACTATTCCCAGCATTTCTCCAGCATTTGAGATGGTGTTAACTTGTATAAAATTGACCTAAAGCAGTAAAAAAAATAATAGTAACACATTTTTTTCCAGGCATCTTTCTATTTATAGTGGCTGGGTTTGGAACAGAAGCAGTTACAGTAAATGAGTAAAATTCTTGGAGGATATTGAGTAACAAATCTGGGTAAAATGCATAATTTATCTGGTGATTGTGATGAAAACAAGTGGGATCGCCGATTCATACGTGGCGAGGGCATACTGATATATGATAAAGTAATAATGGACAAATTACACCATCTCATTAATGCCTTTCCTGTCAGTTGAAAAGATACCTGCTACGTTTTTGACAGGCGTGGTTGTTTTGCATTGCTTGTGAATCAGCTTTATAAGCTCCCTGAACTGATGTGTTCATAAAGGTAAAATGTATTCAGTATACATATATATTCAGGCCCAGCATTGGGGAATGCACATTTCTAAAGTGCTAATATTTCACAAGTGCTTAGAAATGGCAGTTACACAAGGCAGTTGAGCAAGGCATTGACAAGGCAAAAGGAACTGGATTATCTTCCATCAACTTTGAACTAGCTGGGATAAGAAGAAAACAGATTTGTTTATACCTACCAGTTTGTTACTTATTACTCACAAATGCTTTATCTTGTATTTCTCCTCCTTTCACTCTCATGCTTCATAAAACATTTCTCACTACCTCCCCCATTAAGGCCCCATTCTATACAAATCTCAGCCACTCTCATGCCAATGGTTATGCTCTGGATCTTATATTTACCAGACTCTGTTCAACCACCAATTTTACTAACTCACCATTTCCCCTCTCTGATCACAATATGCTCCCATTTCAACTCTCACTAACTCCCTCCTCATGCCCTGCTATTCCCCAAACACGTACATAGTGTAATCTTCATGCTGTAGATGTGTCACATCTCTCTCCTTCCTTTGACCATCTCCACCATCTCTTGTCCTACTGTGGCTACCTCTGTCTACTTCAGCACTCTCACGATGCCCTTAATGAGCTTTCTCCTACAAAAACTAAACGTGCTAGACCCAAACCACTTCAAACTTGGCATACTGCTGAAACAAAAGCATTCCAAAGACACTCATGGGCACCTGAGCGTCACTAGTGCAAATCCTGCTCAGAATCAGACTTTTGGAGCTACAAATCTGCCCTGTGCTTCTATAACACCAGCCTCTCCCAAGCCAATCAGAGGGGACATCACACTACTCAACCCCCCTAGGCTTCCACCACCCTCCCTCCACACTCCCCAGTCTCTCCTATGCTCCTTCACCCCTGTCACTGATGAGGAAGTCTCAATACTTTTGGCCTCTTCTCACCTTACCACCTGCTTGGTTGATCCAATTCCTTCAAAACTTCACAGAAATAACAATCCTTGTCTAATAAAAGCCTTAACTCATCTATTAAATCTCTTGCTCTCAACTGGACTGTTTCCTTCTTAACTAAAACATGCTGTCACCCCCATCCTGAAAAAAACCCTCTCTTGATTCCTCCAATCTTGACAACCTCCGACCTATCTCTCTGCTACCTTTCATCTCTAAACTACTTGAGCTCCTAATCCACAACCGACTGACCTCATTCCTCTCTGACAATAATCTGCTGGACCCCCTACAATCTGGTTTTAAGACACAACACTCCACTGAAACTGCCCTGACCCGACTAACTAATGACCTTTAAACAGCTAAATTCTTCAAAACAACTTGATTGCTGTATTCCTCAAAACAAAAGTCCCAAGGAAGGGGAATAACAGAAATAAAATGTAGTGTAGTAGTTTCAGTAAACAATATTTCACCCTTTGTGAATTCAGTGCCTTAATAATAGTGCATCTCACATGTAACACAATCTTTATATTTCAAAGTGAGACCCACAATCTAATTTACATCCATACATTAGTGATATCATATGCTTCAAATCACAAACAGGTGGTTCCCATTAAAAGTATTAGTGCACATAACTATCAAGTGAGAAAGTTAGCAACCGGCCACTCAAGTTCTAATAACCCCGGTGGTGTAGCATACTCACAAGACGTGAGTTGAAGAAGGCATAGAATGTACTCCGTTTTGTACTTAAGATGGCTTTAGTTTTCTCCTTAATGGAAAGATACAAACAGCATATGTAGAAAGGCTAGATAAAACGGTTTAATAGATGTTAAAATACACTCACAAATAGATATCTTGTAAATCGCATTTAAAAATTTCTCCACGTATGTTCCCACTGCTGCTGCAGCTCCTCAGCGTCCCTAAGAGCTTAATGCACATACATCCAACAATCATTTCTCACTAATACGCAACAAGTTGGCGCTATAGAAATACAAGTTAATAATATTAATACTACTTGATCTCTTAGCTGCATTTGACACTGTAGATCACCCTCTCCTCCTCCAGTCCCTCCATTCACTTGGCCTTCGTGACACGGCTCTGTCCTGGTTCTCTTCTACCTCACTAATCATTCCTTCAGTGTCTCCTACAATGGAGTAGCATCTTCTCCCCTACCTCCTTCTCTTAGGGTTCCTCAAGGCTCTGTCCTGGGACCCTTATTATTCTCCCTTGGTAAATTAATCAATTCATATGGTTTCCATTACCACCTCAATGTTGACGATACTCAGATCTACAGTAGCTCTCATCTCCTGATCTCAACCTAGAACTCCTAACTTGCATCTCCTCATGCCTGTCTGCTATCTCTACCTGGATGTCGCAACGCTACCTTAAATTAAACCTCTCTAAAATGGAAATGGTTCTCTTTCCTCCAACTAACACTAGTAACATCCCAGAAGTATCCAATGTAGCTAACAATTCCATTATCACCCCGTCTCCCCAGGCCCGGTGCCTTGGGGTATTCCTAGATTCTGCCCTGTCATTCAATCCTCATATCCAGTCACTTATTAAATCATGTCACTTCCACCTAAGGCACATATCCAAAATACGATAATTTATTACCCAAGATGCTGCCAAAATTCTTATTCACTCATCATATCACATCTAGACTACTGTAACTCTTTTCATTGGTGTTCCCCGTCACCTCTCCAGTCCATAATGAACAACTGCTCCTCCTCTGCCAAGTCATTCTGCCAATTCCTCCACTGGCTTCCACTACCCTTCAGAATTAAATTCAAATTAATGACCCTGACATTCAAAGCACTTCACAACTACACCATACATCTCTGAACTCATCTCTATATACTCACCCTACCACTTACTACGCTCCTCTACTGACCTGCTACTCAACGCTTCTCTCATTACCTCCTCACATGCTCGGATTAAAGACTTTGCAAGGGCTGCACCCCTCCTTTGGAACTCTCTCCCATGGTCTGTCAGACTTTCTCCCAACCTTACTGCTTTCAAGAAATCTCTTAAAACACACTTCGTTTGAGAAGCTTACCCTCACACTTAACTACCAAATGCAACACTACATGCAGTACCACATTTCTCACCCACTTAATTTGATCTTGCCCATTCCCACACCTTATGTATAGCTCCCTTACCTTTAGATTGTAAGCTCTTTCCGCATAGGGCCTTCCTCACCTTTTGTACCGGCATTGATTCTGATATATGTAACTCCATATGTATGTAATTCATGTGATTTAGTTGTATAAACACATTAACTTTAAAGCGCTACGTAATATGTTGGTGCTTTAGAAATGCAGAACACTCATTTGGTTAAGGTCCTTAGAATCGGGGGGGGCAGAGGTAGTTATAATTAGTGATAGGCAAATTTGTCCTGTTTCGCTTCACCGAAAAATTCAAAATGTGAATTTTGAAAAATTGTTTCTTCTACACAATATAACAGGAGTCACAACTTGGGCTAGCCAGACATTAATTTTTACAAGTGAGTGCTATTCTCATATCTACCACAAGGTGGGATATGTATTAGGGAGTTGTTATCTCATTACCTTCCTATTGTTCTGATGAAGTAATTCTGTGGGAGGGGGGGAGTGGAAGATATCACTCCAACTTACACTGCAGCAGTAAAGAAACTCTAAAGTTTATCAGAGTACAAGTCACATGACTGAGATCACCTAGCAAACTGACAACATGTACAGCCCCATATGTCATATTTCAAAATTAAATATAAAAATATCTGTTTTTTTTTCTTTTGAAAAATGCTATTAACCAATGCATGACAAAATCCCTTTAATTGTTAAGCTTGCTTAAGGATCAGTTAGGGTGAGATTTTGGGTGACTATGTATATGCTGTGACTGAATGACTGATACATCAATATATCCCTACATCTATACTGTTTTCATGAGCTAAAAGGACATTGGTTCAGTTTGAACTTCTTGAAATTCTTATGAATAACTGCTTTACAGTGTGTGAATATGTGTGTGAGTGTGTTAGGAGTGATTGTTAGAGGACAACTGGCTAGTGAAAGAACACTGCTTATAGTTATGTGGAATGTATGGTATATAAATGCTATACATAGCAGTATATCTCCTTCAGAATGTCAGTAATACAATGATAGAACAAAGAGGAATTCTCTGTACTGAGATATGGAAAGAGTAGTCATCAGCTCTGACAATTTCTTTGTGTTGACCAGGGCAGAAGAAAGAAAAGCTATTTCTGAAACAACAGCACTGTCCCAAGGGAATTCATGTTGTCCTTAGATGTGTCACTGTAATTACATCTAGGAATGCACCTGAGCAAATGGCCAAGGAGATATATGTCTGGATAGCCTAAGACATCACTACAGCATTATATCGACTGCATCTGTAATTCCACTTCTACACCTTGCTACAGAGCCTACAATATAATTCAGTATGTAGTCTACAAAAGCAATTTTTGTAAACAGCATCTCACACAAAATCTTGGAAACCAGCGTACAAAAGTCAACTCGGTCATCAGTAGTATATTAAGATATATATATATATATATATATTATTATTATTATTATTATTATTATTAAGTCCCACAGTGCCCGCACTCAATCCAAGGTATAGCCAGAGGTGCACGATCAAAATGTGTATAGGTATAGGAACAGAAGAAGATCAGCACTCTCTGTGTAGTTTTGAAGAAGTATACGGATTTATTCTCACACAGATTACATATTACATACAGATTACATCCAACGTTTCGGTCCTTTGGGGACCTTTCTCAAGGATACATTGCAAAACTAAATATCCTCCCCCATAAGTGAATTTTTTAATTTTTTCTTTAATTGTATCCAGATTAAAATCAAAAGCAAAATTGGGTACAAAGTCTTATTTTTTAAATATCTTTTCCTCTTTCCTTTTTTTTAGCCTTGAATTATTTCTATCCAGCGATAGGTTAAGCTGACAACATTATAACAATTTCTTGGTGACAACAGCACAAAAACAACAGGATATAAAATATTATGGGTAATAATTTGAGAATGAAAGAAAAAAAATAAACACAACTTTATTGGCAATTTAACTTTCCTGGTACAAGAGCCCCTACCAAGGAACAAAACACTGACTTGATGTTTCATGTAAGAGATTTCACAAAAAAAACTATTATTAAAATATATTTACTTGACATAAATGTTTATTCTGCAGTCTGAAAGAAAACAAGTCCTCTAAATGTAAACTAAAAAAGGAAAATTGTGAGTTTCAAACAGCATTATCTATGTGCATATTTATATGCAGAACGATTCTTTGTCCAAAGCATGTATAAAAGTGTGGCGGCTAGGAATGCAAATTGTTGAGATAATCATCTCTTCGTTTCTGCTTCTGGTTTAATGATACCACAGAGCTCAGAAAGAGCCTCAGGATACATTGCTTGCTTCAAAAAGAAACCTCATTGTGAAAGGATCTGTGCTGGTATATTGTATGTCATAGTAATCCATAAAGAATGCAATTTCCCCTAATTGTCATGAGCTGAGAAATATCTTGCACAGAACCATCTCTGTAGAATATGGTCTTAAGCCTGAATATTAAAGCTGACAACCTGTACCAGTAAAAGTTACAACAATGGTAGAAATATTATTTTGTTAGGATTTACAATACCTGTAGGACTTTATGCAGGAGGCTTTTGTGTGGAGGATGTTACTCAGGCTTCTTGGCACTGTTGACATGCAATATAGGTTAACAAAATTAAAAAAAAAATCTGTAACAAACATATTAGATGTAGGATTTGCTGAAGTTTGTTCATTGTGACATCACTGATGAATTTGGATGTTAGACAGCAAAACAAAATGTGCAGATATCATATAGAAATATAAGTAGAAAGTACAGTACTTATAATGTGTTTCTAAACCACAGTTTAATACTAAAATAAACTAGGATATATACTTTATATCTTGGGTGATATATTGCCAGCTGGAAAAGATGATTCAGTGCATTTTGTGTTATAATGTTGGCAGTATACAGAACACAGCAGGGAATTCATCATTTTGAAGGCACAGTAAGCTTTTGATCCAAAGTGCTTATATAGTAACTGCATTAAATATTAACTATATTCTGACACAATTTTCTTGGAATTGAGATAGACTGATTGCCACCTGAGCAGTATCTTGATGGAGTAAAATAGAATAAGAATAAAATAGATATACTATCCTATACACCACAGTGCCTACCACATAAGAACTGTGTGTGTATATATATATATATATATATATATAAATATATATATATATATATATATAAATTAAAAGCAAGAATTCCCCAGCACTCCAACATACAGCCACCTATTTTTACACAACTGTACAAACTTTGTAACAAAAAGTGTATTTTTTTGTTAGTTACAGTTCAGTTGCGCGAAAATAGGTTTCCCAGGGGGCTGTATGTTGGAGTGCTGGAGTATCCTTGTTTTTAATTTGTATATCAAGACTGACCCACGTGCACCCAATCAAAAAGGATTGAGCTGCATTTTCTTTTTTAAGTAATATATATACAGTATATTACTGTGTTTACTCTTTTTAAATCATAATCACTACACAAACTACCAAAATAACCCTGATCAAAAGTTTACATACCCCAATTCTTAATACTGTGTATTGCCCCCTTAACACCAATGACAACTTGAAGACTTTTGTGGTAGTTGTAGATGAGGCTCTTTATCTTCTCAGAAGCTTCCCATTCTTCCTGGCAAAAAGCCTCCAGTTCCCATAAATTCTTAGGCTGTCTTGCTTGAACTGCACGTTTGAGGTCTCCCCAGAGTGGCTCAGTGATATTGAGGTCAGGAGACTGAGATGGCCACTCCAGAAACTTCATGTCACGGTAGGCACCAAATACCAGAACAAACGCTAAGCACCCTGGTCTCGGCTCGTGCTTCACCAGTAGTGTGACTGCCTTTGGCTTCGGGAGGAGCCCTCAGCTGCTCAGATGCCACCTGGACTTAAACAAGAGGTGCAGAGCCGGAGTTCTGGCCAGCAATGGCGCAAGGCTGTATATAAAGTCTTTAAGGCCGATGGTCACAGTACAGACAGGGATAGGCAGGTTCGGGGTCAAACAGGCCGGATCGAGGCGGGCAGATTGCTAGGAGTCATCAGGCAGGCAAAGGGTCAAACTGGGTGATCAATCAGAAAGGATAAGGCAGAATCGGTAGTCAGGAATCAGGCACAGGTCAGGTTACGGAGATCAGAGTAGTCAATAGCCAGGCAGGGTCAAACAGAGGAAACAGACGGACAGAAGCTAAACAGCACAAGGCTCAAGGCAGAGGCACCAAAACCCAAAAATCCCTTTAAATATCCCTTTAATTGGTGCCAAGGCGTGCTGACGCAATCACGCCGGCGTGATCATTGTCATATATCCTTTTCCTGTTTTATATAGTTCAACTACCTTTTCCCACAGATCCTTTGGCAATTCCTTTGCTTCCCCATGACTTGGAATCCAAAAAACATCAGTGCAGCACTGGACGAAAGATGTAAAGGTCTGTCAGCAGTCCAGAAAGTCATTGACCTTTTATTCACACCCACTATTTACAAGCAAACAGATCAGAGGTGAAGATGGTTACCTTTAATAGCCATTCTTACCCTTTTGTGTTAAGTTGTGTCCATGTTATCAGGCCAAATCACCACAGTATGTACATTTTTGATCAGGGTCATTTGGGTAGTTTGTTTGACAACCAATGACCATGAGTGAAAGAAAAGTTTTTGTGTTATCATTCATATTCTCTGAAAAATGGTTAAGAAATCATAAATTCTGCCAGGGTATGTAAACTTATGAGCACAACTGTATATACATATAAATCATTTTCAAAATCACAAACACAATGGGAAATCAGAATAGGGAATGAAAACTTTATATAGAAAAGAAAACATAGTCAAAGGTCACCGAACCTTTAACAGCAAGTCAATCTTCCAGTTGATCTCACTGGCAGGACCTGTCCCCAATAACCTAAAACTATGCACTCCATACATTAAATTACTCATTGAGGCTATGTGATGAGTAAGTTTTTTCACCAGGCATGGATTTACAATGAAATTCCACACTTCTGCAAAAAAAAAAAAAAAAAAAATCTGCAAATTGCAGCAAAAATTTGCAGTGAAAAAAATTGTCACCTATTGACTTGTGTTTTGTGAATTTGTGTCATTTGCTAATTTTACACTGGAGCGAAACAGGACAGATTCGCTCATCACTAGGCTACACCTTTCCTAGTTGGGTGGATTAGCTTCCTCTCACCTCAGATGGACTAATTTGACTCTAACAAGCACTTAACAAGGGACAGCTTCCCTTAGCTGAGCCTGCTTCAGAGTCCGATACTGCCACCAATGTTGGTTTATTTCTACCTCTATGACCTCGTATGTACTTACAAATACAATAAGGTAGTTTATTGAGCCCAAAACAAGACAATAGGTTTTGCCTGGGTAAGCTGTTGCAGCACCACCGGAGCATGACCTCTTAGATGGTAACCGAGGGCTCACCAAAGACACACCTCTTGGTCCAAGGATTATATAGACATCAGAAGGAATTTAAAATAGGTGTACACAGATATACCTTACATGGTTTTGACCCTCCCTGGACATTGGGAGGTATCGAAATTTTACTGACATATACATTTATACATTTCTGCAAGATGTGCAGTATTGCAACATAAGACAGTGTCACGTTTTTCAACTATTCCCCCAGCCTTGTGGTAATTTTGTCTACAAAATTAGACTCTGTGATGAAATCAGACATGAAGCAACACTTCTGCACAGGAGCCCTATTTAACATCTGCTGACTTTGTGAACTCTGTCAGTAGAATGGAGAAATCATTATTGGGGAAAACATCACCCCTCCCTGCACCTATCCTGCCTTGGGCCATTGGCATTGTGGCATCAGAATGATAGGGGACTTATGTATTTGATATTACACTTACTTATTCTTACACTCAATAACCATTCGCCCGTCATTGGAATAGGCTGTTCTCATACAAATGTGGTCATATAAATGTGGCATATAGAAAATATATTAACAAGAAGCAGCTCCCATTTCCCAATCATCATATGGTATATAGGCTTTCTAAGTAAAAAATAAATCAGTATGATCATAATCAAGCCTCACTGTAAGCCCATGTTGTTTCACATACTCCATAAACAACATAATAAAATACTGTATAATTTTTAGGTGGACATCCACCTACATGAACCCCATGTTGTTTCCCTACTCCATACACAACATACTAAAATACTGTATAATTTTTAGGTGGACATCCACTTAAATGAACCCCATTGACAATTGTGTATTCTGAAAGTAGCCACATCCATCCATTTATCCATTTATTTATTTATTTATTTATTTCCATAATGATTTATTAAGAATGCCAGCAATAAGATTAAACAATATCATGTATTTTCTTAACCTGATGTAACATTTTGCTGGGATTTTACAGCTGGAAAAGTTTAATGCAAAGAGTTTCAAGACTTTTCCCTAATGTGTGACACATCACTCAATATGAAGAACCATTGGAACAGCCATTTTCCATTAGATTCCCATCTACCGTATATGAAAGGGGATTACAGTCAGCAAAACCATACTAAACTTTAATAGAGTTTGACAAATTACTCTCAGTGTGTATTTAAAAGTTAGATGTGGATAGCTAAGTCTGTCTTGATTTATTGCGTGGGAGGAAATTCAAGCATTTGTTCTGTTGTTATATTAAAATCAAAAAAGTGTTGCTTTGCAGTAAAATACTGTTTTTAGTTATTATGTTTACATTTAAATGTGTGTCTTAAAATATGACATAAACTTGTGTTTTACATTCTTCAGTATGAAAAATATTGTACAATGTATTATCCTCACAAGCGTTACCCAATCTTAGGAAAAAAACATTTTATAATATTATAGCCTTTCCAGCCAATGAAAACTGAGGGTTCTAATGCTAGGAAATGTGCTTTCAAGTGTTATTCTATTTCAACCTCAATGTTTTTAATTTCAACCTTTTGTAAAAATGGGCCAGTTGATGGATCTGTTAATAAAATGAAATAAAATTACTGGGATTTATAGAACAGACAAGACTTATGAAAAACTGATGATATATTTACAATGTAACGTTATTAGCTATAAATTGAACCTAGAGAGGTCACTTCTGTTTTGACTCAAGCTGTATAGTCTGATAAAGGGGATGGATCAATATTAAAAGAGATTGAAAATAACTCACAGTGAGAATGCCTGGTGGTTCAGTGGTTGTGTGGCGAGAACTCCAGGCCTTCTTCCTACTTGCAGAGCTGTGTCATCATTGCGCATTGGTGCAAAAATCAAATATTTGAAGGTTCCCATGGCCAGTAAGATACTGCCCAACATAGGGCAATTCCTGGGTGCAGTTCTAATTGTGTAAACCTTTTTTAAACTTGACTGTCCCAGACCTTGTCTAGTGTGCTGCCTGTCGTGCCTATAGCCTGTTTTGACTATTTTTTCTCCAGGTTTCACTGAAAAAAAGCCCATAGATTCCAATGAATTGTGTTCTGCAAAAGTTGAGTAGAAAAAAGTTTTTGTGGAAAACATCCAATAACTAGTGATGGACAAATTTATTCAGCAGACTTGGATTTGCGGCAAATTTGCCATAAAAAAAAAATATTTGGAAGCCCATTGACTTTAATGCATTTGGACAAAATAGTCATGCATATAAAAATTGTCACACTTGTAAAATTTTTGCACGTGTCAAAATCATTTTCACACCCATTGACGTTGATTAATTTTGCCATTGTTTGCTGTTTTGCACATTTTTGGTGAAGTGAAATGGGAAAGATTTGATTTTCCTACAAATAAACATTTAATATCATAAAAGTGAGGCTAATTACTATAGTCAATGGTGATGTCTAACACCTGCTGTGCCCCATGGCACCCAGCAAGCTAATGTAAGGAACTTACACATGATCGAAAATATCTGTCCATCATCTAGTGGGGAAAAGAACAAGGCGTCATCACAATTGACGTGTTTCATTCTAAGGATTTTTAAAATTGTCTCCGATATTGAAAAGCAGTATTGCCCTTGTTGATTGTGCTGATGTCTTTTTCTCCCTCTAGAGGGTGGCTGGACAGATATATTTATATTATTTTTATTGTTTACTTTGGATGTTGGGCGAATCTGACCCATTTCGCTTCGCCAAAAATTTTCAAAACTGAGAGGATTCACCAAAATGTATTGGTCTATGGGTTTCATTTATTTTTGTCTCACAACTATTTTTTCACCCTTTGAAGTCTACGGGCGTCAATCTTGTGACGAAAAAATTTATCTCATCAAACTCATCACTAATCTAGAGTCATTATACATTTCTGTGTTTGCAGGAATTATTGCTTTTGGGTTTGGTTTGTATTTGTATTGTGTAGTTACATACATCTTTTAATAAACATTCAACAAAAATAGTGACTCCTACTAAGAAATCAAGAATATCTAATATTGACAAAAATAACAAAGTTTTAATGCTTTATGCTACTGTAGGTCATTTCTGATAGTAGGCACAAAAAAATACCCAGTCCTTTCCATATACAACGTTCTACATGGAAAGCAAATCCTATTACTAATCATAAATAGCTGCACCTATTTTCTTTTTTTTCTAAATGAGTTAGCAGTATATGCATCAATACTTTGACTGTGTCTATTGATTTCAAATTGAGGAAGTCCTTGATCCCTCTGCCCATTGATATCTGTATTTATCTAAAATTGTGTTACAGTACAATCTGCAAAAAGGTCCCAGTCAATTGAATAATATAGTCATTTCTCAACAGATTGATGCAGGTTCCAGTTGAATTTATTTGCTATTGGATTTCTGTGCCTGGATAGCTGTGCCACTCAGAAATGAAAAAGGAGCTCCTCTGGGATCTCCTTAGTTTGCATCTTCTAGGAAAACTTTTTATGCTTGTGTTACTTTCAACAATTCATATATCTAAATGTTCTCAGGGGTAAAAGATGTTGGGAACACCTGTCCTAGACCTTTGGAACTGACCTAGAGGTCTGTTAATAATACCGATTAAAATGACACTACATTACTACAAGCGACCTACAATATTTGGCAGCTATATAAACCTTTATAAGACTATATAAGACTATATAAGCCTGTTAACTATGCCCAACACAACGTTTATTGCATATCAATAAAATTCCTGTTGCTAAATCACTTCCCCCCACTTAACTTTGTTTATACTAAGATATAATCTCTTGCGTTATTATATTCATAAAGCATGCCTATTTATGCATTGCCTAATGCACAAGTGTTTTAGGGGCTATGCTTATGCATCAAATGGTGATGGATGTTGGCACATTACAAACATACATCTGAGTATCTCAGGCACAAATAAAGTGTTTAGGATGGGCCTAAAATAATGTCCACCCTCTTTCCTCAAATGTCTAAACATAACCCATGTTTCATGTATGCTGTGTACTTTATAAAAAAAAAGTGCACAATAATCTTTGTATTGCATTTTATTTTCAAAGTATTGCTTAGAATGTACTTACAGTAATTTGGATTTTTTTTTATCCCATGCCTTAGGCTATTTTACTTGATCATGTAACTCTATCTTAACACAAAGAAATTATTACTTTATAGACTTCTTAAACATATAAATGTCTTCTTTTCTTTATACTGTATTTACAGTTAAAATTTATAGCCAATTTTTTGCACTAAATTTGTTGCTGTAGACAGTACCAATACAATAAAATTAGTTTCATTGTGGTGAATATATGTGTAGACTATATTGCTATATAGGCAAAGGTTTTCACTTCCCTATCTGTAAGCAATACTATTATACTACTCCAAGGGACAGATTTATTAACGTTCAAATGATAAATTAGAATTCAAATTTTCAAAATTTTTGGGGGGTCGAAACACAATTTTGAATAATTCGATACTTTGCTACCTAAACCCTGCTAAATTCATGTAGTAGTCAATGGCAGAGGTCCAAGGAACCATTTGATGATGTTTACAACCTTCCTGACATTCAAGTGTTTTTCAGAAGATTAACTTGATTCAAATTTAATAAGTATTTGATTCAAATTTTTCTGTAGTTCCTATTAGATCGAATGTTAGAAGTTCAAGTTTTTACATAAATATTCTACCATTCTCGTTTTGAGTATATTCAAATTTATTAGTGTTACAAAAATTCACATGACTTAAAAATTCAACCTGTGATAAATCTACCCCCAAGTATTTACTGTACTAATTTCTAATGTTTAGGGGATTCTAAACTCACAATTTTTAATTTAAAACCAGCAGTTCGAATGTGAATTTGATTATGAGATTATGATTATGAGCTTGACCATGGAAAAAGTTCCTATTCGATAATTTGCCAATTTAAATCTACTGAATTAATGTACCAATCAATAGGCTTCACTTTGCATGTAATTGCTTGTGAAGAGCTTTTTGGCTCCTTTCAGTCTTTTCAGTCCTTCTCACCCTAACCAGGTTCGGTTTTCCGTTTCTCTGCTCTCCAAGTCCTACTCCTCAGAAACCATGTTCCAATATCTTGCACTGATGAGATCTAACAAGATTGAAAAAGGATGTCTGCAAGTTTAGATAAATGGCTCTGAACCATTAGGCTGTATCTGTGCTATAAACCAGCAGTTCTGGATGCATATTTGGCCAAAGGGACATAAAGGAGTGATTTCATATTTCCGCCCATGATGCATTATGGGAGAATTAAAACTGTCCTTTTTGGTATCTAGGCAGTGCTATGTGTATGGCATGAGACAAGTAAATACCTTCTGATTTCAGAAGGCCTCACTTTGCATGTACAAGTCAATGGCAGAGGTCCGTTGTACTATCTGAAGATGTTAATAGCCTTCCTGACATTCAAGGTTTTTTTGATTTGTATTTGATTTGAATTTTTGGGCCATTACTATTCACTTTTGGGCCACTACATCTTTTTTATTAACATTAGATTCTGAAAGCAAATGTGCATTCATATAGGTCCATCCTGTGTATTTCGGCTTGTATATGTGCAAGTTCCTCGCTATTAGGCTTCTGCTAGCAAGCATAAGTTGTACAATATCTCTCTGTACTGCTTTCTCACTTAAAACTGTATCCTAGAAGAGCCAATGCCGGGGGAAAGAACAGTTTGATTGCCTGTAATGCCTCTTAGGAGTAGATTCACTCTTTCCCAGAATTTCGCTGCTATGGGACATGAGCACCATATGTGAAGGAGGATTCCTTCATTTTTTTGGCACCTCCAGCAGATGTTGGGGGTGTTAGGAAACACTTTGTGAATTTTCTCTGGTGTCATGTACCATCTATACATTATCTTAATAGTCAGTTTGTGATGATTAAGTGCTCGAGAGTACTTAGATGTGCATTGGAATAATCCTCGCCAGATATCAGTAGATAGTGGTATTTGTAACTCTGATTGCCAGTGTTTCATAGCCAAGGGGGCATTATCTGAATCCTTCTGTTGTAACAGCTGGTATAGTTTCTGTATCCCTTTCTTTTTGTCACGCGCGCTCGCCATTACTTACCCTCTGCGGGCGCTCGTCGGCTTCTTCCTTCCCGGTGCGGCGCAGGATCCAAGATGGCGGCGCCCAGGACTCCACATGGGCGCAAGAACGCCGGTGCCGGAGCGCCAGCACAGTGATGTCACGCGCTTGGCGCCAAATTCAAACATAAAAGCACGCCAGAGACCCAGGTTCAATGCCCGAGTATAGCTCAACTTAGCTATTGTGTTCCTGGGTCTCCTTTGCCTTGTCTGTGATTCCTGTTGCTGATCCTTTGCCTGTTCCTGACCTTGAATCCTTGCTGCCTGCCTTCTGAACCTGTTTGCCTGGACTTTGACCTCTCTTTGGATTTCCCCTGTATTGTACTTCGCCTGGACTCGCTGGAAAGGACTTCCTCCTTGATCCTGACTACACCCCCTCGTGGGAGCTGGAGGCCCCCGCTGACACTTTTTCCCCATGGATGTCCAGCATTTAGTCTCAAATGAAGAGGGTTGATGTAGACCATTCACCTTGTGCGCATGGAGGTAGTGTCTTAGTCTAATATACGTGTAAAGTTGTGAATTTGGTAGCTTGTATTTGCTTTGTAAAACTGGGAAAGTGGCTATGCTTTCTTGGTCATACAGATCCCCATAGCCTCTTAATGCCTAGGTTTTTCCATAGAGAGAGGGTCAGGTGTGGTATTGCTTTCTCTAGGATATAGAGTGGCATAAGCAGGTTTGGGGGATGCGTTCAATTATTATTGCTTCTGGTTGTGTACCAAGTTTGTAAGGTTGCCTGTATTGTTTGCAGTAATTTGCCCATATCAGAGCGACAGTGTTTTCCCAGAGTCCATTCATGTGTGACGACTGATTGGCCAAAAATTAGATTTGTGGATCCAGAATTCCATATCCACCCACTTCTTTGTGCCCGCAGGGAGGTGCCACTCTGCCAATTGGTCTAATATAGTTGCTTTGTAAAATTTTTGTAAACTGTGGCAGGCTAGCCCAGCGTTCCGTTTTGTGGCATACATGATATCCTGTGCCAATCTCGGTTTGCTCTGGTTCCATATAATGTTATGAATTTATACAAAAGTTTTGATACTATCAGCATTTTGATGGCATTGATTCTTCCCAGTCAAGAGATGTAGACAGTTTTCCATTTGTGGAGTGTTAAAACTGTGTCTTTCAAAATTTCACCATAATTTTGTTGATATAGATTTAGAGGATTGGCTATTTTTGATCCCACGTAATTTACCGCAGTGGTTTGCCAGTCTAAATTATATTCATGTTTTAACTTGCTGATGTCTTCTGAAGTCATAAGTATAGGAAGTGCGTGCGTTTTAGAGATATTAAGTTTATAATGGGATATACAGTATCCCCAAATCATCCAATCAGATGAAATAGTTCCTGCAAGGCAATTGTGCGGTTAGTTACAGTTAAGGCTTTATCTTCTGCAACTAATAGGATCTTGTGTTCTTGTGGACCTATTGTAACTCCTCGGATCTCATGTATTTGTCTAACAGCCTGGGCTAGTGATTCTATACTTATTACAGATGATGGGCAAAAGTGGGGTTGCAGTATTTCCTCTGGGATCCCTCTTATTATCACATTATTCACATTATTCCTCTGCGAACGGTCTTCTAGATCCGCAATTTTATTTTGCAGCTTTTCTATTTCTGCATCTTGTGTGTTAACTGTGTTTGTCATATCATTGTATGCCACCATTTTGGTTTCTAAGCAGTCAGTGCGCTCCCCTATAGCCTGTAACTGCACAAATAACCTCCCTGAGCTGTGCTAGCATAGCTTTTAAATTTGCCTGCGTTCTGCTTTGTGCATCATCCGTGTACTTATCTGGCATGTGCTCAGTTTCTGTGTCCATTCGCGCTTGTGAGGAGGCCTCCGAGGATGAGTGGATGCCATTTTGGATTCCGTCTTGTGAAGAGACTTTCGGCTGTGACCCGTAGAAATCGGGGAATTGCGGCGTTTTTTGTTTATTTCCGAGAGATTCACTTCTAATCTCCGTCCTGGGACTACTTAGTACTGGATTATACTTAACACCGGCAGCTGATCGCATATGTTCACATGTACGCGCAAACCATGCCTCCTATGACATGAGAATTTTTATTCTTATTTTTTTTCGCAAACTTGTTCTTATTGTGAATTGTATTACATTTTCCCCTATGTGTGCTGGTATGCACAAAATCACAAAGCCATAGTGACATACTAGTAAAGGAAAACCTCACCATTATCCATGGTATAATCATGTGTCTCGCTGGCAAGGAAATTATTTATATCTCTCGAAGAGAATGACCTAGCAAAAGTATATATTACTGTGTTTTTACATTTCTTCAACATATTTCAAGACATGTAAAAAATGCTTGACATTAAATTAAGAATGTGCTGAAAGCTAGAAATGTGACTTCCATGTTGATAAGATAAATTAAATCCACTAGGCAAAGTGTCAAAGCACTGCTCTATGAAAATGTTGTCATCTGCAATTTTTGGCTCAACAGTTTCATGTTCTAACCAAAATTCTAGTTATTCTATTCCATGTACATTCTAATAGCAATGCTGCATTCTTCATAATTCACAAATTCCAGCCCAGCCAGAGCTTTTTCCCAGGTAAGACTTGGGGACTCACAACTGATAACCAGTGTTAAACACTATACAAAAAGGTTTATGGGTTCAATATTTGATTTTACATATATTACAGTGTACAATGAGTTATCACATAGTCATACAAACGTCCAGTCGAAGGACAAGTGGCTTAATAGCACACAATAGAACTACATTTGCACTGCTGCACTATGAACCCTGTTCTCCAGAACGCTATAAGTTATGGGAAGACCATCTCCCATATACTCCAATTTTCATCAAATAATTAATTTTAATTATTTAATAATTTATTAATATAATAATTTTATATTTAATTTTATGTACCTTGTGCTTGATCTTAACTATAATATAATTATAATATAATGTACCTTGTGCTTGATCTTAACTATAATATAATTAATCCTTATTCGATGAAAAACCCAAATTATTTGGTTTATTTATTGTTCAAATTACATAAAAACACTTATCTGGAACCCCTGAGGTCCAAAGCATTCTGGATAAAAATATATGTAAGGCTCTACTGATCATGGGATGGTACAATCCAGAATAGCTCAATGCAACAGGCTTCAGTACATATATGTCAAAAATGTTGTGCATACTTCTATATACAATATTATAATGTGGTGTGTATTATATTTTGCCTGTATTTATAAGGCCATATGACCACTGGATTGAGTGAACACAATAATTTTTTGTTGCCTATGACAAAACACACCTGAAGCAGTTTGTGCTCATGCAATGATGGATTGATTTTCTTAAAGAAAACTCCTCTATCTGAAGTTTATTCTATCTACTGTTGGTGGTGTTCAGGGTCTCAAAGAGAGCCACATATGGAAATGTTTTCTTCCTAGATTTGCCTGTTATTACGCAATCAAATTTAAGTTTAAGGGTATTTATTTATCAACCAATGGAAAAACAGCTTCTGATTTCAGGTACACAGGTAATGTAGCCCATTAGACAAAGCATTTTTGTTTTTTGTTGAATGGTGCTGGGTGTACTTCACTAAGACAATAAAACACACAGTTTGTGGTAAACCAGAAGAAACTTTATATAAAGAACAAAGCAAAGAATTGGTTAAAGGGGATGTCCACCTTCAAAAAACTAGTTGTTTTCAGATAGATCACCAGAAATAACAACTTTTTCCAATTACTGTCTATTTTCTATTTTTAACCATTCGTCTAATATTGAAATGTATAGTGTCATTTTTCACCTTCTAAAGCAGCTCTGGGAGGGGGGTCGCCGACTCCCCCAATGGTTCTAAACCGATACATTTAATGGATACATTTCTTGTCTTTGTCCCTGCTGAGCAGAATCTCTGGGTTTCATTACAGGCAGCTGTTAGAATTGATACAATACTTGTTAATACTCCAGAGATGTTGCTGTGAAGTATATCAATTAAATGTTGCAAAATCATATCAGTTTAGAGTCTTTGCCTGAATTACTGAGCTGCCAGATCAAACACCACAGACACCAACATTCATCTTTACGCTGAGATTTTGGAAAAATAGTAAAAAAATTAATAATGGAAAGTAATTGAAAAAAGTCTTTATTAATGGAGAACAATCTGAAAACCACTGAACAAAAAAAAGTGTTTGGTGGATAACCCCTTTAAACATGTGCAATGCAATAATATTCCTACACTGGGGCAACAAGGTTCTGTCTAGTAACTAGCAAAGTCTCTCTCCACTGTGGGTGGAAAACACAGTTCAGTTCACATGAAATGTCCCTTTACCTCAGAGCTCTTTATTCCCCAGGTAGTGCTACCTGCCACAATGTACCTCTCCTTTAGAATTTAGGCTGTAGCTCCCAAATGGCAGGCTCACAAGAAACACCTGTCCTCACACCGGGGATATACAAGGGTTGCAATTGGCAACTAACAGTTGGAGGTTATTATTATTATTATAATTAATAACATGTATTTATATAGCACCAACTTATTTCTTAGTGCTGTAAAGTGAATGTGATTATACAACTAAATCACATGAATTACATACTGTACATAGAACATAAGGAGTTACATACATCACAATAAATATGGAGTTACATACATCACCATAAATACCAGTACAGGAGGTGAGGAAGGCCTTGTACAGAAAAAGCTTATGATCTAAAGGGAAGGGAATGATACACAAGGTGTGGGAGTGGGCAAGATCATAGTAAAGTGGGTGAGAGATGTAGTACTGTAAGCGGTATTATATTGGGTAGTTAACAGTGAGGGTAGGCTTCTCAAAGCAGACCGTGGGAGAGAATTCCAGAGGAGGGGTGCAGCCCTTGCAAAGTCTTGAATGCGAGCATGTGAGGAGGTAATGAGAGAAGAGTTGAGTAACAGGTCAGTAGAGGAGCGTAGTAAGCAGTTGGGTGAGTATATGGAGATTAGTTCAGGGTAGGGAGGAGCAGAGTTATGAAGTGCTTTGAATGTCAGGGTCATTAATTTGAATTTAATTCTAAAGGGCAGTGGAAGCCAGTGTAGGGATTGGCAGAATGGCATGGCAGAGGAAGAGTGGTTGCTGAGGTGTATAAGCCTAGCAGCAGTGTTCATTATGGACTGGAGAGGTGACAGTTTCTGGAAGGGAAGGCCAATTAAAAGAGAGTTACAATAGTCTAGACACAATATGACAAGAGAGTGAATAAGAATGTTGGCAGCATCTTGGGTGATACATGATCGTATTTTGGATATGTTCCTTAGGTGGAAGTGACATGACTTAACAAGTGACTGGATATCAGGAGTGAATGTCAGGGCAGAATCCAGGATGACCCCAAGGCACCGGGCCTGGGGAGACAGGGTGATAGTGGAATTGTTAACTACGATGGATACTTCCGGGATGTTACTGGTGTTAGTTGGAGGAAAAAGAACCATTTCCATTTTGGAGAGGTTTAATTTAAGGTAGTGTTGTGACATCCAAGTACAGATAGCAGACAGGCAGGAGGAGACACAAGTTAGGAGTTCTGGGTTGAGATCAGGAGAGGAGAGATAGATCTGAGTATCGTCAGCGTAGACGTGGTAAGTGGAAACCATACGAGCTGATTAATTTGCATAGGGAGGAAGTATATAGAGAAAATAATAAGGGTGCCAGGACAGAGCCTTGAGGAACCCCGACAGAAAGAGGTAGGGGGGAAGATGCTACTCCTTTGTAGGAGATACTAAAGGAACGATTGGTGAGGTAAGAAGAAAACCAGGACAGGGCTGTGTCACGAAGGCCAAGAGAATGGAGGGACTGGAGGAGGAGAGGGTGATCTACAGTGTCAAATGCAGCTGATAGATGAAGCATTATTAGTAGTGAGAAATTTTTTTTGGCTTTAGCTGTTAAAAGGTCATTAGTTAGACGGGTCAGAGCTGTTTCAGTGGAGTGTTGTGGTTTAAAACCAGATTGTAAGGGGTCCAGCAGATTATTGTCAGAGAGGAATGAGGTCAGTCAGTTGTAGACTAGGAACTCAAGTAGTTTAGAGATGAAAGGTAGCAGAGAGATAGGTCGGAGGTTGTCAAGATTGGAGGAATCAAGAGAGGGGTTTTTTCAGGATGGGGGTGACAACAGCATGTTTTAGTTAAGAAGGAAACAGTCCAGTTGAGAGCAAGAGATAGATGAGTTAAGGCTTTGATTAGACAAGGATTGTTATTTCAGTGAGGTTTTGAAGGAATTAGATCAAGCAGGCAGGTGGTAAGCTGATAAGAGGCCAAAGGTTTTGAGACTCCCTCATCAGTGACAGGGGTGAAGGAGTACATGAGAGACTGGGGAGTGTGGAGGGAGGGTGGTGGAAGCCTAGGGGGGTTGAGTAGTGTGATGTCCCTTTGATAGTGTCAATTTTGTTTTTGAAGTGCTCAGCAATGTCTTGAGTGGAGACAGATGTGCATGGAGGGGGTTGAGAAGGGGAGGAGAGTGTTAAAGGTGGAGAATAGTTGTGTCGGTTTTTTGGAAAGGGAGTTAATGAGTGAAGTAAAGTATGTTTTTTGGCTTGGGAAAGGCTGGTGTTATTGGAGCGCAGGGCAGATTTGTAGCTCCAAAAGTCTGATTCTGAGCGGGATTTGCACCAGCGATGCTCAAGTGCGCGTGAGTGTCTTTGGAGCACTTTAATATGAGCGGTGTGCCAAGGTTGAAGTGGTTTGGGTCTAACATGTTTAGTTTTTACAAGAGCAAGCTCATTAAGGGCAGTGATGAGTGTGCTATAGTAGACAGAGGTAGCTGCATTAGGACAAGAGATAGCTGAGATATTAAAGTGAAGAGAGTCAAAGGAAGAAGAGAGATGCGACACATCTAGAGCTTACAAGTCACGCTAGGTACGTGTTTGGGGATTAGCAGGGGGTGAGGAGGGAGTTAATGAGAGTTGAAATGTGAGCATATTGTGATCGGAGAGGGGAAACGGTGAGCAGGGGCAACCTTTCCTTCCAGGCTGAAACTCTGATCTGTCCACCTGAGCACAACCCACACTTTCACTTAGAACTGCAGCACTGCCACATTACAGGCTACACTTTCATTCTCCCTGCTCTCTCTCAACCTCCCTCTTGCTCTGGTTGGCTTCAGCAGCAGGGGCTCCCTTTATAAGCTCTTTCTGTAAGCCTGTGCATTTGTTTCCAAAGTCAGACCCTCCCCTAAGTTCTCCTTCTCTCCCAGGGATGAACTGGGGTGCCAAACCAATCTGATGACTCTCTTGCCTGTAACCGGACTGGATGATGTCACAGACAGAACGAGGAAGAATTTTTACAGAATTCCCTACAGAAAATTAATTATAGACCAAGAATGCAAAGAATCTGAAAATCCGTCATCTCAGACCTGTATATAAGTCAATGGGAGAGGTCCCTAGGAAGTTTTTGTGGTCTGCACTGGAATTGGCCTGAAAATCATACTTTTTCAGGCTTTTTGGGGAAAAATCCGAAAAATTTTGACTTTTCAGGAAATGGCCCCAAAAACTTTTACGATTCTGGTTTTCTCACAATTTTATTTAATTTTTCCCTGGTCTGATTAATTTGAGCTTTTTTAATAAAAATTAAGGTCAAATCATGGATTATAGTTTAGTCTGACTTTTTTTTAAATGAAATATCAGAAAATTTGGGATTTTGATAACCCCTAAAATGTATCTAGTTTCCAATTAACTCCAATTAATTTCACTAATTTTCAATGGTTTTGCAAATCAAATCAAAACTGCACAGTTGTGCTCATCATTAGTCTCTATGGAGACGTTAATACTAAATTGGGAAACCTATAATTATCCCTTACGAAGTAATTAGAAATTAAAAGTGAAATATCATACATGAAATGTGCATGCATACATTAAAAACATGTAAAAAATTATGTTTACATTCCAGAGATTGTTTCCACTTTAATACCTGTAAACAATGAATAATTCCAAAGAAAGATTTCACTGAGGCAGCAAGCATAAAATAAACAAATACTAGCAAAGGCTTAATGTAAAATTGCTAAGATTTTTCCTAGAAAACAAATGTTTTTGCTTATTCAAATGTCCAGGTGCATATCCACCTTTATGAATGGGGTTTAGTAATAGCCATAGTCTAGAATAACATATTCTTTGTAAGTACAGTTTAATGCATATTTAATATGTTAAGGTTATTTTAATCACCCAGTTAAGCATCTGGAATAAAGATGGCTGGGAAATTTCATGGAGAAAAAATGGTTTATCAGATAGGGGACAGCTGTACTTATATAACAAAAAGTTTTGAGTGTGATTGAATAATTTGTAAAATAGCCATTAGCATATGGATAATAAATTGAAATCTCTGCCAACCTGATATATTTGAAAATATTACTTGCTGTCCATTAATCAAGATGCACCTTCTTTTAAAGCAATAGTTCAGTGTAAAAATGAAAACTGGATAAATAGATAGGCTGTGCAAAATAAAAAATTTTTCCAATATAGTCAGGGAAAAATGCAAACTATAAAGGCTAGAGTGACTGGATGTCTAATATAATAGCCAGAATCCAACTTCCTGCTTTTCAGCTCTTTAACTTTGAGTTAGTCAGCGACTTGAAGGGGGGCCACATGGGACATAACTGTTCAGTGAGTTTGCAATTGATCCTCAGCATGCAGTTCAGATTTAAAGGCAACATTTATGGCCCGTGTGGCTAGGGTTGCCACCTTTTGTAATTTTTTTTAACCGGCAGGTGGGGGGCGGGGCTACAAAGGGGCGGAGAGTGACGTCAAATGGGGCGGGGCACAACATCATCGGGGGCGGAGCCACATGCTACGATCGGCTGAAGACTGCGAGAAAGGTGAGTTTTAACTTGATCTAAGGAAGGTTAAGGGCCTTTTTAAAGTGGTGTTACAAATTTACCGGCAGCTACATTGCCGGTAAATTTGTAATACCGCCCCCGGCTTTTGCTGGTATTTTACCGGCTAGGCCGGTAAAATACCGGCTGGGTGGCAACCCTATGTGTGGCCCTCCCTCAAGTCACTGATTGGTTACTGCCTGGTCACCAAGGTAACCAGTCCAAGAGAGCTGAAAAAGCAGGAAGTTGCATTCTGGCTATTATATTAGACATCCAGCAACTCCAGCCTTAATACATTACATTTTTGGCTAACTAACTGTATTAAAAACATTTTTTATTTTGCACTGCCTATCTATTTACCCAGTTTTTATACTGAACAATTCCTAGAACTGAAAGTTCTAATTGGTCATAAACAGAACTAATATTTACTGAAGCAGAAAATGTCAAGTCTCACAACTGCAATCTTATACACACCAGAGCACATAAGTTCAATGATATTAAGGACACATTTTATTTCTGCACGTGTGAAAGGAAATTTAAACAAAGGATAATTTATTCCAGATGTGAACTATGGGAATAATATGTAGTTCTTATCCACTTGGTATTCTTTTTTAAATACAGTCATATAGGAGTTAACAAAGCAATATAGTTTGAAGGTTTTAACTATATGGTATTAACTATGTGAATAGAAATTAACATTCACTAACATGTCTCGCTCCATTTACCTAAAACTGTGTGCTTATGTGAACACTATTGTCCATATGGAATGGAATGCTTTTTGTGCTTCCCAAAGGGCCAAAGTGATTATATAATTCTAAATGCCTCTAAAGACTGATGGGCTGTAGTTTTACTATATCTATTGTCAAGGGTGGTTTTACTTCCTTATGGAGGATTTTGCTATAAAAGTTCTCTGTACTACATTACTTCCTTCTGTTTTAACCTTTACATTTAAAGTTTAATTAAAAGAAGAATAGATAACTTTTACAAAATGTTAAGTAATAATGTATATTCGTCATCTCCCCCAGAGCATTTTCTTTACATCTGTAGGACTTACAAGTTTGTATCAGAATATCAGTATTAGTAGCTCAAAACACAATCATCCCTGCATCTTTACCTTTATGTCTCTTTCACTATGCAAAGGAAGGTTTAATTAGTTTAAAATCCTCGTGTGAGGTCAAGTTACTAATACGTTTAATCAAAAAGAAGAAGAGAGAAAAGATAAGTAATAACCCCCACTTGGATCTAAATGCTAAAATATATCTATAGTAGAATTAAACAATTTATTCGTTAAAAAAGGACTAAGTATCAATATTAAAAAGAAACCTGCAATCCCTGTGCCCTGATGATTCGATTCTTGACAATTAATTATTCCAAAGTGCTAGTGCTAATTGAATAAAGTGAAAAAAAGTGCTAGTGCTTAATAATTTAATATCTTATCTATTATAATTCATCCATGAGTGAAATTAAGTCTACCAATTGTAATGATTCATGATTGAGCTCATAATCAATTAAAATTCATTAGAAATTCATTTGAGGAAATTAATTGTGACTAAAATTGAGTATGATTCAATCAGTGTAGGCCAAGGAATTAATTGTGCCCTCTTAATAAATAGTAAATAAGTTAATTTAAAAAGTTATGTATATCTTTAGTACACAATTCATGAATTAAAAGTTTAGAAATTGGAAAATAGAAGAATAGAGGTGGAGAAGCCCCACACGGGAGAAAGGCAGAACACCGGGGACTGTGGTCTCGGTAATTTAACTGCACTTTTCATACAAAGAGCTATCTAAAAAACCGCAAATCCCCGATGTCTTGGAGATAAAGAGGTAAAAGAATGAATTGGCAGTGGGGATTTGTGGTTTTTTAGATAGCTCTTTGTATGAAAAAAGTAAATGGAAAGTACAATAAAACATTTGTTTTGTGGGAATACCGAGGGAGCGGAGAAGGTTGTCTATGGGAGGTGAGAAAAGTGCTAAAAAGCTGTCAGGTCCATCCAATAAACCCATTAGGAGTAAGCAGTAGTGATGGACGAATTTATTCGCCAGGTGCGAATTCGCGGCGAATTCCCGCGATTCGCGAAAAGCCAGCGAAAAATCGGCAAAAAAACGAGTCGCGCGTCGTTTTTGATGAGACACGCCAAAAACGACGCTGCGCGCTGAAAACGACATGACGGAAATGACGCGACGCACATCTGAAACGACGTGACAGAAACGACGCGGCGCGCGCCAAAAACGACACGCCGAAAACGACGCGGCGCGCTGAAAACGACGTGACGGAAATGACGCGACGCACATCTGAAACGACGTGACGGAAACGGCGCGCGCCAAAAACGACTTGTTTCGCGAATTTTTTCGCCAATTTGCTAATTTCGCTGGAAATTCGCGAATTTTTCGGCGAAGCGAAACAGGTGAGATTCGCCCATCACTAGTGAGCAGTGATGGGTAACTCAGCATTTTTTGCTTTTGAAAGTGTTTAGTTATTGCCAAGCATTGTTGTTGCACTCTGGATGCGTTTGTAGAGTTAATTCAAGGGTAAACTATTCCATTGTTTTAAGAATTAATTCCCAAGGCAACACCTTGAAGCAAGAATGTACCAGTGCATTTTACTCTTTTAGATATAGAAGGAACACGCTTTAAAAAGTTGTGTTTCTGGTTACCGAACCATCTATTCCACTTCTTGCTCGCTAAATTTTCTGGCTGTACAGGGGAGCCAGCAGAACTCAATACCCTGCAATGTAAAGAATCATCAGCTAGGCTGACCTGATAGGGAAATGAATCCTGTCTTTGCTAGTATGACAGCAGGGCTGTGATTGAAAGATACCGTTAGGACAAGCCCTACACACATTGGAAACACAGACAGTGACCAGTGAGCATCTGTAGGGATATTAATTTTATATTCTACATTTAATTAATATTAATTTTTAGCACAATGTGAAAACAACACCATGTATTATACATAATTGCCTACGAACCTAGTGTTATTTCGTTTAGCCTTCATGTCTCCTTTAATGGGCTGCAATGGAGTGAAAACACTGTTCTAAAAGAAATTGGTCCAGGCCTTTACTCATATTATACTTTAGGCAGTTATTTATCAAGCTCTGAATATCCAAAAGTCAAATAATTAGTAGTTTCTAGAGCAAAAAAAAAAACTACAAATGATTTGAGATTTATTAAAGTCCAACGGTCTAAAAACTCAGAATTCAAAACCCCGGCATCTAAAAGCTCTCGTGGTCCTGTATATTGTAAGTCAATGGGGAAGATCCCAGTAACTGCACTGATGTCCATACTGATATCCAATGATTTTGGGCATTCAGAGCAAAAAAACTCTGAAAAAATCTTAGTTTTTGCAGAAAACTCATCAATTCTGAGTTTTCGGGGAAATCTCCAAAGTTTTCGGAGTTTTACCCAACCCTATTTGTTCTGGCTTTTTTATTCATAAATAAGGTCCATTCCGGAATTTGGAGTTGCTCTGAGTTGGATATTAGAAATACTGAGATACTGTAAATTCAGACCTTGATAAATAGCCCCCTAGATGTCGCTGAAAGCAGCAGGTGCTTCATCTACATATGTATGTTAAATGTATTAACAAGAGTCAGCTGGGTTGATTGGGGGATAGAAACAGCATAAATGTTTGATGTCATTTATATTTACATTTTGAACCACCTAGAGGGGCAGGTGTTGACTTAGAGATTTGTGGTGAGTCTTTGATGTGGTATCAAGATAGAGACCCCTGTTTGATTCCCTCTGATCATAGACAAATCCCTTAATCTCTTAGTGACCCAACATACTTAGTTTGCCTTCAATGGCTGCCTTGCTTGCTGCAGTCCTATGGAGGAAAGCACTAATTAATTAATTTCATTTTTTGAGGAGAGCCCATATTTAAAGCTTCATGTACAGCAAGGAAATAGTAGATTAAAATATTGTGGTGAACAAATCAATGGGGTGGTGGAATGTGTAAAGCTCATTTCAAATTATGCAAAAAGTAAAATGCTGGTGCAATTTTTTACAAGATTATTATCTATCTATTCCTCTGCCAAAGGCTGTGCTTGCTGTTTTTATGCTTTATATTTGTTTATCCCCTAGTGGCCCTGCCCTCCTGTATTTATGGAAACAATTTTATTGTATTTTTTTACATACTGGTGATAATGAAAGTCAATTATATTAAAGTTTCCAGCTTCAATTGTTCGTATAAACCCAAGAGAATTGTTTAACTTATATTATTATACTGTCTCCTGGGAAAAAGTTAATGGAGAACGTCTTTTTTCAAAACTTGTTTCAAGCTCTTAGAATCAAATTGCAGCTGTGATGTTCGTCAGCCATGCAGACTTTTTCATTTACTTCAATTTTATTTCTTGACACACTGTACAATACAAGAGTGGAATGAGCCTGGAATACGCTGGACAAAATAATGGTCCACATTATCTTCTCTCTGAAGTTCGGAACTTTTTCACTTTAAGAAATGTGTTTTTTATACTGTAAATACTGATCTCAATGGTGAAATACATATAAAGCAAGTTTGTCTTTTTCTTACAAGTCACTGTGATTTCGAGTGAAATGCTTTTCCAATTTTTTGTTTTCCAATTTTTAGAAAATGCCTAGGTAAACACATCGTGTTTATGTATAAACATTGGAAATAAAAAACTGTGCCTTCTAAAATGACCCGAAGTAGAAAGCAATTTACATTGCCTGTCCAACAGAACTGGTATATAGAGAAAGTTTCAAATTAAGAAAGTTATTAAGAAATGGCCTTACTCCATCATTACCATTTCCATTAGTTTTGGCACACTCACAAGTCTATAAGGGTTTTTGGGATATTATCACCCAGGGATACTGAAAATATCTATTATATAGTGAATAAAGTACCACCTCTTGTAAATTATAAGGATATTATAAGTTACTGAGGAATTTCATGATCATCTAAAAACAGGTCAGGGAACTCCTAGGTAAATTCTAATATCCTCATATTTTGCAACTGGGGGTACTTTATTTATTATAATACACAAGCTTCAGGGAGTCATGTGACAGAAATGACATCAGAACTCACTGTTTATAACTGATGACATCAGAACTCAGAACATTCATAATGATATAATTTACAAGATATTCACAGCTTTTGTGTATTATATAATTATTATTTGTTTATATATAGAATGCAGTGATTTACAGATATTATGAAGCATTCATTGTCACCCAAAAGAGCTTACAATCTATAGTTCATTGCAAATACAAGGTCAATTTAATCAAGATCCACATATCCTATTAGCATTTATTTGTAGTGTGGGAGAAAATTTTGGCAGGGGAGAACAGACACATTCCATGGTAACACTCAAAGGGCTGGAGGGTAGACTTTAAATCAATCTACCATGTTTTCTGGAGCTCAAAGACCCTTATTCCCTTTAAATGCACCCTAAATAAGCACTAAGGGGTGCACTATTGTGTTGTTTTCAGGGGTTTCTGTAAATGCCCCCCTCACTCTCTTACAAAATGAATCTATAAGAATAGTAAATAGTGTTTTCATTGAGACAATAAGACATCAGCACAGCCTTACAAGAATGCATACTCATTAAAATGTACATTTATTTAAAATGCTCAATGCATTCCCTTTAAAGAGATACTGACACAAATAAAATTACTTTTTTTACAGCGATCATAACATTTTTAATTTTGCCTTATGGGGGCTGCCATATTTGTGCTGCAGCAGTTTATTACCATTAGGAAAATGGATTGAAAAGGGACAATTAGGTTGGCAAAACCTCAGGTTTAGGAACTTCAAGTTTCTTCTAGACTCAGCAGTCTATTTACATCTCAAGGAAAAGGGACACTTGATTGAGAATATTTTGTGCACATTTTGGTTACAGATGACAGATGGTTTGAAAGAGGTGTAAAAGAGGCCATTTATGCCAAAGTGGAAAAACCAGAACAGAGTGTGGGGCCTACAACACCATTTGCCATCAAGAGACAATGCATCTTTGATATCCTTACCCGGGCAGCTTCACCACAATTCACACTTCCAGTCATATATAAAATCATGGTACCACTGTGACTGGATCACACTATCACACATCTGTGAGTTTCAGCCAACACCTTACTGAAGTTCAGTGGAACACTGTGATTGTAAGTCTGTGACTTTACTACTCTCAAGGGTTTAAATGCCGGGCAATTCCCTACCACTTCAGTTGAACTGAAGATGCCACTAGGATAAGTGGTGAAACCTTTTCAAGAAAAACTCTAAGGGGCAGATTTATGAAGGGTCAAATTAAGAATTTGAATTCAAATTTCTGCATTTTTTTATGGTCAACACTCTCATTTTGTAAAGTTGTGAATTATCCAAACTCAATTTGAATTTTGAGATTTAGCAAACTGGGGCCCTGTAAAAATCTGAATCTGACATTCGCCACCTTAATTCTACTAGATACTGTATGAAGGGGGCAGATTTATTATGTGGTGTAAAAAAGGGTGGAATAATTAGGTACACATTGGTAGGCATTGCCAAGTCAAAAACAGCATAAAATTGAGTAATTTTTTATGCATTTTTCTTCAAGCAACATCAGCTGGAAATTACTTGCATTAGTGAGAAGCAATGTCAAATAATGGAGGAAAATCTGGTGTTCACATGACATAAAATAAAACACCTTGATAAATTTGTCATTAATTTTGCATAGCTTTTTAGAGCTTTTTTCATTGAAATTCATTTTACACTTACAAATAAGGCTCTATATGGGAAAAGTAATAAAAGTCACAAACAAAAAAACAATTTGCACAAACAAGAATAAAAATTTTTGCAATGTAAAATTCTTCTTTTAATTTTTATTGCATTTCAAATTTAATAACACATTTCCCACTTTCATGAAGTGCTTAAAGGTGTTCTAATCATGTGGTGTAAACATAATAACTAGTGATGGGCGAATTTATTCACCAGGGCCGAATTCGCGGCGAATTCCGGCGATTCGCCGCTGGCGAATAAATTCGCGAATCACCAGCGAAATTTCGCCAAAGAAACGAGTTGCGCGTAGTTTTTGACGCGACGCGCGTCAAAAGCGTCCTGCGACTTGTTTCGCGAATTTTTCGCCGATTCGCGAATTTCTCTAGAAATTTGCGAATTTTTCGGCGAAGCGAATCGCGGGAGATTCGCCCATCACTAATAATAACCTTTTTCCATAAGAATTTTTATTACATTCACAGCTCAATGGGGCAAACTATAACATTTGCAAACCTTCTTCCACAGTTAGATGAGGTCGCTAAACAGTTTCCGGGTTTGCAAAAGCTATATTAGCGCAAAGGCTTAACTTTTCTAACTGTGAATATTTTTCCCGTTACTGACCTATTACATTCCCCCATAACTGTTTTATTCCCAAAAGTCCCCAGGAGAGTCTGACTTTATCAGTTTTAGTGACAGTTCTCACTGTCTCAGTTCTCATTTTAATATTTAAAATGCGTGTTCACAATAACAAGATGGCTGCAAAATTTATATATGGTGAGGTATGTTACATATTAAACATACTCACTAAGAGATCCTCTTATCCCATTTATTTTTTTTTATTTGTTTGACTGTAAATCTATTAACAAATAGAATACTTTTGTAAAAAATTAAGTTAGTAAAATGGTGATAGACTAACATTTTAAGTAAGTAATTGAAATACTGTAGAATAAATGTAGAGTCATGGAAGATTGGATTTAGAAATGAAATCCTAATCAAAACATATTCCATATTCTAAAAACAGGCCCAGTAGGGATGGGTTATGAAATATTGTTATAAGGAAATAACCATTAATAATTATAATAGAATATAAGACTGACAATTGACTTAAGTGGAAAAAGAACCCAATGGGTCAACTTCCAGTATTTCAGGCTAATTGAAGTGCATAATGAGAATTATAAGCAGTCAGTGACAGATCTGAATGAAACATTTTAAGAATATATAACCAAGTATTAGAAATCAGATAAACCCCTTATTTGATCATTAGGTTTAGTGCTGACATATAAAAGCAGCACCTGTGTGTGTAGACCTGCAGGACAAAAAAAAACTGGCCAAATGTGTTTACTTGTTGATTCATGTTTATACAAAGTATATAGAAAGAACAATCTGCAAACAGTGTAGAGAAAGCAATAATGGCATTATCCACTGACATGTTTTACAAGTAGCCCCAATAATGAAATACAATTTTGGCTTTAAGACAAAGATAATCCTCAAGAGGAATGACACAATTAAGAACAAAGTAGCCAGTGAAATACCTATAAGGAAGAAAAATGTGTATTATAAATGTCTGCCAAGTTTAGAAAAGAAATATGGTACCTGCAGATATAAAAATTATACAATTTCACATTCATACAACATGATGTAAGCTAACCCATGGATAAACACAGTAAAATTCATAAAGTGAGTGGCTTTATTATTTCTAGTGCAATAATTTTTCTTTACTAATGAAGTTTACCTTCTGTACCTTAATGTGCTATATAATATATATATTGTTAGAAGAAAAAGAATGCTAAATCTGTGTACATTTACATTCATGCTAAAAGCAATCTTTTTTTCCAGTGTATCATTACCTCATGTAGATCCTAAAATAAGGGAGGTTTCTTTATTAAAATTCAAATGTGTCAATTATTTTAGTTGAAATTTTAATAAATGTGAAAATATATTAAACTCAAACACAGAACAGCAATGGTTGACATTTAAAATGATATTAAATTGTTACTGTTGTCAATTTATTCCCTTAAGAAGTAAAAGTAGAAGCGCAAAGAATGACCCTATGTGGTTTAATAAAGAAAAGAAAAAGTATAGCAGTTAAAAGGAAAGAGGAGAAAAGCATTTCAAAACTACAAGTCTGTTGGGGACAGAAGCTGCATTTAGTAAATATAAATGCTACAGTTTGGGTACTATTTATTAAAGACCAATATTTTCTAGTCAGACTTTTAAAGGGGAAAAACCCAGATGGTGTTAAAAGTCAGAATAAAGTACTCCA
>CM044440.1:119665346-119694213 GCA_024363595.1 Xenopus borealis | reverse complement strand
CGTCGCCAGCTTATTGGTCCGTGTGGGGGGCCCTCCAATGGGCTTCCCCAAAAAGTCAGCCAGACGTTGGTCGAGCAGGGTTAAATACCCTGTCGGATCACAGGCGCATTTGTTCGTTGGTGTGGGCCTATGATCCGACTGCCCATATAGCTTCTATTCTGATCTGATCGTTTGGCCCTAGGGCCCATGAACAGATCAGCCCAATATTGCCTACCTCAATGTGGCCATATCAAGGTGAGATCCGCTCACAAGCGGATCTCCCTGTGTATGGCCACTTTTAGGCACAAAACATATACATATATTGGCCAAGAGGCAAAGTCGGGGCCAGGCAACCCCCGTGAATGAGGTTTAGCTATAGTAGGGCAGACTTTTAGTACTCTCTCTAGGAGAGAAAGGTAGATAGTGTATGCATAAAGAGCAGTTGAAGCTCCAACAAGGATTTGCAGGAGGGAGTAGCTTCCCAGTATGCAGGGACCTCAGATAAGAGGAACTGTAAGGTAGAGGCTGCTTCCTGACAACTTGCTGGAGAGAATGGCTGTACTGAGTTACTGCAAATGCCTAATGGAGTCTTTTCCTCAGCTGTGTTACCTATTACCTGATTTGACTGTGTGTCATGTGCCAAACCTCATCTGTGTATGTGAGTAAACCTGGGGATATTGTCTTCGGACTAATAAACAGTTTTTGTTTGCATCATAAGAACCTCCTGGTGCCCAAGTAGTGGAACTACAACACACAGGTTACTGTACACAGGGTCACGGTCTTCGTTAGGTGGAAGCTCTCCCTTTCAGGTATTTTTGTGTACAGTAGCCTGTGTGTTGTAGCATTCTAGCATTCTACTTTTCAGATGTGATAAAATAACATTTGCTTGTATATGCACTCAGGTTTCAAAAGGTCACCATGTAGCCAAATATAATCCTTTCCTTTGGCAATGGCACACTCATCTCCCAAACATTCAAATACAAAATGTAAGATTAATACAGTCCATGATTCTCCTCCATGTTAACAAATAAATATCAGTATCTCAGGTCCCCTTTCATGGAATGTCCAGCTAAACTCTCTTTACTTTATATACAGTATACTGCTAGTCAAAATATTCTTCAAGAAGTCATCCCTCTATACTTTATTTCTATTACAATTTTCTCTTGAGCACTAGACTTTTAATTAGACACAGAAAGTTCATCAATAACAGAAAAAAAGCTGTTTTCTTTAAATCTCACCTTAGACATTATTGCTAAGTTATAGGGTGTTTGATAAACATTAGTAGCATTTAAATGGTTTGTATGAATGAATACCTTGTGGCAATACTAATATAATCAATTAATGTATTGTAGCATGGCATGGAAAATCATAGATGGAAAGTATATCCCTCCCAGAAAAATCTATGAAGCAGAACAGAAGGCTGTGAAAACAAGGCTCTGATGAGCAGTGAGTCTGGAGTTGAAAGGTGTAGCTCAATTAAGGCAGTGCTCTGTGTTGTTCTTGGGGAAAGAAAGGTAAGCCACTAAGGCTGGAAAAGATTTCAGTTTGACTGCATGCAACCTGTGTTATGTTAACATAAGGACGTTATTGCTGGACACAAGGTTTTTCACAAGGAGGCAAGTTCCTTGGTAGCAAGGAATGGCTACAAGCTACTGTCCTAAAGTGTTTGGGGAGTGAGCTGTTTCAAAGAGAAAGCACAGGAAATCTCCAAAGGACTGTGAGTGAACTTTTTATTTGCTTGTTGGATTTAACTTGCCCAAGAGGGGCTGTAAGTCCTTTGAAAAAGGACATTTTCCTTTACCAGCAAGGCTGGAACTATTTTTGCTTTACTGCCTCCTCAGAGGTTATGAATATTCATTATTGGTGTGTATGCTGAGGTCTAAAATAAAAATCACATGCAAAGATCAGCTGGAAATTGTACTGTATCTTATCAGTGAAGCTGCTGCTACTCTAAAGAGTGATTCCCCCAGAGTATATACATATTTTATTGACCCATGTAAATCAAAACAGATAATATTTGTAGCATTGCTTCCCATAAAATGTGCAATTGGACAATTAATACAAAATTCATATATAATGCTCCTATTTATCTAATTCATTTTTGTTTCTTTCTTACTATACATGGTAGGGGTATATTGCATACCCCATGAGAATATCTATGAAAAACATTGAACAATCAAACTTATGTCTTATTTATTTCTTATTTTGGCATTGTTTATGGCTGGATTACTGTTGTACGGTTTAATGGGCTGTATCACTCAAGGATCATAGCTTCTATATTTCACACGCATTGTTTTAACAAAACCAGCAATATTACCAGTGAATACCAAGTAAATAGCTTTGGACAGCACAAGCGGTACACTGGGAAAAAAACCTGGTGGACTCTGGCTTTCATGGGCCCTGCCGACCCAGATATGTTCAACTTTCTGAATCCAGGTCCACTCCTCCATGTGGATAAAGACTTTCTCTTCTAACTGGAGCTTCCCCTCTCCCTGCCTGAACATTCCCCTTCTCCCAAACAGAAAGGGAGGTAAAAATGTACTGGGACACAAGGGGGCTGGGCACTTTAGGTCAGCCCCAGTGGCCCGATGACCACTATGGTGGAGAAAATGCCTCATGTGACAAAGTCCTTTGGGGTTATATTTCTACCCACCTTTTACATGCTCTTTTTTAGTTGTTTTGTTTACATAAAGAACTGATATTAAAGCACATGGGCAAAACATTATGCTTACATACTGTATATGCTATATATAAGTCGAAATTAGTTTTATGGGAAAAACAAAATACATTTGTGAAAAAATGCATTGTCAAAACACCCATAAATTTCCACCACCAATTTCCCAGCCCTTTTCCAAACTTTTAGCCAGAAAAAGCAATGCATATTTTCACATTTGTGAAAAAATGCATTGTTAAAACACCCATAGAAAAATGTTGCTGCAAAAAAAAAACCTTACCCTCTTCAATGCATTTCACAAATTTCCACCACCAATTTCCCAGCACTTTTCCAAACTTTTTGCCAGAATGAAACTAGACAGATCTGCTCATCACTAAGACAAATGGACTCCTCAATTGACCCTTCATTTTAAGCCATCCCACTGACCCCCATTGTTACATACCTTAATGAAACACCAGGAGCCAGAAATGGGGTCAAAATTGTCATAGCGTTTATTTGAATTTTATAAAATAAATTGGACCTTTCCAGCCACACCCCAAGGCAATATTCAAAGCCAGAATTCCATAAGAGATTTCTGCTAAGCTGCTCATATGTGTCATTATATCCACCACTTAATATTAGGCTGCCTCTGTCTAAAGAGAGAATGGTCCTCAAATATGCTACCAGCAGCAACTTCATCTCCCACCATGAGAGAACTTCAACAGCACTGTTGTCGGTCCTGAATCTGTAGTATCTTGATGATAGGAAATCCAAGCAGGCTATTACCTAGCACAAGCAGTAGTAGCCTCTGTATAAATTAACCTATCATGCAGTCACAGGATAGAACCTCCTTTCTCCCTCTTCTAAACTCAACTCTGCACTACATTATTACATATATACACTATTTTGATCCAGAGGAAGGCAAAAAACCCAGCATGAAGCCAATGCCAATTATGCCTCAAGAGGGAAAAATATCATCCTGACCCCAATGACGTTCAGAGACATTCCCTGGATCAAGCATCTGACATTCATTTAAAAAGAATAATATCATGCAGACTCTCACATTTAAGCTTGTTCTGACAAAATAATAATAATATTACTTGAAGCCCAGTGTACGGGGCAAATACAGTGAGTTTTTGGATTAAGAGTATATTTTCTGTTCTCGATTTTCCTCTAAGCATAGCAGGAACAAAGGAAATATTATCTCATTTCACCAAATAACATTTGCATGTATAATAAAAGTTTAACTTTTACTGTTCATATTTTTGTCATTTCAAATTTAAACTTATATCTTTATCCTTTTATATTTTATTGTGTTCAAATCTCAGAAAATGCAGAAACATACAGAAAATTGTAAATAGGCCAACATACTGTAAAAGCAAAAGTAATCAGTTATATCTTGCCTGGAGTAGGGAAATTCTGTACCATTTTTGGAATCTGTTCCTTTGCTTGAAACAGATGTCTGAATTTTTTTGGCAAGACCCACTTCAGCTTTGACAGTTAGTTGCTTGAGGGACAGCTAAAATGCATAGCAATTCTGATTGGAATATAATATTCATACCAGTTTTAATTGCAGTGTGTGGCTGTGCATAAATAATTAATTGTCCAAATTCCACACAGCTGTGAATAGGGGGTAAAATGATTGCACTTCATCTCAAACATCTCAACATATTGCAACAACATACAACAATGAAAAACAGTAAGAGGCTTCTAGAATTGCTAGATGCTGCTCAATGGTATGATCAAATCCTATTTTCTCCTGCCATGGTACAGGTGGCACATATTTTTTGCTTAAATTATATTGAATTGAAAGAATGTTTGGGTAAGGGGAAAAATAAAGCTTATTACATTGTATTTGAAACATTGTCTTCCTATGTAGATTTTTGTTTAATTTTGTAGTTTTGTGTTTATCAAACTTAACTGGGATTTTGGAAATTAATGCTGCTTCTGTATAACACCTCCATAATAAGAACAGATAGGGACCTGTTATCCAGAATGCTTGGGACCTAGGGTTTTCCTGATAATGGGTCTTTACTAGTTAAGGGGCGAATTTATTCTACAGGGGTGAATTTCTGTGTGTCGCCACCGGCGAATAAATTCACGAATCACCTGCGAAAATTAATCAAAGGTTTCATTGCTGGTGGTGAAAGTTTTGGACGCCAATATCAAAAATTGACCACTTTCACCCATCACTAGTCTTTACGTAATTTGGATCTTCATAGCTTAAGTCAACTAGAAAATCATATAAACATTAAATAAACCCAATAGGCTGGTTCTGCTTCAAATAAGGATAAATCATATCTTAGTTTGGATCAAGTGCAATGTACTATTTTATTCTTAGATTTGAAAAGGAAATCACTTTTAAAAATGTCAGTTATTTGAAAGAAAAAATGAAGTCTATGGGAGACAGCCTTTCCATAATTTGGAGTTTACTGGATATGTGTTTCTGGATAAGGGATACAATATCTGTACTGGATACTGTCAAGTACTTTCTTTTTTTTTATTTAATGGAAATTTTAAATTATCTTGAAATCTTCCCATATTTTTTTTCCGTGATGAAAATGCAGGAAAATATTTCTAGTTGCTGTTCCTTCTATAGCATATACAGTTATTTTAAATATTTACATTATTTCAACATTATAAAAGTTCCAGAACTTGTCCAGACCAGAAAAAAAATCTTATCTTATGGGCCAAAAGTTAAGTCAGTGACGAAAGTGAAAACATTTTTCGTTGGCTGGGAAATTTATTAAAATGAAACACAGGAACACCTTGTGCAAAATTAACTAAAAGTGGGAAATTTATTACAATCAAAAATAATATATTTGGGGTAGTTATGGGCAAATTTATTCGATTGGGGTGAATTTTCAGCAAATTCCCGGGATTTGGAAACGCCAGTAAAATTTTGAAAATTCGGCAGCATCCATTTTTTCCAATGGACGCCCGTGTCCAAAAACGGACGCCCGCATCCAAAACGAGACGTGGCAATGTTTCGTGAATTTTTTGCAAATCAAAACACCCCAGATTCGCTCATCACTAATTATAAATATATAAATATATATATATATATATATATATATCTTTTTTTGATACCTTACCTATTTTTCACTAGTGACCAAATGTGAAAAGAGAGGACTTTTTCTACAAACATTGTTGAATCTGTTCCAATGTTTCCATGTCTAATTTCCATGTTGACTGTTTAAAGTGCTGATGAGTACTATGGGTAACTGAACTGGTCCCATAATTTATAATATCATTATTCAAAATAGAGTAAATTCAATACAACTATTCTTTGAAATTTTGCTTATGTTTAGTTATAGGTAGAAACTATTCATAAAGTTTCTACCTATAACTATACATAAGCAGTAGCCTGTTTGTCACATGATCTCATATCCCTGCTAGCTCAGGTTAGTTCTAGAGAAATAAGTGGGAAAACAGTATCTATTAGGGTGAATGCAGAGCTGTGAATGTAATTTGAGGGGACTATGTAAATGATTTGAAGGAATTTATTCCCCCTCTGAGGCAAATTGGAGAGTCTTTGGATGGGGTTTTTTTTGCCTTCCTCTGGATCAACTAGCAGTTAGGCAGTTTAAAGGTTGAACTTGATGGACGTGTGTCTTTTTTCAGCCTAACTTACTATGTTACTGTAGCGCTATAGTAAGCTGCTGTGACAGGAGTCAGTTTTAGCTACTTTCAAATGGTATTACACCACAAATGAAACTCTCTTTTTCTCAGGGATGATCCCTCGCAGCGGGGTGGAGGAAGGATATAGTTGAACTGTAACCAGGTGCAAGTGCACAATAAGTTGGGTGCCAGTGATTCTTTATGCTTACCCAAACAGTATTTATTGATTTATATTGATATATATTATATTGATTTATAGATCAATCACCACATTGGAGTAAAAGTATCAGTACAGTTGTATGACATAAGTACAGAGCACACAGCATAAAGGAGCAAATACTCACAGCGCCACACATGGGCTGGATCCCTTCAGGCAAGGGGTCATGTCAGCAGTAGTTGAGCTTTGAATGCGAAAAGGTACACACCAGGTTTCACCCTTTGCCCTACGTGGAGCCTGAGGGGAAACCCTATCCCTAGGTCTGTACACTTATTCCCTACTTCTGGGTTATTTGTACCCGGGATCTTAATCCCTTTTTTCTCCTGTTGGAGCTTGAACTGCTCAACTAGCTACCTTTCTATCACTTCTAGAGTGATCTATGACAGAGTATAGCTATACTTTACTAGGGCCTTTGCGCCTAGGGATCATGCCCATTCCCTTCCAGCCTGCAAGGTTGGGCTAAAGCAATGAACACTGACCGCATGGTTCCCATGACCTTTATACTTTTACAAAGTGCCATCTAGTGTACACTGTGAGAACAATAGGGGATTACATAAGCACAAGGTCCCCATTAGGACCCATTAGGCGTCCATATTATCAGGAATGTGCCTTTTAGAAATATGTGAGGGTGTCTAATTTTACATCCCTACATTACCATGTAAGTTGTAAATCTGTCTAGTACCTGCTAGTAGTTAATTAGCAGGTATCAGTTATTACCTGTCTGAAAGTAAACATCAAATTGGTAGCTTTAGTTTGTGACTTTTACTATATTATGCCAATAGGTATAGTGCGTTTGGTATTATGCTTGATATACTGTACATACAATCCTTGTACAGTCAGTATATAGATAGAAATAGGTATAGCTCATAAACTAAGTGGAATCTGAATAAGCATTTGCATGTCAATATAGCTTTTTCTTTCCATAATTACCTTTCATACACTTTCTTCCTTGGGCATATGATCTTGCATGCATTGATATGCTTCATTTCAATGTTTGTTTGTTAGTTAGCAGTAGAATGTACAGTATATTATAACCTCAATGTGGACACAATTCTACATGATGATAGCCAATCAAGTTAATTAAAATGCCATTACAAGTTTACCCATTACAATTACACTCCAAAGCTATAAAAAAAAATCTACTGTACCGGACTGCCTTGAAGAAACAATAAAAGAGCACAATTTCTAGAACAGTTACCCTTTAAGCTATGTTGTGAAAAGCACTATCATGAATGAGTTCCATACCTAACTTAAATTACAATATCAGTTTATTTAACAATTTTCTTTAATTTAAAGTACAAGGAAAGTGTAACCATAAGTGCTGTTTCATGCATAGGCATACATGATTCCATCCTTAGCTTTAATTCCGCTTTGTGTAAAGCCGTTTGTGACATCTGTAAGCAGGCTTAATCCGCCCATTACTGCAAAGGCAACACCCACGATGCATCAGTTTCTCATCCTGACCCTGACCGTGGATTTTGTGCACTTTATCAGATAAATAGCAGCGCATGAGCATTAGACAGCCCTCGTGACCACATTTTCAGAGCCCGAGAATGTGCGCATTAGCAACAATCCCCCTCCCACTTGTCTGCGTGCACCAAGAGCAACGCATGATAGCAGTTACTATGTGTTTTATGTGAGCCCATTATGAACTATGATCAGCAATGTTATATTACTTACTGCTGATCGTTTGTGGGAAAAGCATACCTCGTTCCCTTTAATTAACTTTTATCAACCAGCACCAGCTGTGACCAGGGCTCGTGCACTGTGTACACACTGGTGTGCTGTTACTGTGACAAAGGAACTCAGGCACGAGCTGTACAGTCACACTCACATACATGGTGGGTGGAATAGTTTTGGCACTGCATCAACCAGCATCAACCAGCGCCATATTGCTTATGACATCAAAAACATACGCGGTATTTAAAAAAAATACTTTCCTTGTCCTTTAAAACTGATGGTCACATATCAGTTTGGTCCAAGTCTGCTGACAGCCAACCAACCCAATTGATATCTGAACAATTTTTAACCCTTTATATGGCAAAGTGCTGAACTGAAAATTCAGTTCAGTTATATTCATGTGCTTCTTATTAAAGACTGAGCAAGGATTCTCCTGTTTGCATATCATGACAAATATACCACTAAAATGCTAAGTGAGCAAGTATGTTTTCTCTTTTGGAGAAATATGTTTTTGATAAATTTCGTCTATGGTTACACCTACAAAAACACAATCTCACTTAGTCCACCAGAGAAATGTAGTGTAACACATGTTATCCCAAAACACCAATCTGCTCACGCTTCTGACTATAATAGTCCTCTTTTGCTTTGGTAGGAGATCTCTGGTACTCAAATGCTGCCAAGTCTTAAAGTGAGAGGACCAAGGGGAGAGTTATGGGCAGACAAGGGAACTATAACATGTACAGGAAGGACAGGGAAGAGGGAGTGTAGTCAAGGGTCAGGCTGAGGTCAAAACCAATCAGGCAGTGTAGAACAGACACAAGAGTCAGGGATGTAGTTGAGGTCCCAAGCCAGATTCAACCAACAGCAATTCAGTGCAGAATCAGGATCTGAGAAAATAGTCAGGATAGATAACAAACTAGTGAAGGTCAGGGACAGGCAAGGTCAGAGAACAGACAAGACAGACTTTAATCTCACCCAAGAATTATCAGAAATATGTTGGGCAAGGAGTAATTGGCCCCTGCCCCTTTAAATATTTGAATCATTTACCAAATCTTTAGAGAAGTACCAAATATAGCTGTAAATGTACAAACGACTCAAGCACCAGAAATCCAGGAGCACCACACAGGTTAGCCCAGGACCCGTGTCAGAAACAGCAGCATGCCTGAACAGAGAGTTGTAGGCCTGCTGCCCCACTATACCACCAGGTACCCGTACATGTAGCAGCAGTATTCTTTGCCATCCATAATCCAGCTCAAAGGGACAATGGCAGGCAACAATGGTCAAAATCTGAACTCCATTTAGAGGTTGGGGCAGGTGAATATATATAGGCAGGAACATATAGAAAATGTTTCATCAGAATTTGTACAACAGAAGACATCTTGGGCAAGAATGCAGCTACCTTGGTAGTGTTTCAATGGATTTTGATGCCAAGGTAAATATTTGCATAGTGGTAAGTACAAATAAAAGTATAGGCAATTCTGGGGAACTGAGAGGTCTGTGGGGCTGCAAAAATAGGTGCCACCAGAACCAACCCGCTCATCCAAGAGTTACCTTGAATTTTAACATATTCATATACAACTGGAAGACTCTAGCTGTGAGCCGGACCCACTGATCCCTTTTTTATTCTGTATCCCTTATTAGTTTAATAATTGTAAGAGCTTTATTTGTTATAAATTGATAGGAAACACTTGCTGGTATTATAACGATGATAAAAATAAATGATGATAATAATAATGATAAAGACAGTTTAATGTCAATTGAAAGAAAGAATTAGTTGTCAAAATAGAAATAGCAAAGTCATTATCTAATGTATGAAATAAATAAGTATGCAAATATATAAAGATGCTTAAGTTAAAAAAAAAGAGATAATTAAATGGCTTAAATGTTGTGACAGAGGAAAACTAATGATATTGTAACTTAATGAGGGGACAATTAGTTGAGTTGAATTTATATAGCTCATGATTAAAAAAAAATACCCCAAAATTTACATTTTACAGAATCCTGGAAAAAACGATTTCCTGCCATTTAAATTGAGACTTTGGCATACATTTACTATAAGAAGATTATGACACCATAACAAAATTAACTGATTTATAAGTGTGATTTCACATCTTGGAACCATTGAATAAAAACAGTTTAAAAGAATTATAGAACTAATATACACTTGGTTGCTCTGGCTATAATACTAATATATAAGTTGCATGTTTTTGCTATGAGTTATTACTAGCCTATTGATTTTATCTCAGGAGCAGATGCACTGGAAAGATGCACTAGAAAGATCAGCTCTGGAAAGTGTGAGAGTGGTACAAGGCGGTTTGAGGGTTTTTTTTAACATTCTTTTTAAATGGAAGCAGACAACTCAGTATATTTTTTTCAATTTAACAAGACCACTGTGGTCCATCGACACTTAAAAATAGTGTCTTATTATATGTTTATTCCTAGCACTGAAACACAGAATTAGATAAAAGGTGTATCAGCAGAACATATTGATGCTTTTGTTACACGCAAACACCATTCATTTCAGTTGGAGTGTGTCCATGTGTTCCAGATGCATCAGTAACATATTTGACTAATGTGTTTTCGCTTATCAAGATACTAAAAGCACTCATATATTCTGTGGGCAATTGTGCCTTGTACAGGTGATGCATGTTATATGATGACTTTCTGTGGTCAGTATCTCTTCCAGTTAAAGATTCTTCCATTTCAGACCATTTACTGAATAATATCCAAACCTTATCTGCATCCACTAAGTAATGTCTGAGATATGTTTCATTTTATCACACAAGAATCACCTGGAATGTACTATGGAAAATATAAAGGTCACACATGAACGCAAGTGCAATTTCGGATGCAAATCACCATTAGTGATGGGCAAATCGGACCCCTTTCACTTTGCCAAAAACTCACAAAATAACAAATATTCCCCAAAATGCATTGAAATCTATCCCCTATATGTAATATAAGGAACTAAATTTGTCCAGGGGCAGTAACACATGGCAACCAATAAGATGCCTGCATTTAAACAGGTGACATCGAATGCTACCTGCTGATTGGTTGCTATAGATTACTGCCTTTGGGCAAACTTAGTGCCTTTTATTACACAACCCTTTATTGGCATTCATTTTTTTTTGTTGTGTGACAAATTTTTCACCCATTGGAGTCTATGGGTGAAAAATTTTGCACATCACAAATCAAAATACAGAATTTTCCCTCATAATTCCAGCATAATTGCATCATGTCTGGAGCACCTGTTCAAAATGGTTTTCTGATTCACTTGGCCCATATTTGATGCACCTATTGACCTAACTTGTGGGAACCATGGAACTACTAGCAGGTCTACAGTAGTGGCAGCTCCAAGTCCCCTTGGCCTCAACAGATGCAGCTACACACCATTCATCAGAAGAAGCAGGATACAGATGCAGCCATTTGGATTTGTGTGTTAAATGCGTTGTGACTCAGGGTTAGTTGAAGAAACTGTGTTATCTAAAGTCATCTGAACTCTTTAATTGGATGGGATGCTGTGACACAATATTCTGTGATAAGTGAGTTAAATGGGATATCTGAGTTAAGTTATTCTAATTCAAACACACAATCCACAAAGTGGCTTCATCTGTAGGTTCATTGGCAACCATGTGGAAGTGAAGGAGCAGGGGCGATGCACCAATGGGAAGAGATGAGAACATTGCGCCCACTAGTTTCCAGGGGTGGTAAAAATGTACTCCTGGTAAATTTAGGAGCTGCATTTCCAGATTTCAAATTTGTCTTTTAGCACATGGAACATAATTGTGATTTTCTGCACTAGTACCAAAGGTAAGTGCATGGGGGTGCAGCAGGAGCAAGTAGCTAAAGGGCATTAAAGGAATTGTAAAGTATAAAAATAAAAGCTGGGTAAATAGGCTGTGCAAAAGAAAACATGTTTCTAATATGGTTAGTTAGCCAAAAATGTAATCTATTAAGGCCTGAATGACTGGATGTTTAACAGAACAGAACACTACTTCCTGCATTGCAGATCTCTTGGTTTCCAATGATTGGTTACCAGGCTGTAACTAATCAGTTACTTAAGGGGGGATACATGGGTTGCTGTTGCATTTGAATCTGAGCTGAATGCTAAGGATCAATTGCAAACTCATTGAACAGTCAGTTCCCATGTGGTCCCGCTTAAAGTTGCTGACTAAAAGCAGGAAGTTGTGTTCCGTTCTGTTATGTTAGACATCCAGTCACTCCAGCCTTTATACATTTTTGAATAACTATTTTTGAGACATGTTTTTATTTTGCACATCTACTTTATTTTTACACTGAACTGTTCCTTTAATGGACGTGTAAACAAAACAATGGGAGAAAAGTTACCAGTAATTAAGTTAGTGTTGTTGGAGAATGTCAAGAATGGTTGTTTTGCTTAAAAAAGATTAGATTGACCATATGGTATGGTATGTAGGAATTGACTGAAATAAATTGTGACAATTCTGCTGAAGAAGTGCACTCATGCTGTAGGTGCAGACATCAAAAGTACATGGGGTGAAGATGATTTTGACAATATTTCTCTACAACAGCAAGGGGAAGATTTTTCTGCAACATCTGGCTGCCATTCAGCATAAGTATGATTATCCTTGCTTTCGACAAGTACTGCATAGATCTCAGTGTACATGCTTAACCTACAGATACAAGCATTTCATTTCAACTGCCAATTCTGTTTCCTATTTTCAACACTATCACGGCTGGTGCTAAACACTCCCCAGATGCCAGGGATGTTCTTGATTTATGTTGATTAGCCAATCATTTCTGTTGTGGGAAGAAGATTGTTGATCTAAGCATGACTTAACTCACTACTGAATGCTGTAATTCGAATTTGTGTTGTACCAATTATAATCAAATGTGATCCTATCAGTAACTGAAATAAGCAATATGAATTCAGTATAGGATCAGCAAAGAAAGAACAAAAAGGGAAATTGAGAACAAGATAGACTATATAAAAGTCACCTTGCTTTATGATTATGCTTTATGTATCCAGTTGTTTTTGAAAATTTTGGAAAGTAGTACCTTTAAACTTTAAAGAGGACTTTGAGAAGTTGTTACTAAAATTTAAATGTATTAAATAATGAAGATTGATTAAACAAGCATTGAACAAACATTGAATACATTTCTGTAAAGTTCTAAATCCTGATTTAGGTTTTTTAAGCAAGCTCTTAGCCTACTGCATATTGGTTGTATTATTTCAATTTGTTTTTTCAGCTGAAACACTGTAAATTTTGCACAGCAGGTGTATTTTGAAGACTGGTTGATACATTTCTTTAAGTCTTTAGTGAAAATGAGTAAGGCGTTCACGGGGCAGATTTATCAAGGGTCAAATTGAAAAATTTAATTTTTAAATTATAATTCCTAGTTTATTTCATTGTAATTCGACTAGGTAATAGTCTAAATTCGATTCGTGTTTTAAAAAAATAAAATAAAATTTTGAATTTTGAAATGTATCATGTAATGTCTCTTTAAAAATTCAAATTAGACTTTTTGCTATCTAAAACTTGCCAAAATGCTGTTTTAGCCTAGAACCTGTTTATCCTAGAGCCTGGAACCAATTTGGAGTCATTTGGTGGACTTTGAAAAATTTTATTTTTTTGAAATAAAAGTTTGATTCAAATTCTAATAAATTTTTTGGGTACAGCCTATTCACCTGAATTGAAAAAAATAAAAAAATATATATACAGATGCAGTCACTTGGATCTTGGATTTTCCAAATGACTGCATCTGTATATATATTGTATAAAATAACTCACATAAACTCAAAATGTGACCCTTGATAAATCTGACCCTAAATAAAGTCCAGTCAGCAGAAGATTTGCATGGATTGGCTATGAGGATTATGGTCGAATTTTGAATTGAAAAAACTTCAAAGTTTGACCTTCAAATTTTTTAAAGGGCTTTTTCAATCAAAAATTGAACTATTTTGATCGAATAGGTCCATTTTCGAACGAATAAAAATCGTTCGAATCGAGTGTGAGTTTACGCAAAATCCTTCAAATTTCTAGGACTTTTTCAGGACAAATTCTAGGAGGTCCCCCATAGGCTACAATTGCAAAAGTAATGCGGTATGCACAGTCCAATGTCACAATAGGGAGACAAAACAATTGCTCACCAAGCGAATGGCTCAGCATTAGGGAAGGGCGCATTTGACCAGTATTGCTTCACCGAAAATTAGCCGTCTGCGAAAATTCACAAAAATGAATTAAAGTCTTTGGGCGATGATACCCTGCTGATTCTATCATAGTAACCCAACAGAATCCCACCCCTGTTAATTTCAGATGTCTCCTCTTTGAAGAGTTACAATTGACTTTTTATAGTGGTAGAGTTTATTTGCTGAGGACTTCCCATAACAGTTAGTTGAACTGAAGAAGCTGCTCCGTCTTCAATGAATACTTAGTAAGTCCAGTTGTTTTAGAATTACTTATACTAGATACATCCTATACTACATTTTCCTATGTCTGAGGGTAACCAAGTGTGGTACATTTTCATTAGAACAATCATAAAAGTGTCCTGCAAAGCAGAATGGATGGTTTTAATTATGTAATAAGCTTTAAACAGTAATAAGGTGACAGCAGGGCGGGCCGGTTGAATGAGGGGTCCAGATGGGCATTTATTGTTTTTGGCTAAAAGCTCCCAAAGTTTAGGGGGGGTCTGAAATTATTTTTCTGTGGTATTTTAGAGTATCTTACAGTAATTTATACCTTTTTACTTTATATGTTTGTACATTTCAAGTATGTACCATTTATAGAAAGGCTATTTTAAAAGTCTAATGTCAGCATGTACATATGTATGTAATCTTCCTCCCCTCAACCTACATATTGTGACCTTTGATTCTGGCCTAATTCATCTTCACAGAATGATTCTTTCCTGTATGCATAACCTATTTCTTTTTTTTATATATACTAGGAGTTGATTGTTTTTCAAAAATAATGTCCTTGGGTCAGTGTCCTGCATTAATTACTCACTTTTGATACTCCTGAAACTATTATTTGAGATCTCTCCCTTCTGTTGTCATAGATACTACTGATGTTAGACCTTCTGGTCAGTAATTGCTCTGATGGTTATCACCCCCCCCCCCCACACTTCTTGTGAAGCAGTATTCCTTGATGGAAAGGAATAATCAGAACTCAAATTTCTGCAGTAGTTTCTTCATCCTATCCCTGAATTGTTTTATATGGCAAGACAGTTCAGATGTGACTGTCTCCTAATAAGCTCTTGAATCCAATCAGATGCATCATGTTGCTGTACTGCCATGCAAAGCATTGCAACCAATAAAGGCAGTTTTAACAAGATATTGGAGTGCTGTCGATGGACTTAATATTATATCCTAATAATCTCTTAACATCATTTTAATATTTTAGTCTTGACTCTAACAGGATACTTCTGTCTAAAATATGTTTAAAACATGGCCATCTAGGCTTCTACTGGACTGTCAGATCAGCAACAAGTGGCTAGCCATTGTTTGGTCCATCATCGGCATTAATAGATATGCCAACATCTTTGATTGGCAGCACCATATACCAATATGATATACTTATCAACTTTATAAATTGCAATATGTAATATAAATCTGATACACATGTTGTGTTTAGTGATGGGCGAAACGGGCGCGTTTTGCTTCGCCGAAAAATTTGAGTTTTTGACGCGCGTCGCTTTTGATGCGCGTCGCGTCGCTTTTGATGCGCGTCGCGTCGCTTTTCACGCGTCATTTCCGACGCGTCGCGTCATTTTCGGCGCGCGTCGCGTCGTTTTCGGCGCGACTCGTTTTTGCGCGGCAAATTTTTTTGGCCGAATTTTTTTGCTAGTTTCGTGAATTTATTCGCCAGCGGCGAATCGCGGGAATTCGCCGCGAATTCGCCCATCACTAGTTGTGTTGTGTGCAATATTTATATATGTTTTGCTTCAAATAGACAGCAACCTATATACATACAGATTTTGACTTTAATATATTTTTGATGAATTGCTATGCTGTCTACAGAGATTAAAATCAAGGAATCAGTGGGGAGTCTGGCAGCTGCAGAAAAATACTGTATATATTTGCATTTTATTGGCAGATAAAGGTTGTAGCTAAAATGTGTTATTTTAGGCTTTTATTACACCAAACTATTGCTGAAGTTTGATAGAAAAGGGCTTGCTAGGTTTCTGTTAACTTATTAAGCACATACTGTAGCAAGGCAAGCAGTTGATTGATATTATATAATTACGTAGAAATGTATTTTTGGTTTGTGAATGTATGTATTGTTGCACTAAATACACAAGTGGTTTTGTTGTTATTTTTAACTTTTTGATTTGTGTGCACATGCCATAAAATAGCTGTGCTAGGCTAGTAAAAAACATACATGAAAGGAAGGTGTTATAATGAGCCTAAGGGTATGAAATTCTTGTCATCAGTTTATAAAACACTGAAGTTTTGAATGTAGCATTTGTATGAGATATATAATACATTACTATCATGGTATACCTATTTAGAAACATTTTTTTAAGAATATGCTTTTTTGTTATTTGTTTTAAAAAAAAGGGTAGTCATACTAAAAATAAAGTTTTAGGCAGGTTATAGGGGCAGAGGGCCCTGTGGAAGGAGATTGGGACAGGGTTGCATTATACCCACTAGCACTGTGGCACAAGATACAAATTCTCTCTAAATGGGCAATAAGGGGTAGCAATTTTACCCCATTTGCACTATAGCTTTACTAAATGAGACACAAACCATTTGATATTAAAGAGCTGTGGTTTGTATTGATTCATAGATGTCAACTCATTTAAGAATTAATTATTCCACCACCCACATTTAGGGGTAGATTTATCATAGGATGAATTTCAAAGTTATGTGAATTTTTTGTTTAACTCTAATAAATTCAAATGTACTTACAGCTCAAATGGGAGGTTATTAATGGAAAAAAACCTGAATGTCTAATATTCAATCGAATATTCAATCAAAAACAAACAACCCAAAAATTAGAATCAAATTCCTCCTAAAGAAAACTTGAATGTTATGAAGGAAATTAACATCTTCAAGTGCTTCAAGTGCTCCAACAGACCTCTGCCATTGACTTGTAAATGAACTCGGCAGGTTTTAGGTGGAATATTTGAATGAAAACTGTTCCCAGTTCCCGAGTGTGAAAAATCGCAAGTTCAAGTTGGTAGTATATAATTTGATTTGAATTTGTGAGTCTTGTTTAAAAAAAAAAATCTAAATTGGAATTAAAATATACCAGTCAACCATTACTAAATCTGCCCCTTAGTATATATATACATCATTGTTCTTCATTAATATGCTGAACATGTATTATCTGGTAATTGAAATGCTAAACTAGAAATCTATTCAGAAAACGCACATACACACATTTACATACACAATGTCAACAACTTCATTACAGATCATAACCAAGTGAACATGCCCTTTTCTATGACATTTGACAGAGTAGATAAAAAGCTTCCACTATTTTGCCATACAATATTTGATCAAGTCTCAATTAAAATACAGTTACATAAACATATGTTTGTATATTGTATATATTCATGTTTAAAGGGAAATACAAGAAATGTAAATTCAGACTGATCCCTTTCACCCCATCATGCTTTACCCAGCCAATGTACAAAAAATAGATATTAGCTAAATATACATATCTGGTTTTCTTTATATACTATGCTAATTCTACATATACATATACTTTGGTTTCTATACACAGTATACACTGCATGGTTTAACATACTACAAAAGCATGCAAGTTGTAATACAAAAAATGCACTTTTAAACCTGCAATCTAGAGCCAACAGTAATGCAAATTGTTATTAAAGGAGAAGTAAAGGCTAAAATTAAGTAAACTGTATCAAAAAGGTCTATATAAATATACCAGTTAACCCTCAAAGTAATGCTGCTCTGAGTCCTCTGTCAAAAGAAACACCACATTTCTTTCCTTCTATTGTGTACACATGGGCTTCTGTATCAGACTTCCTGTTTTCAGCTTAAACCTCCAGGGCAGGGCATGCTCAGTTTGCTACGCTCCCCCTCTCTCCTCCCCTCCCTGCTGTAATCTGAGTCCAGAGCTATGAGTGAGCAGGGAGAGACCCAGGCAGGAAGTGATGTCACACCAAGCTAATATGTCAACAAACAGAGAGAGCTTCTAGAGCTGTTTACTCGGGTATGGTAAAGCATTCTGCATAATAAATGTAGTCTTACAGATTGCACTATTGTGGAATAAAATGCTTCAGTAGTTTTCCTTCTCCTTTATGGGACAAATTTATCAAGGGTTGAATTTCGAATTTAGATATTAATATTTGAGTTTTTTATGGCTAAAACTTTCAAATACAATAAGGGAGTTAGCCAAATTCGATTTGAGTTTTTTTTTTTTAATTTAGAATTCGATTTTCGAGATTAATCACACTCTGACCCTTTGAGACAGGGGTGCCCACAATGTCTATCAAGGTATACCAGTCAATCCCTGTCCTTTTCCTGGTATACCGTGACCTGACAGCCGTTTTTGACTGGAGCGAGTCACCTGACTATATGTTCTGACAACTTTGTGAAGGTTACTATTATGCACAGCCACACCCACGGGTAAGCTGAATGCTACTGGGCGCATGAAATTAGAAGGGGTGGAACCATGGGCATCCACACATAGGTGCAATGTGGGGCACTTGCCCCCCCTGGATCCTGCACCTCAGGGACTGCCTCATGTGAGGCAGGAGAGACAGAGATTATTGCTGCTGCCCCCCTGCAAACCCGCCCCCTCCTTGTTGTGCAGTGCAGGGAAATTCATTAGGAAGGGGGGAGGAATGGGAAGTTGACAAGCAGAGGAAAATCGTAACAGTTTCAGCATTAAGCAGGCTGAATGTGTTGCTGCTGGGGTACAGCTGCTTTCATTCAGCAGATCACTTCCTCTCCTAACTCCTTACTTGCCTGCCCGATGGTCTCTGCTCCTCTCTCAACCTAATCATCTGTGACCTTTCGCTGCCTGTGTGGTGTGGAGGTTCTGTTCTGAGTGCCACTCCCTCCCCAACACCTGCCTGGCCTATTCACTGCCCTCGGATCACAATCGTCCACCGATGCGCCCCCTCCTCCAGAACCTTCCTGCGAAATGTTTCAGTTTATGTGTAACACTCTGGAAGCTGGTTGCCCGCCCTGGGCATTATTCCAGTGCCAGTTTCTGAGTCAGGAGCAGGTCACCCAATGAGTGTGCACTTAGTTCAGCATGGTGAATGACTGGCAGTAAAGGAAGTGGGAGCCGGGCGGGAATTAAGTTGCAATTACTGAGGCTGCAAGAAGAAGTTAATGGGCAATCTCAGCGGACAATTGGCCCTTTTGAGGTAACTGCCATCCGCTGCTGCCTACAGGGGCAACACATAGCCATGGGGCACTCGGACAGGTGAGTGGCTCCTTATTCTTCAGTAACTTGGGTGCAGCTGTGGGGGGCAGGCCTTGAGACCTGGGCTTTTCATGTCCTGGGCCTGCTTGGCATGTTGGGATGGGACAGTAGCACCTTAGCTTAGCGTTGCTGTTATCTCTAGCACTGGCAGCCCAAATCTTCATATATGTCTGTCCTTGAATCCTTCTTTGTAAAAACCATAAGATCGATAGAATGCTATATGATACACAGCATTACTGTCACACTCACACTTACAACAGATTTCTGTGCATTCACCTTCAGCGCTTTGCCAAGCAGTTCCAGTCACTCTATATGTGTGCCCCAGCTCTTTCCAATTCCAGAAAACTCTGTTATTGTAGCAGCAGTATGTATGTCACAGGTGAACGGCTTTAATGAAATGTTATGATTGAATAAATAATGCATTCTAACACTCAAAGTGTTGTGTCTTTGCCACAAATAGAAGGCACTAGTACAGACAATCATTTTTCTTCTTGTTAAAGGGATACTGTCATGTTTTCAAAATGCATCAGTTAATAGTGCTGCTTCAGCAGAATTCTGCATTGAAATCCATTTCTCAAAAGAGCAAAATTTATATTCAATTTTGAAATCTGATAAGGGGTTAGACATGTTGACAATTTTCCAGCTTCCCCAAGTCATGTGACTTGTGCTCTGATAAACTTCAATTACTCTTTACTGCCTTACTGCAAGTTGGAGTGATATCACCCCCTCCCTCCCCCCCAGCAGCCTAACAACAGCACAATGGGAAGGTAACCAGATAGCAGCTCCCTAACACAAGGTAACAGCTGCCTGGTAGATCTAAGAACAGCACTCAATAGTAAAAACCTATTGTCCTATTGCATTCCAGTCAGTTACACTGAGAAGGAAAAAGCCTGCCAGAAAGCAGTTCCCTCCTAAAGTGCTGGGGCAGCTGGGAAATTGACAACATGTCTAGTCCCATGTCAGATTTCAAAACTGAATATAAAATCTGTGCTGAAGTCTACTGGAGCAGAACTATTAACTGATGCATTTTGAAAAAAAAAAACGTTTTTTCCCATGGCAGTATTGCTTTAAGTAGCCACAGCATGACAGCATGGACACGGAGGGGAAGGGAATGCTGAGAGCAGCAAGCACGGGGAAGGGAGTATGTTCAAATTTTCTTAACCTACCAAATTTTGTAAAATAAACATGGTAATTAGGGGGTGTTGCTACAAAAACAATCATGGTAAAAAAAAAATGTTCTGCATGTTATCAAGGTAGACCTTCTGATGGGGGCCAGGTGTCGAGAGTAGATCCAAGTAGATACCTGCTTTCAGAACTCAAATCTGACTATTCGCCACCTTAAAGCTGCTTAATTGCTGTGTAACTCAATGGAAGATGTCCAGGCGTGTCCTCCTTAATAATAGCATTCTAGGTTTTGCAACAGCAACTTATTTATTAAAATACAGTGCATGAAAGAAGCATGGCTTTGAAAATTCAAATGAAATTCAAAATTAAAAAGTTCTAATTTCTAATTATTTTGAATTGAAAAAATTAGAAAATTTGAATTTCGATGTACTGCTTTTAAAAAACGTACAATTTGTCACTTTGCCACCTTAAAGCTGCCAATTTGCCATTTTAGCCTATGGAGGACCTCCTAGAACCATTACTATGATTTTTTTGAAAATGGTTCGAATCGAATGATGCATTAAAAAAACTGACTTATTCTGTCCATTTACGATAGAAAATGCCCTTTGAAAAAAAGTTGATGGTTGAATTTCGAAGTTTTTTAACTTCAAAATTTGACCCTGATAAATCTGCCCCTATAGGAACATAAGAATTGTCAGACTGTGGAGCAGGATCCAACCAATAAATTGCATGTCCACTATTTTGAAATCTCTATTCACTCGTTCATTGTTTATTCTCCAACAAGTTTTATTTACAGTATATACTGTTGTCTATTTTTGTTTCTGTTTCACTTTGTTTTACCTCCAGAAATGGAAAATGGCATGCAATCCCACGATTCGCCGCTGGCGAATAAATTTGCGAAACCCTCTGACACAAACCATATATGCCCATAGCTATACTAAGGGGCCGATTTACGAATTTCCCGTGAAATGATCGAAGTTCAATTGAATTCGATAGAATACCGATCACACAAATTTTTCGTGAAATTTGGCCTCTTCAATCATCGAATAGCGAATAGATCGAATGATCGGATATTCAATAATTCGATCATTCAATGATCGAAGGATTTAAAATTTTAAAGTTATTCGACTGCCTATTTGAGATTGAACCTACCAAATTGCAATAGAAGTCTATGGGAAGCTGCCCATAGGCTTCAGAGACTAAGGGGCAAATTTACTATTATTCCCCAAAAAGTATTTGTTTTTACTCGATATTCGATTAGCATTCGATTTTCGAATGCTAATCGAATAGTTTTAGTCGGCCCTTCTATTCGATCTTCGATCATTCGATGATCGAATAACGATCATTGGAATGAATTATTCGATCATTCTAATCACCTATTCGATCAGGACTTAGCCTCAGAAGCCTATGGGAGGGTTCCCATAGGCTTCTATTACAATTTGGTAGGTTCAATCTGGCGAAGTAGGCAGTCAAATAATTTAAAATTTTTAAGTTCTTCAATGATCGAATGATCGAATATTCGATCATTCAAATCTATTCGATTGTTCGCTATTCGATGATTGAATAAGCCTAATTTGCATATTGGACCAATCAAATGATTCCTACGATCAGAATTCGATTGAATTCGATCGAACTTCGATCTATTCACGTGAATTTAGTAAATCGTCCCCTAAGTCCTGCTCGAATACCATTTGTATGATCGTAGCATTCGATCGTATGAATCGTACGAATTTTTCGGACTCTCGAAGGAAATTTCACATTTTTTCCGTGAAATCGAACAATCATTATCCGATCGTACAAATTCATTGAGAAATCAGATATCGAGCAAAATGATAGCCTAAAACAATTCGATAAGCATTTGATGGTCGAATGCTTATCGAATTACGAATTAGGTCAAGCTAATTTTGGGGAATAATAGTAAATTTGCCCCTAACTGTAGAGTTTAGTATCAAAATAGCCTTTGATAATATGTCTGTCCAAAAAATCATCCAAGCCCCTTTTAAAAGCATCAACAGAATCAGCCATCACAACATCACCCGGCAGTGTATTCCATAACCTCACTGTCCTCACTGAGAAGAACCACCTACGCTGCTTCAAATGAAAGTCCTTTTCTTCTAGTCTGAAGGGGTGGCCTCTGGTGCGGTGATCCTCTTTATGGGTAAAAAGGTCCCCTGATATTTGTCTATAATGTCCTCTAATGTACTTGTAAAGTGTAATCATGTCCCCTCCCAAGTGCCTTTTTTCCAGAGAAAACAACCCCAACCTGGACAGTCTACCCTCATAATTTAAGTCTTCCATCCCTCTAACCAGGTTAGTTGCACATCTCTGCACTCTCTCCAGCTCCTTTACATGCGGTGGACTGGAGTCCAAAACTGCACTGGATACTCCAGATGAGTTCTTACTAGGGATCTATAAAGAGTTATAATTATGTATGCCCTTTTTTATGCAGGACATAACCCTATGTGCTTTAGTAGCTACAGAATGACACTGCTCAGAATTAAACAACTTGTTATCTATAAAAACTCCAAGATCATTCTCACTTAAGGAAACTCCCAACACACTGCCATTTAGTGCATAACTTGCATTTATATTATTTTTGCCAAACTGCATAACCTTGCATTTATCAACATTGAACCTCATTTTCCAGTTTGCTGCCCAGTTTCCGAACTTAGACATATCACTCTGCAAAGTGGCAGCATCCTGCATGGAACCTATAGTTCTGCACAATTTAGTTTCATCTGCAAAAATAGAAACCATACTTTCAATGCCCACATCCAGGTCATTAATAAACAAGTTGAAAAGCAAGGGACCCAGTACAGAGCCCTGTGGCACCCCATTAACAACACTGGTCCATTTAGAAAATGTTCCATTTACCACCACTCTTTGTAATCTATCTTTTAGCCAGGTCTCCATCCAGTTACAAATACTTTGTTCTAGGCCAACATTCCTTAATTTAACCAGTAACCTTCTGTGTGGCACTGTATCAAATGCTTTAGCGAAGTCTAAGTAAATCACATCCACAGCCATACCAGAATCAAGGCCCCTGCTTACCTTCTCATAAAAAGAAATTAAGTACGTTTGGCAAGATCTATTACACATAAAACCATGCTGGCACAAACTTATAGTATTGTTATTTGCTATAAAGTCCAGTATCGTATCCTTTATTAATCCTTCGAAAAGCTTTCCTACCACCAACGTCAGACTAACTGGCCTATAGTTTTGAGGCAGAGAATGGGATCCCTTTTTGAATAGCAGCACCACATTAGCAATTCACCAGTCTCTCTGCACCATGCCAGACCTCAATGAATCCTGAAAAATTAATAGAGAGGTTTGGCAATCACAGAGCTAACCTGTGTCATTACCCTGGGATGAATCCCATCTGGCCCTGGACCTTTGTTTATTTTAACATGTTCTAGTCTCTTTTGATTTTCAGCATGTGTGAACCATGCATCGTTAGATGTATTATTAGAATCGGGACTGTTAATAAGGAAACCATGATTAGCTGGTTTCTCAGGTGTAGACAGATGAAAAGTATGCATTCAGAATATGAGCTTTTTGCTTGTTCTCATCAACCAGCTGACCCCCCTCTGATAATAAAGGTCCTATTCCTTCCTGTTTAATTTTTTTTACTATTAATATATTTAAAAAATAATTTTGGATTCTTAATTTTGGATTCTTAATTTTGGATACGGTTTATTATAAAAATGTTACACATTTTTTTGAAGTATATTGGTGATAGAACACAGCTGTATCAATGACAGACATATTGAAAATAACCTAGAATTTAAAGGATCAGTAACATCAAAAAATCAAATTCTTTTAAATTAATAAAAATATAATGCAGTGTTGCCCTGCACTGGTAAAACTGCAGTGGTTGCTTCAGAAGCACTATTGTTGATTATATAAATAAGCTGCTGTGTAGCCATGGGGGCAGCCATTCAAATGAGAAAAGGCTCAAGTTACACAGCAGATAGCAGATAAGCTCTGTAGAACATACTTTTATCTGTTCTGTAGAACATAATGTTATCTGTTATCCATTACTTAGCCATTTTTCATTTTCCATCATTTCTACACAGCAGCTTGTTTATATGAACTATAGTAGTGTTTCTGAAGCAAACAGATCAGGTTTAACAGCGCAGGGCAACACTACATGATATTTTCTTTACTTTAAAACACTTACATTTTTTGGTGTTACTGTTCCTTTAAGCCATGTAAGAAATTTAGTATTTGCACATAATTTTAAAGCATAAATAACATCATTACTGCTTATACGACTAAAATTGTAGGACAGTTTAAGTATTTATGATGACAACTCTTTCAAATGTCCTTGCTGCTCATTTTCTCCCTATTATCAGAACATAGATTTCACTTTTGAGTTTAAAAGACTTCACCAGCTATGGGGTGATGTAATGGTTTTTCTTCAGAATGTTAGAGGTTGATTATACAGCAGTAATTTAAAGTGCTATAAATATCCACTTTTTATTTTCAGTAATTTCTCACCCTTGAATAGGGTCGCCATCCTTTGAAAAAATATATGTAGTAAGAATTACATACAGATGCAGTCACTTTGGATTGTGTGAAATGCGTCGTGACTTAACTCATCTATCTCATTTATCCCACTTAGCACAGAATATTGTGTCACAGCATCCCATCCAATTAAAGAGTTCACCATTGAAAACAATGGAGCTTTGGTATGCTAATGAAAAGGTTAAATGCATTAAATGAGTTAAGATAACTTTGGATAACACAGTTTCTTCAATTAGCCCTGAGTCACGACACATTTAACTTACAAATCCAAGTGACTGCATCTGTAGAAGACATTTATTTATGGTTATCTGATAATTAAAATGATTAGCTTGTGGCATATGGGATATTGTCTTTACATGAATGATGCTTAAAGTTGCTAATATGCCGTATTCAAAGTGAAGACACATTCCAAACATTCTTAAATCTATGCATGGAGGTTCCAACTGAGTGTTAGGTATGTTGTTGGAGAAATTCAATATGATTTCAGTTAGATACAAAGGTAGGGAGGCCCATTTGTTAAAGACGAAACTTTAGTGGTATTACAGCTTTTTGAAAACAACCATTAAACTAATTTTCTCTAAAACCACAAAAGCTTTTATGATGTTATAGAGTGACTAATTCTAAGCAACTTTTCAATTCACCTTCATTTTTAAAATGTTTTATAGTTTTTGCATTGTGGCTTTCAAATGGGGGTCACCGTGTAAAGCTACAATTGTATTGTTATTGCTACTTTTAATTGCTCATCTTTATATTCTGGCCCTGTTCATATTCCAGTCTATTATTCAAATCAGTAGATGATTGCTAGAGCAAACAGAGTGTTGAAACTGTCAACTGGATATTAAAAAGCTAAATAATAAAATTGAAAATCGACTACAAGTTGTCTTAGAATATCATTCTCTACATCATACTAAATGTTAATTTACATGAACAACCCCTTTAACAATGTTCAAAATAATACACACCCTCTAAAAACCTCTGTAAACTAATGTTTTTTGGACATTTAGGGGCACATTTTCTAAGGGGCAGATTTATCAAGGATCAAATTTGAGGGGTTATAACACAATTCGATATATCGAACGATCGAATATAAAAAATTTGTTTGATCGATAAAATCGATACCAACAATTTTAAGCAATCGATCGAATTTTTTTTATTCGATCAAAAACACTTCCCATAGGATTCTATAGCAATTCGGTAGGTTCAATCTGGCGAATTTGTAGATCAAATTTTTCTTAAAGGGACAGTACTTCAAAAATCGAATTCAATAGTTGAATAAGCTCAAAATGAATTTGAAATTCAAATTTTTTAATTTGAATTTGATTTGAATTTTCACTTCAAATCAATTTGACCCTTCATAAATCTGCCCCTAAGGGTCGAAGTAAATATTTGAATAAAATTTGAATAAAAAAATTTAAATTTTGAAGTCATTTTGGGCTACTTCGACTATCTAATAACCCAAATTTTTATTTAGTGGCCCTTTAAAATCCTCATTCTAGGTTCAGGACAGGTTTTATGAGGCCCCCCATAGGCTAAAATGGCAATTCGGCAGCTTTAAGGTGGCGAAGTGGTGAAGGATTTTAAAGGCCCAGTACTTGTCAAATATTCAAATTTTTTCAATTCAAATCGAATTTTGGGCTATTTGTTAGTCGAAGTAGCCCAAAATTACTTCAAAATTAAAAAATTTTTAATTCAAATTTTATTCATGTTTCCCTTAAAGTCTATGGGAGTCATTTACTAACAATATTTTCAAGAATCTCTAAAAATTCATGGTTTTTCTATATTTTTAAAAACAAAAAAATGAAAACATCTAAGGCAAGAGAAAAATCTCACAACATTCGTAGCCTTAGGGACTTATTTACTTTGTTTAAAGCATGAGCTGTTTTTCAATAATGGCCTTGGTTAAACTGAAGATGGAGATCTGTAGGGGAAACTGATTTCAGAAAAAGAACATTAAAAGAGCTTAGAAAGAAGAAAAAAAAGAGAAACAGATGAAACAGATCATCAAAAATACAAACTGCAGGTCTACTTTTATTTGTTCATTATCCTTTAGTTATATAATGCATGCTCAAAATTTTTTGATTTGACTTTTTTTCACCCATTGGAATCTATGGGCGTAATTTTCACAACAAATTTCGCTTATCACTGTTTGGTAAAGCATAATGTATACAGTGTATTTAGCAATAGAGGTAATCTACATTTGTATTCTGTGTACAATATATCATTAACATAATTTTTTTAAAATCCAATCAATCTATTTACTATTACTACCAATATTCTGCTGATATAATTTGCCTTCACACTAGGATGAGTTCTTAATGAGCTTTTGCAACCAAACAGAAACATATATGCTAAATGATACTGGAATTTTATTTGAGCTGCAGCTGTATAAAAAAAATTAAATGTGGCATAAAAGCATCACAAAGAAGATTTATATATTGAAAATGCAGACAAATTGCTGTTTATAGGGCTCTACAATGATTAGAAATATACCAGTAAAATATAATTGGCATTTCAGCAGATAAATTACTAATTTTCAGAAACATATTGTATGTCATGGGCCATTAAGTTTATACATAGCCATGAAGTTCTTAGTAGGAAAGGGAAAGCATACACTGATATAATGGAACTGAAAAGCAAATCATTATTTGCTACAATTTCATATTTGTATTCATGATTTGTGATCTTCACAAAATAATTACTTCTGGAGATAGCAAAAATTTCATATTTTGTTTAGCTCAGACTGTGATCTTTAAAACTGGTAGAAAAATAACATAAACTATTTTACTATTAGGTCCACTAGAAAAAGTGTATATTTAAAGAGTACAGCATTCACTTTATTACAATGTGTAAGAGGACTGTCTGGCCAACATAATATTCCAGAACTAATTTGGTTAATATGAAATTAGTATTTCTTTTGTTACATTAACTGCCTCTACTTTTCTGGGACGGCTTTTCACTGAGGGGCAGATTTACTAAGGGTCGAATTCGAGGGTTAAAAAAACCTTCAAATTCACCATGGGAATAGTTGGGAATTGTTGGGGAAGTAAAAATCCTTCGAATTTGAAGGATTTTACTGCAATTGATTGGTTGAACGATCGAATAGAAAATATTCGATTTTTATTAGAATTATTTGAATCATTCAATACGATCGAATTTTCAAAATTCACTGGTCAAATTGGTCTTAAATTTTAATCTTTTTGAAAATTTGATCGAATTTTTAATCCTTCATGTGAATTTAGTAAATCTGCCCCTATATGCTAGAATAAATTCTTTTGGGAAATGCCTTGATTCTCTAATTGGTTAACAAGGCTCATACTAAGGTGGCATTCAAATTTATCCCACAGTTGGGTAAGGCTCTGTGCATACAGAAAATTCCTGCAATTTCCACTCATCTCTCATGTGTTCCACTGGGTTGAGGTGAGGGTTCTGTGCAATCAAGTTCCGCCACTCCCTACTGATTAAATTGATTTTAGTTTGAACCTCCTTTTTTGCATAGGGATGTTTTAACAGAATATAAACAGTCAGCAGATACTACTGTTACAGCAACTGTATCTACTAATGGGTTGTGATAAACAAATCTGTCCCATTTTACTGAAAAATTTGCAAAACTATTATAAAATTCACAAAATGGTGAAACATTCTTGAAATGCATTATATTCTATGAGCATAATTTTTGTTGCA
>CM044440.1:119539454-119559378 GCA_024363595.1 Xenopus borealis | reverse complement strand
TGTAAGGTGGCTCATACCTGTTCTGATAATATCATAAGAGACCAATCCATACAATTATTTCCACATGAATGATAACTTGCCTATCCCAATCTATATCCATGTATTAAGTGTGTCGTTTAGTTCAGGAATCGGGCACCAGTAATGATGAGCGAATCTGTTCTAATTCCCTTCACTGAAAAATAGGCATCAATTTTTTATTTAAACAGGACAGTTTTTGACGCTTGCAAAAAATGTTCTCACTCCAAATGCATTTAAGTATGTGGGTGTTTTTTCTTTCTGCAAATTTTTTGTCTCCGCACCAATTTTGTCTTGGTGACATTTTATCACTACAAAGTTTTTCGCAGAGGTTTTTGCCACAGTTTTGTGAAAAAAATTGCAGATGGCAAAGTGCAGAATTTTGCTGCAAATCCATGCCTGGCAAAAAAATTAGCTCATCACTAGGCACCATGTCAGTCAAGATGACTCACAGCTCCTCTTCCCTTAATCATATTCTTATTGTTCCAGCACCAATAGAAAAACAGCCATACCATTTATGGGCCCTCATTGGGTCTCCACATGGTCATCCCAATTCAGCAGGGGAGCAAACACAATTAGCCCATGTATAGCTGTCTTGAGATTGGAAAGGAAATTGTAGTTTGAAACTGCTGGGGAGATTCAAGATTCTATCTCTTATTCTTTGTGACAAGCCTTAACTTTTTAATATTTTCTTGTATGAAAGGCAGTAAAGCCCTGATATGTAATGTCAAGCCAGAATACAATAAAGATTTTCCACCTTTATGAAAAATCAGTGACCTCTGACCTCTCCCTAATAAACTAGACATGACAGATGTGCTCATAATAATTTGTGTGCTCCTGTAGTGTTATGTCCAGGGGGCACTAGATTTAGTCTAGCCTTTACATTTCTTTATACATCTGTTCTAGTTAACTGTGCTAATTGGAGATATATAATGTTTTACTTGTTTCAGCATTGCTTCTAAAGTTGCTAGCAAATCTGCAATTATTATTTTGGACTGACATTTAATAGTTTAGGAGATAATTTCCATAGTTTGCATTTCCATTGATTCCACTATCAGTAACATACATGATAGTGCTCCACAGTCTTGATATTACTGTAGTAAGGGTTGCCCCTATGTGAGTCTGCTTTGGTAATTTTGGTGCCATGTTTTAGGGCAACTAAACAGAAGGCACTTTGAAGGAATAAGACACCCTTAGTAATATGTAGATACCACACTACATCCCCCCCCCTCATGAACTTAGGACCACCTAAACACAACCTTTTAATCGAAATTTTCGGTAAGGCATTGTAGAATAGTAGCATTGGCATGTGGCATCTTGTACCCCTTCAGGTCCTCCTCTTGGCAACTGCAGATGCTGAGTTTGCACAGTTGAAACTTTATCTACATTAGCTTCATGTATGCTCTTGTTAGAAGATCACCAAGAACTTAAAATTAAAAACCTTAAATTGTGCCATTCAGGAAGGGGTAATGAAGGCTCTGGGACACTTATTTCTAATATCACAGATTACATTGCTAATATTGTACATAAAACTGTTTAACCTTATTATCATATAAGCAAAACCAGTTTGTTTAGATAAGAAGCAGAGGATCATGGGAATGGATTACATCTCAAGAAATATATCGCTTAATCTTATAAATACATGCAGTGTTCCACACAATCACACTTCCGATAATGCTAAGTGATATTCATTAAAATAAAAAAATAAATAATAATAGCAATAATAACTGGAAGTGCAGCCATGCCATGTAGAAATTGCAACATAAACCATAAAAATCATACAGCAGCAAACGGACATTTTTATGGAAATGTTATTTATTACCACTTGTTAATACAATAAATATGAATAATTTAAGGTATCCTACACCGTAATGTGCTCGACTTGCAGAATCCAGCAGATTTCCATACAAATAAAATGAATGCACTGGTCCATATTTATCAAGCTGTCAAGGACAAAAATATTAATACTTCAAATATTATTCCGGAAATGTCTCTAAATTATCAAAATGTCAAAATAAATCTCCTCACTTGACAAATGGAATACTGAAATATCAAAACACCCAAGAGCAGAGGTATTTTTTTTGCTTTTAATAATGTTTCTAAGAAGCCCTGTCTATTAGCTAATGTCCCTGAAAACTCAGATCAGTCATGTAAAAAGGGAGAAGCAAACATGAAGATATGAAGGAAGAATGAATAGCATGTGGCTACATCCATTTTATGCATCACTGTACTCTATAACTGCTCTATAGTGCTTAAAGTCTAATTGCTGTTACCTGAAAGTCAGAGAGAGAGAAGAATCAGTTTGAAGCCACGAGACACAAAAATCCTACCCAGACTTGCTTGTCTGACTATTCAAAGTATAACTTCATGGTCTGCTCAAGGACAGACCACTTAGTTAACTGAAATTAATTTAAAAGTCTGTTTTCTATGTACATATAAAATATCACAAGGCTATGACATAGATTTGTCACACATAAAATATGAATATAGTAGAAACAGGCCAATGACGTCCCTCTGGTGGAGTAGGGTGTTATACAGTAGTAGGATGTTATCCAATGATATACCTCAACAGTGTGGGCCTCCCAACAAAAACATCTTCTAAGAGCAGCATGCACAGGTCCCTGGCAACAAACCCCCCATAATCTACTCATCCCTTTCTGCTGCCACTAGATTGTGGTGGTCAGTGAACTTTAACAGTAGAAGTGGGTCTAGAGAGCCAGGACTATTACTGTATAAGCACAGCCCAATGCCTGGGATCTCCTGTGCCCACACAACCATGAGGTTTTCAGTACTACCTCATGCTATATTTACATCTTCAAATTTTTCTAAATTCATCTGCTTATTTAGTACAGGTACCATGGCACACAGCCTGTAATAACATGCGCATATATTAGAGATTCGAGACATATAAATATATATATTATATAAGGATGAGCACATTTTTTCCAACTGAAACGATCTGTAGTTTAATTTATGTTTTTGGTCATGTGAGGCAAAAATTTGTATTTTAATTTTGCCATGCACTTTTTTCCACAATTTTATGGGTTGAAGCAAAAGAGGGCAGTTTTGTTGATCATTAAGAAGATGTTGTTGGTTCCATATTTAAACAAATTTCTTAATTGAAAACATAATTTGTCCAGTTTTCACATATAAAACATAATTACTTATAGTAGATATATAGATGACTTAAGAACATATGGCAAACAGAGATGAATCATTTTAATGCATAGGGCTTGAAACATGATATAAATAAGCACATTATTTAATTAAATTTTAGTCATCTACCAGCTAATGTGAAAACAGCTACATAGGGAGAAGACATAAGCCTAACTACAGATTTCGGGGGCACAATAGGACTATTATTAATAAGCATGGTAAATATCCTTTAGTCAGACATATTTATTTCATATTTGTAAATCTAATACATTTGAAAGTTGTATAAACACTGTAAGTATGTACATTCTTATTTGTGCCCTTTGAAGTGGTGGGGTAACAAAAATTTTTTAAAATTCTGGAGCATATGGTATATGCATGAAGGGAAGAAGAATAAAGTTATATATCGGCATTCATTTTATATTAAATGTATATATGTAACACAAAATATTTCTGCACTACATAAGGTGCCCTAAATTAAGCAAACCATGGAGCTATAAATTGATTGATTATTATAGCTATAGACTTTTAATGCCACCATCATGCGTGCATACTTGCAGGACAGGACTGCTTTGCACCCACAAACCTTGCTTTGCTCGTGAGGGTCCAATGGTGTAGTATATATATATATATATATATATATCATGATGACGGTTCCCTGTGATCCAAAATGCGTAGATGTTTGAGGTCGTGAGTGCTCTCATTATTTACTATATATATATATATATATATGTATATATACTTCCAAAAAGATCTGTCTTTTATGTTACATGATAGAGAGCCTCTCCATTAATTTAATCAAAGGGAAAGCCTTACTAGATAAGTTTCAACAGTCCAAAAAGTGAGTGGGAGCTAGAGTTTGGTGTCTTAGACTCAATTATTTACACATTAGTAACATAAGTAACTGAAACTGTTCCTTTATTGCAACATAATAACAATATGACATATGAGTGTTACACAAAGCAATAGTAATGCTTAGGAACAGAATTTGCATCTCCTAATAATCTTGATGGATAATGATACATCATTGTTACAATGTTGCTTGTTTTTGAATGATGTCTGAAATGCATGCATATTTAGTACAATATTTTATTGGTTTGAGGTCTCCCTAGAGTGGCTCAATGATATTGAGGTCAGGAGACTGAGATGGCCACTCCAGAACCTTCACTTTATTTTGCTGTAGCCAATGACAGGTCGACTTGGCCTTGTGTTTTGGATCATTATCATGTTGGAATGTCCAAGTATGTCCCATGCGCAGCTTCTGGATTGATGAATGCAAATGTTCCTCCAGTATTTTTTGATAACTTACCACATTTATTTTGCCATCAATTCTGACCAAACATCAGCAATCCACAACCATGTTTCACAGTAGGAATGGTGTACCTTTCATCATAGGTCTTGTTGACTCCTCAACAAAATTTCCGTGATTCGCACCGGCGAATAAATTCACAAACGCTCGCAAAAATTCGCCTGGTGAAAATTCGCCAAAAACGTGACGCGCAATGAAAATGACGCGATGCCCGTTGAAAACGACACGACGTGTGAATACGATGCGACACATGTCAAAAACAACCCGATGCATGTCAGAAACAATTTTCCACCAGTTCGCAAATTTCGCTGGAAATTCGGGAATTTTTCGGCGAAGCGAATCTGGATAGATTCGCCCATCACTAATCATAAATTCAGTTAGGGTGTGTAAAATTATGAGCACAACTGAATATAAGCATGTGGGTATAGGTCTAAGTAAAAGTATAGGTCTAATCATAAATTCAGTTAGGGTGTGTAAAATTATGAGCACAACTGAATATAAGCATGTGGGTATAGGTCTAAGTAAAAAATGGCTGTATGTTTCTGGTAACTATGGACATATTGCCTAGCAACGGCATGCATAAGGGCGAGGTATGGAGACTTCATATTCAGAAATGCACAGACTTACTGCTGCCAGATATAAGTCCTATAAAACCGTTAGGAAATCGTCACTTGGGTGCTAAAGATTGCTTGCTAAAAGAGTATGGCATTTAAAGGGCAAGGAAAGTGTAAAATAGAATAAGGCTAGAAATGCTGTATTTTGTATACTAAACATAAACATGAACTTATTGCACCACAAGCCTAATCAAACAAATGATTTATGCTTTCAAAGTTGGTCACAGGGGGCTGTCATCTTGTAACTTTGTTATACATCTTTGTCTGACACTGGCACTGCACATGCTCAGTATGGTCTGTGCTGCTTAGGGATCATCCTAAATGATCAAAAAACAAAGCTGTTTGAGTTCTGCATGGCTGGTAAGTAAGGCGGGAGCTCCCCCTGCTGTTCATAAGTATGTTTGTTTCTCTGCCAGGAGTTAGGGACCGTCTGACAATTCCTATCCTCAGCACTAAATGAAGGGAGGATTTCACTGCATACAGTCAGGTTTCTTATAAAAACGGTACACATTTTTAAATGAAAGTATATTGGAGATAGATTTCTTTTTCATTAAAGAAAGTAAAAATGGGATTTTATTTCTTTGCCTTCCCTTTAAGGCTAGTTTTACCTCTGCATTCTGCTTGATGGGACTTTTTTGGTGTGGCATTTTTCTCTTTCTGATATAGGCATATAATTTCTGTTATTCCTCTTTTCTAACTACTGTCACCACTGAAATTTAGCGCATACACAAATTATATCTGCTGCATTATACACATACATGTCTGCATGAACAGTTGCAACAGGTGACATGCCTGCAATGTAAACTTCCTGTGGTCACTAGGCAACCATTTTTGGTGCAAGGAAGTTGTGGGGGTGGAAACTAAAGGTGGTTTAAATTCTGTCACACTACTGTGGGTCTGGTTGCACTGTTTCCTGATGAAGGTTCCTGTGCGGGATCGAAACGTTGAGCAAAATAAACCTTTGGAAGATTGATTCAGCAAATTGTGTGGGTGCAGTTTTTCTGCATTGCTTGTATCATTTTTTAATATTTAATTCAGAGCTTTTTGGATAATGGGTTTCTAGATAAGGGATCTCATACCTGTAACACCATCCTCATATCTCCTTCATGTAAACCACTGTAGAAACCTGATGCATTTCACACACTGTTTGCGCTAATTAAACTGTTCCTTAATTGAAGGAAATGCCTGTTTAAGGGATTCTGACATGATTTTTATATCTAAAAAACACCAATTGAACACCTGCGGCGCTCCTGGAGATGAGGTTACTGGGAATCACCGTTTGTTTCAATAATGTTAGTTTCCCCGCTCTGCAGTTTTTAGTGTTGGAGTACTCCTGCTCCAAGTATAGAGAAATCTGTGGTAAAAGAAATAAAAGCACAGATAGACAAAGGATCTTTTCTAAGGGCAGTATTTAGTTGTAGTTCAGCATATCCCTGCATAAAAAGTTACACTCACAGGATAAAAATCACCTGTGGTAAAATAAATAAAAGCGTAAAGAGACAAAGGATATTTTCTAAGTGCAGTTTTTACTTGTAGTTCAATATATCCCTGCATAAAAAGTTACACTCACAGGATAAAAAAATTTCAGTATCGCATATAAATTTCTTATCTGTCCATATGTGTCCTTCTCAGCCCGACTCTATGTGTGTCCAGTGCTCGGAACCAGTCCTGTGCTGGCAATTAATCTTTCTGTGGTCAGGATCTCAAGCTCCTGTTTATCTGTCTGAAGTCTCTCTTCAAATGAGTGTGAAACAAGAGAAACAAGAGAGCTTGAGATCCTGACCACAGAAAGATTAATTGCCAGCAAAGGACTGGTTCCGAGCACTGGACACACAAAGAGTCGGACTGAGAAGGACACATATGGACAGATAAGAAATTTATATGCAATACTGAAATTTTTTTATCCTGTGAGTGTAACATTTTATGCAGGGATATGTTAAACTACAAGTAAAAACTGCACTTAGAAAATATCCTTTGTCTCTTTACGCTTTTATTTATTTTACCACAGGTGATTTTTATATTGTTTTTAATTCTAAATTACACTATTTGCACTGCAAATAATTCATTCTACAATAAAAAATTCCTGAACCAGCAACTGTATTTTTTAGTTTTAATACTGGTGTGTAAGCAGCAATTTCAGGTCATTTTGCCTTTCAGAAAAAAAACAAAAATTTAGGATGGAACTGCTTTCTGGCAGGCTGTTGTTTCTCCTACTTAATGTAACTGAATATGTCCCAGTGGAACCTGGATTTTACTGTATTGAGTGCTGTTCTTAGATCTACCAGACAGCTGTTATCTTGTGTCAGTGTGCTGCTATCTGATTACCTTCCCATTGTTCTGTTGTTAGGCTGCTGGGAGGGGGGGAAGGGAGAGGGTGATATCACTCCAACTTGCAGTACAGCAGTAAAGAGTGACTGAAGTTTATCAGAGCACAAGTCACATGACTGGGGGCAGCTGGGAAACTGGCAGTTATTGAAAAAGGGTCCTTGTAGACTCGAAACATATTGTGGTGAATATGGAATAAAAAGTTGCAGCACAGTACTGAGAATGTCTGGAGTCTCCTTCATATCTATCGAATGTTTGAAACGTTTGGTCTTCACGGTGTGACCTAATTGAGAAGGTGAGCTCACACTTATAAAGGAAAGGGATGTTCTGAAAATATCTGTATATGAAACTGACAATATATCAAAACCCATGTCAGATTTCAAAATTAAATATAAAAAAATATGTTTGCCCTTTTGAGAAATAGATTATAGTCAGAATTCTGCTGGAGCAGCACTATTAACTGATTTTGATTTTTTTTCCCATTTCAGTATCCCTTTAAGTAGTGAAAGCTGAATTTTAACAAGACTCATTAGGTATAGAATGACTTTGTTATTGTCTTATGGGACATTAACATTGCCAAAACTAGGTTTTTTTTAGAATAACATGAACAGCTGGACATTGCTATAGTATATGCAAAACAAAGAATGATGTGGTTCTACAACAACAATACATCAACTATAACTCCTAGTATATGGGGTTGACAAGATATATAAGAAGAAAAAACATAGAAAAAGTATTTTATTTATAATATAAAATGTGAAATAAGAAATTAAACTCACAATAATATTATTATGATAGGAGTGCCAAGGTACATAAAGCCAGTGTAGTATCAGCTTAATTGTAGATATTCTTCTTATGGAAATATTACAACTGGATAGGGTAAAACATATATGAAAGCCACATTATGTCTAGACAGTTTATACTGACCATAAAGACCCATGACAACTAGAATTGAATCATAGATTCAAGCAATGGTATTTCAGGTTAATTCCAGGCTACTGGAAGATACCCCAGGGGAGAAGACATAAAAATATTTGTTGATTGCAAAACACAAGTCACTTCAGATCAGTGTATTACCGGATGTTAGAAAAATAGCTAGAGATAAGAAAGGGAAGAAGGCAAGGTAACATAGAAATCAGTATTTATATTTCAGAAAATACAATTAAGGATATTTCTATTACAGAAATAATTCTAGTGATAATGGGGCATAGCTTTTAGTGAGCAAAAGACTGCATAAGCTGTAAATGTTACATTGATAAAATATTACCTGATACGTAATATTAAGCCCCTTTTAATGCAATCTTGCTCTAAGGAAGCACTGAACAAGGCGGAAAGTGAAAGTAAAAAGCATAGGTGTCATTTGATCATTGATTTTGTAAGATCTAATGAAAATACATATTTTAGACTTGCTTATCAGTTTTAGAATTGAAAAGTTATTTAATGTTGTTTGAATATACCAAATAATGCTTCAATAAAGATAATATCTGGTACAAAATATCTATCATTTACTGGCAAATTTGCACTTGCACAGTAACACACAGCAGCTAGTGACTAGGTTGCTACAGGTAGAACAATCAAAACAAACATCTGATTGGTTGCCAAAGGTAGTTACCCAGGTGCATAATGCCCAGTGATTATTGATAATCTTCAGTTTCTATGCAAAACCTGTTACTGCAGAAGATAATGGAGTCCTTGGAGAGTGGCACACAGAGATGGGCCAGGCTGGGCAGGCGCCCTAGGCAGCCTGGCTGGTCACGACACCGACTGGGCATGCACATACGAGAATAGTTGCGCATATGGAAGCGGAGAGTTGGCCAAAAAGGGGACCATACTAGGATGCAGAAAAGGAACGTGTCTTGTACGCCCCCAGCTTTGAGCCCTAGGCATGTCTCCTAATCAGAATCCCTTATAAACCTGACCATGTCTTGGTCATTTTGCATCCTAGCTCTGATCTTGTGATTCCATGTCTTGATTCCGGTTCCTGGTTACCTGTTCTGGATTCCAATTCTCAAGACCCTGATTCCCAGCCTGGCTCCAGTTCTCCTGTTCCCTTCTTACCTGTCTTGTTTAATTTCCCAGTTGTTATCTTGGCCTGATTACTGGACTCTGTTTGTTTGCTGCCTGACCCAACCATGGCCTGTTTACTGGGCACTGTTTTTGTCTGCTGATTACTTATTTCACTGACTGGTATATTATTTAATATTTTCTTCAACCGCCTGTTTTGATTTTGCCTCTTTAAACCATATTTTCCTTTACCATGTATCTAAGACTCTGTACTGCTATTTATGGTTATACCCCTGTATCACCACCATACAGTCTTCCATCTGATTATTTAAGTTCAGTGACCGAATCTTAAAACACCCTTTTTATAAATATAAGCAGTGTGGAAATTCACTACCCAAAGGTTCCAGGTTATTGGTTACTTCAAATGATGAGCTGAGGTTTTGGTGATACTTACCCCAACTTATAGTATATCAAGTTGGAAATTCTAGATTTGTACTAAATTCAAATTTCTATTGTGAATTGTCATTGCTGAATCTATTGGTATTCTTTTAGGCTCTAGGCATGATCTAATGCAAAAAAATCAGTGTGGATGTGTAACATATCTTGGATATTTCTATCAACCACCTTATAGTTACTAGAATAATAATTAAAAAAATCATAATTCGAAAATATGAATAATTTAATATGACATATGAAAATAATACATTTTTTATCATGCAGTTTAACATTATGCACAGACCTAAATAGTGTAGAATTATTTCTGAAACATTTAAGATTTCATATTCCACATGAATGGTTCTTCCTACAGTAAGTCAACTCATTATGTCTAACGTAACAGCTAATTAAGAAAGGCCTCCTAGGTTGAAGTCTAGCATTTTATATAATAAGCAAATTGACTTTGCAGTGTATGTGTTCTCCAAGACATTTCTTTGATTTACCATAATGGAAAGCAGAACTGTTTCTATATTGGTGGAAAGAAGTCTTATTAATACCAGAAAACCCAATGCCCTATGTAAGCTCAAAAACGGTTTATTTTTTAGAAGCAAAATATTTTTGTTCTGAAAACAAGATAATCTCTTAAACTGGTTTTACATACTGCATATTGACAAAATCAAGTTTATGATGGCTCAACACTCCTATATAAACCATGGATAGCAGTGGGTTTGTGGATCAGACAGGTTGAATTTTTATCGGCTGATGTACCGTGTACATTATGGATGCATGGCAAAATGCAAAGGAGTTTCAGCTCCGCATTACTTCCTACTGTTATGATTGTATGGTTCTCTAGTTTACTAAGAGTTCTTCTATCACTAGGATGATTAAACCAAAGACAAGTTCAAGTATATAAGAACAAAAAATAATTTAATGTTCTGCAATGACTGTCCACACTGTGACCTTTTTTGAATATTGAGGTGCAGTTACAACTAATATGAATAACATGGATAAAATCTGCAAAATGGGTCATTACTACCAAACAATGTGTGATAGAGGTATGCACTCACCCCAAAAATTCCTATAGCTATTACTGCGGAAGATGGCTCTAAAAAACATAAATCTAAAAACACAGAGGCTGGAAACCTTTGCAAACTTCATACTAAAGTTTTTTATTTAAACATTTAGTTAAAAGTTTAAATATATTTAAAAATATGAAATCTGAGTTCCAATACTTCAAAAACCTGTTCATTTCAAATTGATTTAATCCCTGCCCTTACATTTTATAACCCAAGATGAATCAAGATGTGAATTGATACAAATTAGCAGAAAATTTATGTATGGATTCACACATTTAAAACTGGCCAATTCAAAATTTTAATGAATGGAGTTTGCTTGTCTCTTTCTGTTTATATCAGTCAAGAGAAGCACATATTTGCTTGTTGTGAATACTCCACACAATGGCACTGCATGGTCTTCTGCAGAAAAGAGATTTATACTATGGTCTATTAGTCAGAATGAATACATGCCTTTCCAGGTAAAGCCAATATTATTCGACACTCCAGATGAAACCAATATAATTAATGTCAGACTTTAAAGTCATATGATAGTCACTGTTTCTGAATGCATAAAGCATGTCAAGCTGCCCACCGAAGGCAGCACAATTCAACTCCTTCTTTATACAGTAATAAGGGTTATTCCCAATGGAGTCCATTGGTCAAAGAAAATAACAGTTAAGAAATAAAATAGTCTAAAATAGTTTAAATAATTAAATTGTCTTGCAATTGTTGAAGTTAGGCAAGGTCGGCAATATATTGAAATATATGTTAGAGTGTCTCAGGCATTCATAGCAGCAGAGAAAAAATTGACAGATGATAACATGAAATATTGATTGGTAGAGGGCTTAGGAAATGACCTCACCAGTTCTCTTTTTTTAGCTATTTGATCATCAAGAGACACCAACAGGGGAAGAAACATCTTTCAGCTACAATGAAATGAATGGAATGGATAAACCATGTACTGCATACAGAAAAATACATTGGCGACAAATGTAAAAGCGGCCATTTAAAGGGATAAGTTAAAAAAATCCATTCTTATCAATGACACTATGTCAAGACAACAGAGCTGCACTCCTTTAAAATGTTAGTTTATTGCATTCTTTTATCACACATACAAACACAAAACATGCATATAACAACGACTGGCTATGTATAGTAAGAAGGTCCCAGTTACTGGAACCTCTGTTCAGCAATAGTAAACCATATCTCTTGAATGGGATGTAAATCAAATAAAAAGGGACTTGCCTCCACACATAAATATAAGAAATGACTGTTTAAAAATGAATAGCATGGCATGACCAGTTCATACACACATGTACCATATGATAAATATACACCTCGATATAAATTTGTGAAAAATATATATAACCATAAAATAATAACCATATCATAAAAAAACTTGAGTGCTCATGTGTGTAACTAACAAGTCTAAATAAAAAAGGGGTATATTGATGGAAGCATGGGTGGATAGTGGATAAGCACAGACAATTGCATTGATGTTATAATAAATAGAAAGTAAATAAGATAAAGGAATGCAGAGTATCATAATATGGAATGGAGTTGAAAAAATGAAAAAATGTTCTTCTGTTAGTAAAATATGCCCAGGAGTATAGAAGGTGGTGTACGTTCACCTTGGTAAGATACTGTATGGCCCCATGTGCCAATATAGGGAAGGCTTCAGCCTCAATAAAAGCAGGGCTGGATTTATACTAGCGACGCCCTCACCATAAGTGAATTGTCTGCTCCCCCGCCCCCTGCCCGCTCCAGGTGCGTATGTGTGCCTGCACACACACTTTGAGCACACACACTTTCCCTGTTACTTTTGGCACAGAGGACTGCATGCACATGCAAATAAATGTGAAGTTTGTATTGATGCAGCTGGACGGCAAGCCACCCCTGGAATCATGCTGCCCTAGTCCCGGGCCTATGTGACCTTGCCACAAATCTGGTCCTGAGTAAAACTAATTAAGTCCCAACTATCTAGGGTACATATTTAGGCACCATATAGCCAACCCCTGGTAGCTGTCTCTTAGCAAATATTGTCAGTCTATCTGGCTTCTAGAGTAATCCTCCTCAGTGAAGGCCACAGGCTCCATACATAAAGCTGCCCATCTATAGCCCTAAAAAGAATGGTATTTGGATGAAGTATCTTCTCTGATAAATGTAAATCAATGGCATGGTCAGCACTATCAAAGACAGCAACACGAGACAAACTTCCTTTCACATTCAGCTGTCAGAGTTCTATCCAGAAAAGTGAAGGGAAATTTGAGCCAGGAAGGTAATGAAGCAGTCAGTGCTATTCTTCCCTTGATACATTCAAATAGTAATTGTAGAAAGCAGGACCAATCCAAAGCAGTAACTATGACTGCAAAGTGCTTTTATTGGGGAAAATTTGCACTCTCTTTTGGGGTGTGGACACCCTCACAAGAGTGAGCCACAGTTATCTTTATTGCTATTCTTCCCTTGCACACTTCCATGCATGACATGTTGCAGACTCCAAATCTAAATTCTAAATAGCCACTAGCAAAAATATTACCTGAATAAATTACAGGACACTTAAACACTAGTTCCTAACAATATACTGTTTCACAACTGGTCTCATCATGTAGAGTTGTGGGAAAATCCCACCATAGTAGCAGCAGAGTGCTCCTTGACATTATGTCTGTTTTTCATCCTAGGAAGGAATGCAAAACCAAACCTTCAGACTGCATTCAAATTTGTCAGACTATTAGATCTTCAGGATGATTACTAATGCCTGTAATGTTCAAGACCTGCTCATTCATGTTACTCATGCCATGAGATTTAAAGATCTAGCTATCTCTTTTATGTTTGTTTTTGGTCTTGGGAAACCTACACCAGATTTGTATCTCTATTATTTTAATGCCATTTATTTAAAAAAAAAAGTAATGAAAAAGATTTTGATATTCTTTGTTTATTCTTTGCTATTGTTTAGTAAAATTTAAACTTGCTTCTTCTACAACCTAACTTGGTTTTATGGTAAATACACATTGAACATAAATTCTCCTTTCTTCCATTTCCAAGGGTTACCATATTTATAATAATTATTAGGAAACATGATTGAAAACAGTGTCGGACTGGGACATCAGGGGCCCACCCAAAAACCTTACACTAGGGGCCCACCAAAAAATTTACATACTATAATCTTTTATTACATCTATTTAGCCTCTAGAAATAGGGAATGGCCATGAAATAGGCCAAATTAGCAGCATAAGGGCCCACTGACACCTGGGCCCACCGGGACTTTTCCAGGTATCCTGGTGGGCCAGTCCGACACTGATTGAAAAGAGGTATTCACTTCTGACTGAATATGTATTTTATAGGGGTTGTTAACCTTCAAACAACTAGTTGTTTTCAGATCGATCACCAGAAATAACTTTTTCCAGTAAATCTCCATTTTCTATGTGTGACCGTTTTTCTAATATTGAAGTATAAAGTGGTAATTTTCACCTTCTAAAGCTGCTCTTGGAGGGGGGGTCGTCAACCCCATAAACTGTTCTAAATTGATACATTTAATTGATACATTTCTTATCTTTGTCCCTGCTGAGAAGAATTCCTGGGTTTCATTACAGGCAGCTGTTAGACTTAACAATAGTTGATAATGCACTTGAATTACTGAGCTGCCAGACTCAAACACCAGACACAAACATTCCACTTTAAACTTAGATTTTGGAAAAACAGTAAAAATAAATGTTGGAAAGTAATTGAAAAAAGTCTTTATTTCTGAAATCTGAAAACAACTGAACTGAAAAAAGGGTTTGGAAGGTGAATAACCCATTTAATAGAGAATAATATGTAAGTGCTCAGAGCTAATACAGATCAAAGGCAACAATACAACTTAATGGAGATGTGTATACCAGAACATTCAACTCAGTAAAACTTTGAGTTTGAGGTGCAGCAAATATTTTACCAAACTTTAATAGCATTATAGACCATTATAGACCATACTAAGTTATTACTGTACTCAATAGAAATATTAATGAAAGTCCTTACTTTTTTTCACCTTTTGTTCACCTTTGAGTTAACTTTTAGTATAATGTAGAGAGTGATATTCTGAGACAATTTGCAATTGGTTTTCATTTTTTATTGTTTGTAGTTTTATAGTTATTAAGCCTTTTATTCAGCAGCTCTCTAGTTTGCAGTGTCAGCAATTTGGTTTCTAGGGTACAAATTACCCTAGCAACCCTGCATTGATTTGAATAAAAGACTGGAATATGAATAGGGGATGGACTGAATAGAATGGTAAGTAATACAAAGCTGCAATAACAATACATTTGTAGCCTTACAGAGCATTTGTTTTTAGATGGTGTCAGCGACCCCCATTTGAAAGCTGCAAAGAAACAGAAGAAAATGGCAAATCATTAAAAAACTATGAAAAATAAATAATGAAGACCAATTGAAAAGTTTCTTAGAATTGGCCCTTCTACAATATACTAAAAGTTAACTTGAAGGTGAACCACCCCTTTAAATATGTAACTATGTAACTATGTATACATTTAAATTTAAGGCCAACTGAGCACCTTTATGCAAGACCTACTAAGCACTTATTCCCAGAAGTGGTAATCAGGTTAACAACTTATGCCAACTTCAATGACCTGTACCTTTAATTTCATTTTTCATTTACAAGGGATGAAATATTGACTTTGAAACAAAAAGCTATTTTTTTTACTACTACAACTTCTAGTACTACAGCCAATAAAATAAGGACATTAGAATAATAAAACAAATTGCTTTATGCTATATCTTGTCGAATTATGAATAGAATGAAAGACAACACAATCTAGAATATACAGCCTGAAAATATTCAAAACTGTTTAAGTAAAAGTGAGACACATTCAAATGTCTTACTTTTATCTAAAACACACAAAAGGTGGATATACCTTTACCAGTTTTGTAAACTGTTGCTTCAAAATTTTAATTATTTAAATTTTGTACTATTCTAATGATTTCTTCCTGAAACTCCAGCAAGCCTTAGGGAACAAACCAAAGTGTCACTGGTGCCGGTGGTGCTTAGAAATTTGATGGGCAGCAATTACTGAAATCATGTTATCGCCTTATTAAAGCCACAGTGGGGAGCTTTGAGGAGTAATGTAAATGCAAATGTAAAACAGTAAAAATGTAAAGAAGTGGAGTGAAGTTAGGGGAGGAGGAAGAAGAAGAGCATAACAATGGCTGATGATTAAGAGCAAGGGAACCAGGTACTGTAGATCAAATACAATGTTTTTAGTGTATTTTGGATTTGTAAGACATATCTTACATTTACATTTCAGGTGCAGAATGCAAAGTGCAATGTCGGGTGCAAATCAGCTTGTTTTTACCCATAATTAAACACATTTCCCGGATTCTTCCATTTTAATTGTGGGCACTCCAACACAATTGCATACAACTGCACTTGTAATTTGATGCAAATTGGCATTGCAAGTTTTGTAGGGGCAATTTGATTGGTGCAGCTGTGCTGTGTCAACTGCTAATGTGTCCAATTGTCTGATGTAGATGTGTGTTTCAACACAAATTGGGCACAGTTGTGTCAAATATTTTCAAATTCTGCTTAGTATTATGACAGAAGGCCCATAGGGGGAAGCAGCACCCATTAGCTTAATATTCACCCATGTTACCCCAATGTTTCAGAAACTTCAGCCTCAAAACAATTACTACAGACAATAAAACAGACAACACTCAGAACTTTGGGATCCATTATCCAGAAACCAACTCCATGTTATCCAAATAATCCATTTTTTAAAAAAATGATATTATTTTTCTCTGTAATAATAAAACTGTATGGTTTAAAACGTTTTTTTAAGGTTTCAAATATTTTTAGCAGACCGAAGGTATGAAGATCCAGATTCAGAAACATCCCTAATCCGGATAAACTCAAGTCTGGGTACTAGATAACAGGTCCCATACCTGTATGTAATGAGAATACAATAAAATGTAACCGCATCATCTATTTATTCTCCATTCCATATATCCAAATGTCACATCTCTTCCAACAAAAGGTTAATTAATTTATGCTATAATAAATTTGAAAATAACTCTGGGTAGCATATTGATCATAAGGTTACAGATTACCATGGGGAATCGATAAGCATTGTTAAAAATATTAATATTTGTCTAATACCATCCATATTTGTTTGAAAACATTGGCATTGTGCTTTTTCTTAATTAAACAACACATTGCACAAAATCTCTATAAAATCTATATAAATGTATATTTTCTGCCAAAAAAAAAAACTAAACTCAGATGGAGACTAACAAAAAGCTGGAGAGAAATGGAGCAAGATGGTTCTTTCATATTCCAAAATTGCTGAAAGAAAGTAATTACAGAAATTGCAGCTTTTAAGTCCTGCAGTCATTTATGACATTGATCAATAGGGCTCCAGGGCAGGCTGCTTCACGTAGAAGGTCAGGTTGGAATTATCAGACTGCACACATTGTTTCTCTTTAAGTGATTTAAGGTTTGGCCTGAGTCACCAAAATAGCAAAGAAAATAAACTGAAAATATCAGATGTTTACTGCCCCTCAAACAGCACAGCCTGAAATGCATGAAAGAGACAGAAGAGTAAAACATACACTTTGAAATGTAATTGAAATGACTCCTTTTAAATGCATTTTCTTTTTTATCATTCTCCTTGTTTATTTTTTCAGCATACCAACGCCATAAGCCCTTCAGATGGACAAAGACAAGGTCTTTTTTTAGATACATGCCTGGTAGTTAGCTTTTCTGGGGCCTGAATCAAAACAGCTCTCACATTTACACAATTTAGCAAGGCATATCTTCATTAGGCAGTGTTGGACTGGGGCCACTGGGCCTGCTGCCTTAGGGGCCCCCACGCCTCCCCCAGGCTGCCCAGTCACAAGCACTCTCTGCTTCCTCCAAGCTTCAATCCACCTCTAGCCCCTTCCCCTGTGTTTACCTATTACTTCGAGAGGCAGTGTAGGAGCTACGTAGAGAGGTAGGGAGAGTCCACGACAGTGCTTAAAGTAGGAAGCGGGTCTGGGCCAGCGGGGCCCAGGAGAGCTGAGGCCCACTGGGTTTTTTTTCCAATCTGCCCAGTCCAACCTTGTGATTAGGAAAGAGATTTTTGTCTAATTAAAAATGTATTTTAATTTTTAAAAAATCAATAAATTTTGGCTATGCCAAAGAGCAGTTTTTGACAATTTAGGAGCAGATTTACTAAGGGTCGAAGTGAAAATTCAAATAACATTAGAATTTTAAAAATTTTAATTTCAGTAATTTTGAGTTACTTTGACTATTGAATAGCCCAAAATTTGATTTGAACTGAAAACATTTTTGATCCTTCACATTTGACTATTCAACACCTTAAAGCTCCCAAATTGCCATTGTAGCCTATGAGGGACCTCCTGGAAGCTTTCCTGAAAAAAGTCCTGGAAAATGTAATCTGTTTTTGGAAAATCGTTTAATTTGAATTTGATCGAAATTCAACCCTTAGTAAATCTGCCCCTTAGTGTCAGCAGATAGTTATTGTTATATAACCCCAAATCTCTCCTAACAGTCTTGTTTGATTAAACTAGTGCAATCACTTCTAAGGCAACTGATGACTGGAAATGTAAAATTCCATCTTTACAAGCACCAATTGCCTGGCAAGTGATTGCATGTGATGACCAATTTGCTTCTAAGAATTGGAGACTCTAAAGTGCCCAAAATCACCATTTGTGTTATATTGTCTTTAAAAGAAGGACATGTTTGAAAAATACCATGTGTATGACTGGGCTCAGCTATGTTTTAGGTATAGTCTATTAGTATTAACTGTAGTTTCACCTTCTCATTGATGCCAATGCATTTTTGCACAATTTTTATGCTCATCACTAAATATTAACCCTTATACAAATCCTGCATAGCCAAAAGAACTGTCCTTAGGGAATGTTTTGCAACTAAGAGTGATTATGACAGATAGATGTGAGTCAAAAATTTGATTTGTTACTATGATCTGTGAATTTATTCATCAGACATAGATGCAAAAATTCACTGCGAAAAAAAAGTTGCACATGTAAAAATTGTTGAGTGTCAAAATAATCTTGATGCCCATTGACGTTGATGCATTTGGACAAAAACGTTGCACATGTAAAAATTGTTGCACATATGTAAAAATTGTCTCGCTTCAAAATAAGTGAAACGAGACAGATTCCCCATAACTATTTGTGAATAAATTTGTTTAACTGGTATCAGAGATAAATTTCAAGTTACAAATGAACAGCTACTTTCTTTAAAGAAGCGTAACACCAAAATATTAAAAAGTTTTAAAGGGGTAACAATAAAATGTACTGTTTAAAAAGTAGTGATGGGCGAAACTCCCGCGTTTCGCTTCGCCGAAAAATTCGCGAATTTCCAGAGAAATTTGCGAATTGGCGAAAAATTCACGAAACGAGTCGCGCGTCGTTTTCGACGCGCGTCACGTCGTTTCCAACGTGGCGCGTCGTTTCCAACGCACGTCGTGTCGCGTCGTTTTCAGCGCGCGTCGCGTCAAAAAAAGACGCGCGACTCGTTTTTGTTGGCGAATTTTTCGGCGGTGAATTTTTGCTGCCGTTTCGCGAATTTATTCGCCAGCGGCGAATCGCGGGAATTCGCCCATCACTATTAAAAAGTTATTTTAAACCTAATGGTAAAGTCATGCAAATACTGTAACACAGTTCAACTGAAAGGAAAACTATGAAAACCTGTGGAGCTGTAAAATGTGATACGTTCTAAACATAATTGAAGCTGGGAGTCAATTATAAAGAAAAACAAAAATACTGTGGAATACCAGTTATATATAACGCCATAGCAATGTTGTGTTTTTCTAGAAGTATAGGAGCCTTATGTTCCTGGTTTGAAGGCTTTGTAAATCATAAAAGACTTGATGAAAGTTTCCATGCGGTAATTTATCCGTGTTCATATTTTTTTCCATGACAAGATTTTTTTTTTTGTGCTAAAGACATGAATGTGAATAATGGTTTAAAAACACAATTTTGTAACATTTATTAAATGAAAAAAAAAA
>CM044440.1:119510647-119526957 GCA_024363595.1 Xenopus borealis | reverse complement strand
ACTTTGCTAGCGAATTTTCACCAGTGACACTGTTAGTAAATCAGGGAAGTTGCAAAATTACGTCACACTGGAGAAATAGCTCTAGCGTTAGATGCTTAGCGCTTTAGTGAATTTGCCCTATATACTCCCTGTTATTCAAATAATCCAAATTTAAAACAATTATTTTTCTCTATAATAATAAAACACTACCTTGTACTAAGATACAAATGATCCTTATTTGAAGCAAAACCAGCCTGTTGGGTTTATTTAATGCTTCCGTGATTTTCTAGTACATTTAAGGCATGAAGATCCAATTACAGAAAGATCCAGGTCCTGAGCATTATGGATAACAGGTCCCATACCTGTACTTTGCCATTCATGATATTCTAAACCAGACCTTGCCTTTTGCAGTTGTAATGTTCAGTTCTTTCACTATGAAATAACCAATATAAAAGTGTTTTTTAGTCATTCCTGGACCTACATAAGAAACATCTACATCATGTGTATGACAAACTCTGCAGAAACCTTCAAAACTAACATCTAATTATTCTTTAGTTATTTAGATAACATTTAACATTCTGTTTTAGAGCACTAAAAGCTAAAACTAAACAAACAAATATCTAGGGTAATATTGTTTTATATATATGTCACCGCTTTTGTGCTCTGAGGAAGTCATGAACACAATTGGACCGTGGGACTTTGTAATATTTGGACACAAGCTAGTAGTCCTGGCAAAGCTTTGCACCTTATATTAGATTTCCCTTTTAGAATACTTTCTTTAAAGAGGGAATTGCAAACTCTCATTTAATAACTTTAAGTTATTTAACCAAAAATACAGAACCTAAAATATGGAATGTTCTTGATACCTAGGCATTTCACTGGTGTTTTTTAAACAGGCATGAGCTCTGTTTATTAAAAAATTGAGTCTTAGCACCTTCATTTAGTGTGGGAATGTGTTACCTATAACAGTTTAAATTTCTGTTGCAAAATCTAAATATATCCTAATTAGCTGAAAACTCTTTAGTTTTGTTTTAAACAGATTGATTTATCTTACATTGTAAAAAGAAATGCAAACTTCTTCAACTAATTTAAAAATGAATTTCCTTTTTACATGTTGCATACTTCGACATTAGGGAGATATTTTAAGTAAAACAATAGATATGCTTCCATCCCAGCTTTGTTTTTTTATGTAAGTTTTATAATATTATTGAAGAATCTTTAAGTGCCAGAGGCAATAAATGTATGACAATATTCATGGTGCTGGAATTGCATATGCATGACAGCTTCATTAATCAAAACTCATGTGAATAAAACTCATTGCTATATTACTCCAGTTTGAAGTCAACAGATGAGTCACTATTTTGTGAAAATCTGCAAATATAATGTGAAATATAATATGTGATTATTACCATAGGTTATTGCAAATCTGGCCATACACTATAAGATCTTTGTCCTGATATGTCTACTAAAGGCATGGTAACACCAGGCCCTAGAGCCAAAGGATCGTGTTACAATGGGAATGGGAACCGACAGGATAAGGACCACATCAACTAGCCGATGCAGCCCTCGATTGATTGGAATATCAAACCTGCCTGATCAATATCTGGCCTATTTGTGGCCAGATATCCGATGGGGAGGCCTGTTGGATGGTCCCATACACAGACAGATAAGATGCCGAGTTCCCAAAATCCAAAGCTTAAATCTGTATGGTCACCTTTAGGTAATGAAAGTGAGGTATTAACCATTAGTTATTAGGAAATTACTCTGAGGCACCAAGGGTCATGTTTATGAAGACTTGATTTTTTTTCTGGTCGCATTTTTTAGGGGAAATTTCTAATTTTTAGAGCGGAAAAGAAATACATTTTTTCAAGCTTTAGTATGCTCCAAAACTGTTAAAAACAGAATCCAAAAATACTCAAGCTAAAACATGTCAAAATCATGTAAAAGTCAATAGCAGATGTCTCTAACAATTTGAATATGTTTTTTGCCTTCATGATCTTCAATGGTTTGGTGCTGGTTTTCATTCAATAATCCAAAGAAGTCAAATTTTTTCGGTGTCAATTGAAAAATATCATGATTTGATTTGACACACAATTTGATCATGACTTTTTCCTACATGTGCTTTTTGAGTTATTGGTAAATTAAGGTGATCATCAAGTAAAACACACTAGACCCTACATATCACTGTATGAAATAGCTTGCTTAAAAAAGTTTTGACAGTATAAATGATACTGTTTAGTTTTCATTTCAAATTTTACCCTTGCAATTTAAAATTCAACTAACATTTTTTACATTTTAACCATGTGGGTGGAATATGCCATTAATTAACTTCTCTTTTGTCTTTTTTTTTTTTAAAGCTAAGCTAACACCCAGTTTCTTTTAAAACATAATTACCACTGACGGTAGATGAAGAGCCTACTGTAGCAGTGATGGTAGCAATGAAAATGTATGAAAGGCTAAACCTAGCAAAGTATGTACAACTATGAGTGTATGGAAGCCCATAGGTCTCAACTTATATCCATGTCAGGCAGGTTTTAAAAATTTAGTTTGATAATGCATTATTGGCCATAGTGCAGTGATCAATGGAAAAGCGGAGAGGAGCCACAGCTTCTCTTCTGAAGCTGCTAATGCTTTTAAGAGGGGCTTAAACAACGGCTTAACACTCAGCCTCACTCACTTTTTTGCTCTTTATACACAGCATGTTGCACCCATGGTGTCCTTCACACAGTATACTGCCTGTGTATACTGTACGTCACTTCTCTCACTGACTCACTGGTTTCCAGCCACACTTTGTATTTAAACTGAGTGCTGATATCCACTCTTCTTTGTTTCCTTTGGTTTTCTGTATTTCATTGTGACTGAATCAAGAGAAATTTGATTTTATCCTCTAAGAAGTAGGAAATCAGTCGTTAGAAATTCTGTTAATCACTACTTATACGTATATTACCAACACCAAGCTAGATGCACACTACAGCATAGCAAAAAACAACACATTAGGGGTCAATTACGAGTGCTGCTCCAAATGTGGACAAAATGTTGTGCTTATTGGAGACAAAGCTGCTTCCACAGAAATTCCTTGCCTTTCCATGCAGTTTCACCAAGCACCATTTTGTTGCAACAGTATGTGCAACTGTATTTACTGATGCTTGGGAACCCTGGATCTACCATTACATTGAACAAGGTGTTAATTCCAGTGTTAACACAACTGTTACATCAATTGGGACAGCAATCTTGTGCCAAAAGAATCACATGCAAACATCACACACAAACGTCATAATCTATACTGACATAGAACATGATGTTTATATTAGTTAAAGAGTAGTTACCCTGGGGGCTCAGACTCTTTGTCATCTGTTCTTGAGAATCCCCCTAAACCATTATATCCCTTCTATGTCACCCCTTTTGGCATGCCTTGCTGTTTCATTGGGATTTCTTTTCTATTTTGCTTTCATATTTAATGTAAAGTTGTTCATGGATGCTGTGATGTATTTATGGGCCTAAAGCCAGATGTGGTATACTGTAGAAAAAGTACCCAGCACGCCAATATTTGTACTATACAATACACTTAACTAACTAATTTGTGCCTTAATGTTTTATTGTCAGGGCCCCAAGGACCAAGGAAGAAGCAGAAGGCACCAAACAGAAAGCAGTATCCAAGGGGAAAAAAACTCCTCCCTCCCCAGTGCTTTCTTTTTTTTTAAAATACAGGTAGTTTATTGAAAAGAAGCAAATAAGACATATTACAGTTCACAGTGTCAGTGATAGTACACAATGTGTTTAGTACAGCAGGGAAGATGATGATTAGTTATCGCAGGGCTGGAACTACAATGTAGTAAAAGGTAAATGGAACATATTTCATGTTACATAATACACATTACATGTTGCATGCTGTGGGGATTGTATGCATAGTAGGTTTACACCATGTACAAGCATATTCCCTGCCTGTCCTTATTTACTCAACACTGGGTTGTTGTGAGCGAAGGGGTGTATATCCATCCAGGGACCCCATATTTGATGAAAGTTATTGGGGACCCTCTTTTAGTATAGACTAGATGTTCAACACTACAGGTGTTCTGCATTACTTGCAATTTTGCATAAATAGTCGCTTTGCCAATGGTAAGTCCTCGAGCATAAAAAATGATTGGAATTGGTTTTGATCTTTTATGATGGCCAGAATGCACAATTTAGGTGTTCTATGAATTGCGACCTGTAGCACTGCATCCAAGGTATCTAAAATTTCCCCCCAGTATGGAGTGATCTTGCTACAGCTCCACAGCATGTGGATAAAAGACCCTTTATCTGAGGCACACAGGGTACTAAGGTCTGTGTTGTTTGCATTGATGTGGTGAAGTCTCACTGTGGTGTAGTATTCCCTGTGGATGATATATAACTGAATTAAGTGTAATCTATAGTTAGAGGAACTTGCTGGATGGTGTCTTGCTTTTCCTGCCACTCCTCATCTAGAACTGTGCCTACATCTTTTCCCATTTTTTACATAGCCCTTCTAAATTGTTACCAAGTACATCTTTTTGTAGTATGGCATACAACATAGTAATGAGACCTTTAATGTGACCCCCTTTTGATTTATATTAGGAAGGGGTGAGTGGCTGTTGTGAAGTTGTGTCATTTATGAGCAGCCTTAAGGGCTAGTGATGGGCGAATTTATTCGCCAGGGGCGAATTCGAGGCGAATTCCCGCGATTCGCCGCTGGCGAATAAATTTTGCGAATCGCCAGCGAAATTTCGCTTAGCGAAAATTCCCTGGAAAAACGAGTCACGCGTAGTTTTTGACGCCACGCGGCGAAAACGACGCGACGCGCCAAAAACAAAGCATGGCGATGCGCGTCAAAAGCGTCCCGCAAATTTTTCAGCGAAGCGAATCTCGGGAGATTCGCCCATCACTATTAAGGGCACAATTGAACCTATAAAAGTTGACCCACTGGTTTTGGGGGATTTTGTACTGGTCTTTCAGTTGGGCAAAGGAGACTGGCTTGCCATCTTGCCAATCCTTCACCCTTGTGCATGGAAAGCCCCACCCATCCAGGGCTGTCTAAGGGACAGAATTTTACTACTGGTGAGGTGGGTGTAGCATAATAATTAGGGTTCCTGAAGCAGAATCTTTAGTGCCACACTATCCAGCCATGCTGAGGAGTTTTGATGAGAAGTGAAGAATTGTGTGCTGCCATTTATGTTACTCCAGAGCTTGGCAGGGTAGGAGCATGGTGTATTTGATGTTCTTATCCCGTATGCTTTTCTTGACATCCTGGAGTTCTCAAAGGTGAACTGTGGTTTATTTCTTGCCATCCTGAGTAAAGCATCTCTATCTTTGGCATTTAGAAGCTTTGCTATTACTGCCTTTGACTTTAATGAATGGAATTCAGATTTGCTGCTCTGCTTCAGATGAGTTTTTGTATGTTTAAGGATGGAAAATTCTACCCTAATTTCCTCTATTTTAGTGGTTATCAGTGTAGTGTGGGATTACCTGGTTGCTTTGATTTCGACAAGCAGATCATTGAGTGTAGGTTTGTTAAGTGCAGCTGGGCTTTACATAGTAGAGTCTGATGAGACAGATACTTGTGGAGTGACACCATCTTTGTTAGGCCTCTCAACACGGGCAAACTTTTCAAGCCTTGTGGCAGTCTCTGAGACTTTTTTTTATATGACTTGCTCAGGCTCATCATGGAGTATTGGGCTAAGGGAGCTCAGGGGAACTAGAGGTGATCCATATCTGTGATGTAAAGACCCTCTCTCAGGAGAGCCTCACAGAAAAGTTTCTTCTCACATTGAGACAGTAGCCAAGCCCCCCAGCCGCTTACCTAACTGCGTGGGGAGAGGAGGATACAGCAAGCTTCAGATGCTGGTGAGAGGTGGGGAGTGGGTGGTCTGGGGCCAGATAGGGATCTATTTGTGTCAGGCCCCTCATGAGATTTTACACAGGTAAAGCACACTTGTTATGTCTCTTCTGTTTTGGTTTTGCAACAACCACCCAGAAATGTAAGCTTTACTGTATATTACCAAATATAATAATATATAAGTATAAGTATATATCAGTCTGAAATGGTGTGTGTGTGAGAGTCTGGAGCTTTATATCTTTTGTGTGTGTATAGAAATCTAACACTTTTTTAATACCTCCCCACTCAATATACATTTGGCCCTCCTGTCCCCTTTTGCTACAGATTAGACATGACTTATTTCCCACTGTGAAAAGCTGCTAAAATAAGTCAGTGCTTGATAAATAAGATACCTTTTTATTGCCTTCTTAATCCTTTCAGCACATGTCGGGGAACAGGCCATGGGTCAGTAACCACTTCTGCAAACAGTGGTCAGTGGAATATAAACAAAGGCTTCGCTGTTATTACGCAGTTGCTCCCAGACAATTCACCCTATTTGGTTTCTTTAAAAAAATTTTTTAGTAGACTTGTTTTGTCAAGTAGAAGGCACTGTTTTGTTATTAGAGGTAAAGAGGAAATATATTTTCAAAGCTTTAATTATTTGATTAAAATGGAGTCCATGATGGATGGCATTGCATAATTCAAAGCTATCTGGATAGTGGGTTTTTAGGTAAAGGATACTATACCTGTACTAAAATTCTATGTTTATAAACACCTTAGTTCTATGAGTTTTCGTTGGATGGATTGATGGATCTTCTACTATATATGCCTCAATACAAATATGTGATTGCTATCACGTAATAGTCAAAATATAGTTATAAATCTTAAATAAATAGATGACTAGACAGATGAAAGAGAGAGAAAGAAAGAATGAAAATAATAGAAATATCCTGAACTACATTTATGTTTAAATAAATGATCAAAATAATAACGTCTGTTAGCCTTAAAATAATTCTAACACAATTTAATTGTTTAACATTTACTGCCTTCTTACCAAGGGGCATTTTAAGCAATCAAAGATGTAGAAGGCATTGCACTAGGCTTTGATAAACTTCACACTGAGTACTTGCATGCCAACTTTGCATATTCAAGAAGAAAAGAACAAAGACGCTGGAATCGTTTGATAATGTCATGTATAGTACAAAGATATGTAGATCAAATAAGTAACACTGTATGTTGTAGGAAAAAAATTGAAGTATCTTTAAATGTCTGTAAATTGTGATATAAAACATCTCCTTAAAAAAAAAAGATATTTGCAAATTCATAAACATACAAAACTGCACACTTATATAATGGGAATAATTTAAAAAATTGATTCTACAGACCTAGAGACAAAAATTAAAGGAGCCCTGCATTTAACATACTATTATCCAGGGTGGATGACCTGAAAGACCCCTCAGGAACCACAGTAGAGGCTTTTCTCTCTTGTCAGAGAGAGAGAACGCAGACCTTGAATTATGTAGCCCTGTTTTCCCTTCTTGTTCCTTGTTGGACATAACTTTTATACAAGTGCTGTCAGGGGCAGAACATTGTCTGATCTGTTCTTTTACTACTTTTTTGATCTGAAAGGTTAGTGGCAGGTCGGGAGATTGCACTGCACAATCGTTTGTCTGATATTGAAGGTATATTTGCATTTCTATGGCCAGCTTTGGAGTCCTGAAGCGGGTACCCTGTGGGATGAGGGTAGGATTTTCAGGTGTGGGTATAGATGTGGATTGCGGGTCTGCAGGTTACGGGTCTCATCAATATTTATTTTTTTTATGTTATATTGTCTATATTTTACTCCTTTTAAAATTTTACAAAACATTTCTATCTCTGCCCCACTTCTGATGATGTCACTTCCTGTTTTCAGCTACAGTACTTCCTGTTTAATGTTGGTAGGCGGTTGCAGATAAGGCAGTTGTGGGTTGGGTAGCAGATCCATTCGGTTAAACTTGCAGATTGCTGGTGGGGTTGGGATCTACAGGTTCCAGAGCCGGCTCCGGGTCTCAAAAATTGGTTCCGTGCAGGACTTCAGTGTCAATATCCTTATAATTGTGTTAATATAATAATGAACACAGTATCCCCCAATACTATTATGTCCATCCCATTTAGTAGTCCAATTTAAATTAGGTGTTTACTGTTAATGATACCTTAACTTTAAAAACAAACAGATAAACTGAATGTAGTTTGGTAAAGGTACAGTATTGCTAGAAGAGATACTAGCCAGACACATAAAACATAGAACAACATTGACAAAATGTATAGGTAACCCTTATTGCACTATATTCTGAGAAACCAACATTTCCTTAAAATTTAGTATTTTAAAGAGTAAACCATTAAAATTCAACTTTACATTCACAACCACACTTTTATCTTTAATGCTATGCACTTTTTCTCTTGATTATATTTACTCTGAGGTTGAAAATCCAGACAAAATAATCTATAGAAATCTACAGAGGTATTTCACTGTGATCCTTTCTATTTAGGTGGCTTACACATGTCAATAGGATTGTTGGGAGACCATCATTTTCACATAGTCATTGAGTGTTGACATAAGGAGTGTTTGCCATCTACGTGTGTGGTCATCGGAACATTTTTTCTCAGAATTAATGAAAAAAGTATTTCAGCCTCTAGTTAACATCAGAACTATACTATATACTATAGAATTAGACAATTTAGACAAAATGTGCATACCATTGTTTGGCCTATTAGGGAAACATGTTATGCTTTTAGATTTCTTGTAGATGCTTTGCAAAATAAGTTAATACTAATGAATAATAATAATAAAATAATCTGGATCTCCATACCTTAAGTCTGCTAGAAATTGTGAAAACATTAAATAAACCACTAAAAGAATTAAAGTATCCCAATGGGATTGTTTTGTTACCAATATGGATTCATGCAGCTTTCTTAGGATAAAGTACATGGTACTATTTTATCATTACAGAGAAAAAAAGGAAATCATTTCTAATAATTAGAACTTTTTGCTTATAATGGACTTCATTGGAGTCGGCTTTCCCATAATTCAGTGGTAACTGGATTCCAAAAGGGTTCCCATACCTAGGAGGCTTTGGGGTAAATTTACTAAAGGGTTAACTGACTAACACTGGCGATGATACACCAGCATTAACGTTTACAGTCACTTTGAGGATTTACTAGTGGGTGCAGGCATCACTTCACTAGAGAAGGAGATAGACACTAGTGTTGCTTTGCACTCTAATGGCAGGCGAATTTTCTCTCTGGCGAATGAACGTAACTCTGCAAATTCATTAAGATGCAGATTTTACTGAACGTTACCGCTACTGCCAGACTTGCCTTCACCAGCTCTGACCTGGTGAAGAGCATTGGAGTGCATAGAACATCCTCAATCTTCAGTTACTTACATCATAATTTTTGAATGGAATATATTCTAAGTCCAAAAAATCTGGCCCAATACATTTTCTACCATATGGCACATTATTTTACAGTGGCCTTATGTGTAGGGCATTAAAACAACTCTGTTGACTTTATTAAGGTTCCCTTGGCATGCCTAGTTATCAGTGTAAATGTAATGTATTAGATGCACCATGTAACATAAATAGCTCAATTCCACTTTAAATTTCCCGCCGTATGCAAATTAGCCTGAGCACAAGTACTCTAGCAAAGTTGCGCTAAGCAGAATTGAACTCTGGGATGAAACTTCTCTACTTAGTAAATTAGAGTTGTCTGAGAGAATTTTGTCTTGCAAAGGCTGCAAAGCCATCGCTGGCGAATTCGCACTCCTTAGTAAATTTGCCCCTTTGTCTCCTCCCACCTCTCACCTGTATGGTCTCTGTTATGTCACTAAGCTTCTCCAGTGATTGGGGTAGTAAATTTATCTTAGCATGTTTGCTCAGTAGTAGTTCTGCCTGCCCTGCACAATTGTTCTGATCATAAAAATATACAGTATATACAATAGCTACAAAAAAACATGAGTTACCAAATAAGACTCCAGTAACTTGCATTGCTCTGGTATGGACATTAACTATTTTAAAAAGACTAATGCTTTCATAAATTTGTCAGTTTGTTAAACAATTTTCCGATAGCCAGAATAAGGAGTTTATTATGTTCATATTTTAGAGTCCATTTTAATTAAATAATTGAAATATTAAAAAAAAATATCCTTTTCTCTGAAAAAATAAAACAGTAGCTTGCACTTTATGGTAACTAAGCTACATTAACCTTACATTAACCTACAGAGGTTTTTTTTTACATTTATATGATTTTACAATAGAGGATATATGAAAAGAATCACTAATATATCCCTTATCCCAAAAAAACAGGTTCTGACCATTTTGGATAACAGGTCCCATACTTTACCTGTGACTTGTACTTGAAGGTTACTAAATTGCATGAATCCATATTGTTGGCAAAATAATCCTATTCGGCTTTAAGATATTTTAAAGAAAAATTGCGAAGCTCAGATGTAGTCACCATCCAAAAGCTGGAAAGTTCATGTAGAAGTCAATGGGAGCCATCTATGGCAATTTTAAGGAATTTTTCAATGCCCATTGAAAATTATAAATTATAATACAAGCTATTTAAAATGTTCCACAAATATATTCTATTACATTTTTTGTTATTTTTTTTTTATCAAATAAGCAAGCATTACAAAGTAGAAAAGAGAGCTTTTTCAAAGTAGAAAAAGCTTTTAACATTATACAGGCAAGATATTTCACTTCCTTTAGCTGAGGAAAAACATCCATAGACTATAATGGATAGTAAAAAAAATTCTACGGTTTCAAAGATTTTTGGAAAAAAAACAGCCATTGACTTCGAAACATTTGAAGGCTCTTTTTGGCCATTTCATGAGTTTTTGGAGAAGCAAAACAGGTCATTTACCTATCACTTTAACTAAGCCCACCTTTAGAAGGAGGTATAGCGATCCAAATTACAGAACTCTCCCTTGTCCAGAAATCTTAAGGTTCCAATCATCCTGTATAATAGATCTTTTATGTATATGTTGTTCTGAGTAGTAACTAGGCTGCATCCATGTTGATGGCAAATCATTATTTTTTAAGTTTTCAGTAGCCTTAAGGAATTCTTCTCCACATTAGGGGAACATCCATTATCCATAAAATCCACAGTGCTATGCATTCCAGGTAATAGAACCCATACCTGTACATTTCCCCTTATACAAATAATACTTCACAGAGTGTAAGACGTGCTGGGAGATCTTCTGCTTCCCTTACCTCCCAGCTCATCTCAAAGTCTGTTTTGGTATGCAGGCATGCACTTCCGTTTCAGGCCCAGCGCTGGCGTGTGACGCCAGGCACGCTGGGGCTGGCGCTGGTGTTTTACATCAGACGCATGGACGCTGGTGTCAACACACTCCATTATGTGCCAGAATTGAATATTTTGGTGCCAATGCATCTTTATAAGCCTGTTCCACCATTTTACAAGCGCCTAAGCTAGGTTTCAGTTTTCTGTTCCTGCCCAAGCACATCTATTATTGACTGGTTTTTGACTTCTGCTTGACTCTTGTTTACGACTCCTGATGCCTGCCTTTGATTCCTGTTTCACTACGTCTTCTCTAAATCCTTGCTGGTACCTCGTTTACAGATAATTTGCTAACAAACTGCACTTCCTTTTTGGTTTTCCACAGCAGAAAGCCCGGGACCCCAAAAGGGCGTCGGTGAACACCGGAGACCACAGGGTTATCTTGTGCAACCGAGCTAAAAAGCCCTTCTAGCCAATCAACACTTTAATTCATTTTAACATAATTAGTTAGCATTACTCTTCACACCACGTTTTCTATTTACATGAATGCAATAAGCTGCATTGATTTTTATACTGATATCTAGTATATTTTTTAATCCTTTCTTTCAATGTTATGACATGGAAATTGGATGTGCCAATATATCTCCTGTTGCCATGTGAAACCTGCTTTTCTTGTCATTGTAATCACTTTGCAGTGTCGGCTAGCAAGGCTTCTCTGTTTGAACAATAACCAGACGCACTGCTTCACTGATTTGCTACTATCTGTTACATTTATAGTTGGAGCTTTGAACGGAGTTTTACTACTTCTGACTGTGATTTATCAAGATTAACAACAGATATTTGTTTTCGAACCAAAAAAAATGTGAATTGCAATAAAATAAAATAATAAGTGGGTAGGCATACATAACATATGCTGCTGACTCAGTAAACCTGCTGGGACTTTGTGGTTTACTGCTAGGCAACAAACCATCCCCAACACACCAAACACACAACTGCAGAATGATTACCTCATCTACAAATCAGCTATTGGATATACAGATCTAGCTGTTTTCCTCTTCAATAATACAGCGCTGCTGAGGCAGCAGGTGTAGAATAAAAATAAATAGCTTTTTTCACATTTGAAAAGTAATCACTGCTTTGCCCCTGTCCCTCTGGCTATTTCAATTCCTTGAGCTGTATTATTCTGGCCTTAAGACTTTCCGCATAGACAATCCCAGACAGCTTTCTAATTCTGAATCAATGCAATCATATCAAATATTTTCCTTTGTGTTCTGAATGCAATAATTCAACATCTTTGTTGCATCATAAAACCTCTTATTTAATATATGCATTTGTTAGATACCTTATTTGCAAAGGTAATTGTGCCCCGGGGGAATATTATCCCTTATGTAATGAAATATTTAAACAGAGATTCATGTATCAATTTTTAACATGTATTGTGAAAGATAAAGTACATTTAGCATTAAGCTAAGCCATATACAGAAAAAGGAAACATCTTATATTGTGTATGTGCAATAGACATGCTTCCAACTGGTAGTATTAAATTGACTCAGATCTTAATTCATAAGGAGATAATTACAGAATATGTGGCGCCAACACCTATAAATCACATGCAAGGGTCACTAATCCTTGCCTTAATCCTGATAATCACCCCTATTTATGCACCATATGGTCCCCTATCAGCACCTCTGTCTCAACTTATCCTCCCTTCCCTTTCAGTACAGGTATGGGATCAATTATTTAGAAACCTGTTATCCAGAAAGTTCCAAACCATGGAAAGGCCATCTCCCATAGACTCCTATTTTATCCAAATAATCCAAATGTTTTAAATGATTTCCTTTTCTTTGTAATCATAAAGCAGTACATTGTACTTGATCCAAACAAAGCCTATTTGGTTTATTTGATGTTTACATTATTTTGTAGTAGACTTAAGGTATGAAGATCCAAATGACATAAAGATCAATTATCTGGAAAACCGTGTCTCAAGTATTCTGGATAACAGGTCCCATACCTGTACCAGATAACACTATCATGCTTAGGGGCAAATTTACTAATGAACTTAGAAATATTTCAGGACAGGCTCTAGGAGGTCCCCCATAGGCTGAAATTGCAATTTGGCAGCTTTAAGGTGGCATAGTGTCCAATTAAAAGGATTTTAAAGAGACAGTACTTCCAAATTTAAAATTTCAAATGTTTTTAATTTGAATCGAATTTTGGGCTATTTGATAGTTGAATGTCAATTTGAATAGGGAGGGTACATATATAAATTTGCCAGATATAACCTGGCGAAGCAAACTCTGGTGAAAAGGGCAATGTAGTGGAAAGTTCGCACTTTGATGAATTTGCGGATTAACGATTGTCTGCTGGCGAAAGCACGAAAAACGTAATTTTCTTTTTTAGTTCTTTCGCTAGCCTCTACACACGTTAGTAAATTGGTGATGACCATTAGGATTGTCTTTTTGGCAAATTTTTGCAAGCTCCCTTAAGTAAATTTGCCCCATATTATAGTAAGTTCTTAGAGATGAGTGATAAATAGCATTCATCCTATACCAACTAGCATGTTTAGCTGAGAAGGTTTCAGTAATCATACTGCAAATGAGGAAAAATCTGCAGAAAATGTATGTTGAGGAAAGCAAATATTAAACTTATTGGAGTATTTACAAAATGTTTGCAGTGTGGGCATTTGTCAACTATTTCATTTATGGAACAAAAAAATTATCTTACAAACTTTTTCTTTGCAAGTGCAGTGTTTTCTCCCAGAAATCTGGCATTGTTATGGTCAAAAAGAGGAGATGCTCTTGATCAAATTTCGCTAAATTAAAACTGCCCAAATTGGGCTCCAAATCTTTTCAAAGCCGTCATTGTGTGCACCCTACACTGTTGGTTTTCAAAATCATGCACCCCTATGCTGGGCTGGCCTACAATCACATTGTAACCGACCCCTAACCAACCCCCACTATGACCAATGAAGCAGAAGAGCACTGACATATTAATGACAAAGTTATAATGAAAAGGAAAACATACTCTGCTCTATATTTTGTGCTATAATTCTTCAATGATCCTATGACAGAATGCTAAAGGCACCTAGGCTTGAAATTACACTAGAACATGGAATTAATTAGGCCCTATACACAAGAGAGACTTTCCATCTAAAGCAAAAATAGAAAATTCACTCCATAGATGAACTGAAAAGGTCTGACAGATAGTCATAACCATTCTTTGAACAAATGACTTAACTATATGATAAAAAGGATGGCTGGATTGTTTCATACATTGGCCCCAAAACTTGATGCCATTCATAGGTGACACCAGAAAATTAGCAAATAAAGCCAATGATCCAGAAAATCATAATTCTCCCCTGTTGTTTTCATGCACAATACAGTATACTGTATAGTAGTCACATTCAGCTCGCTATTTGCCTCCTATCTTATCTGATGTTTTTCCTCAAACACTCTAAGGATATCTTCCCCATTTAATACATAATGAAAGGTAGTGTAGCTATTGCTTGATAGTCCTTTTATATTTACACTTCAGAACAGCAAACCCCTCTGATCTGTATATTGATTTGATTAAACAGTTATCTTTCTTGTTCAGTGTAAAAATAAAAACTAGGTAAATAGATAGGCTATGCAAAATGAAAAAATTGTTTCAATATAGTTAGCCAAAAATGTAATCTATAGAAGCTGGAGTGACCAGATGTCTAACATAATAGCCACAACACTACTTCCTTGTAATAACCGGCACCTTACCGGTGCGGCGGGGACGCCCGCCGCGCCACCATCGGCAGGGACGCCTGCCGCACCTCTCCTCCATGCCGGTTTCCTCACCTCTCCTCCATGACGGTTTCCTCTAGTGCGCGCGCGCCGCGCTCTCGCCGTATTTAAAGGCGCAGGCGCGCTGACGCATGACGTCAGCGCAATGGCGCCAAATTTTAAATATTTAAAGGGGCATCTGGCCATTTATTATTGCCCGTGATAGGTTCTTGTTCCTGGTGCCTTGTACTTGTGCTGTAAAGCTTCTGATCTGCTTGATACCTGTGTTTGACCCTGCCTGGCTGTTTTGACTACTCTGATCTCTGGAACCTGACCCTTGCCTGAACCCGACCTTGATTTTGCTTAACCCTACTGATTGACATTCTGGTTTGACCCCTGCCTGTTATTGACTCCGATTCTGCCTAATCCTACCTGATTGATTACCTGGTTTGACCCTTGCCTGCCTGACGATCCTTGTTATCCGCCCGCCTCGACCCAGCCTGCCTGACTACGAACTTGCCTACTCCTACTTGTACCGTGACCATCGGCCTTAAAAGACTCTGCTGGCCAGAACTCCTGTCCTGCACCTCTCGTTTAAGTCCAGGTGGCATCTGAGTAGCTGAGGGCTCCGCCCGAAGCCAAAAGCGGTCACACTACTGGTGAAGCACGAGCCGAGACCAGGGTGCTTGGCACTTGTTCTGGTATTTGGGTGCCGACCGGGACATTCCTGCTTTTCTGCTCTCTTGAGTGTTGGTTAACAGGCACAAACCAATCAGTGACTTGAGGGATGGTCATATGGGTCATAACTGTTTGCTTTTGAATCTGATCTGCATGCTAAGGATCAATTGCAAACTCACTGAACAGTTATTTCCCATGTGGCCCTCAAATTTACTGTCTAATTCAGAGTTGCAAAGCAGGAAGTTGGGTTCTGTTCTGTTATGTTAGACATCCAGTCACTCAAGCCTGTTTACCCAGTTTTTATTTTTACACCAAACTGTTCCTTTAAAGTTTGTAAGGAAGATATTAGTCAATGATGTCACACAACTAGACTATAAAAAACACAATGGGGCACATTTTTAACACTATATTGAAATTAAAAATGTTACCTAAGTCCCATCCATGATTTGGCTTAATTTATTAAATTATCTGAATGAAAAGTGTACGTGTGGGAAAGGTCTTGACAAAATCATGCTACTTTTTTGAATTTCGGCCCTAAAAACCAGCATCAAACAGACTTAAACCCTTAAACATCATGAAGGCAAAAAATATCTTCCAATTGTAAAAGGGAACTTCTGCCATTGACTGTTATATGACTTCCACAGGTTTTAGCTGGAGGATTTTCAGATTCAGATTTTTAGTAGTTTTGGAGCAAATAATTTTTTTTTCCTCCCAAATTTTTTCCTTAAAGGGCAAGGAAATTCTGAAATAGAATAAGGCTAGAAATGCTGTATTTTTTATACTAAACATAA
>CM044440.1:119451915-119508061 GCA_024363595.1 Xenopus borealis | reverse complement strand
GGGAACCATATAGGTGAAAAGATAGGGCTTATAAGTGTAGTTGTTTCTGAGAGTCTGGTAGGAGGGGAGGAGGAGAGTTGGAAGGGGCATAACTGGAATGGGGCAAAAATGCTGGTTTGCAATAGTCTTGTTGGTTTTGGCTACTGTTCCAAAGACTTGTATTTTAATATAATTGTTTTGGATATGCGCTAAGATGTTACCATTATTCAAAGATAAGAACATGCAAAGTATAAAAAAACTTAATCTCTTTGAATATGGAACCACATACTGTATATTGTGTGAAAACCACAGTTGAAGTACAAATATTTATAAATTTTTGATTCATTATAAGCTATGACCTCAGATAATATATATCATAATATAGTCTGTTTACTAGCCAGGGAAGCAAAAAATGCTAGTGTTTGAATGTAGTTTCTAAACATTAGAAATTAATAGATGTTTGCTTCTAGAAATATCGGATATGTAAAATGATATGAAATGTAAAATGAAGTGGCACATCAAAGCAACCACCTACTATTATTTTGTCTTCTACATTACATTATCTCTTCTACTTCATGGGCAATGTATTTTTTAGAATTCTGCAAATTTTCAGTTGTTTTGCCTGTAAAGGTCCTTGAGTGATTCATTAAGCCCATCTGTTTATGAAAATAGTCAAGCAGTAGCATTCACAGTGTGTTTTGTCCCAGACAGCAGATGTACATCATTTAATAGTAACTATAGTGCCGACTTATTCGTCAGATTAATACAGGAGACATCTGCTTAAAATTATGCTCAAAATGTTGCACATTTTTTAACCTGCTTGATAGTTGTGCTTCCCTTGGAAACATACATCAGTGCTTTCTAGCTAATCATTTATTTCAGCAAGTCATTAACTCACCAGAGAATAGAACATTTGTCTTTTTATATGATGTGCAGGTTATCAAACTTAAACACTTTTCAACACTGACCGCACACATAAACCCAAATAAACAACAGAATAAACCAGAGAAATTTGCGAATTGGCGAAAAATTTGCGAAACGAGTCGCGGGGACGCCTTTGACGTGTGTCAAACTGATACCCCTTTACTTATGGCAAAATTATTTCTAGATTTTTAAGCATGATTTATTTCGCATCTAACATTATAACTATCCATGTAGCTCTCTACCTTCTGTCACAGGTTGCAGTATTCTCTTGTACACTACCTGAGGGAGCTGTTTCATTCTACCCCCTATATTGTGTACAAACAAAAGGAGCCTCACCCCTGACATTCTGCAAAAGAGAGGAAGCAAGACAGCTGCCAGGTCTGTTGCAAGCTGAAGACATTTTTGTTTTTGGTTAAGATGTGTTGGTATTTAGCCAATGCAATTGATATAAGTAGGCATGGGATCTGCTATTGGAAACCCATTATCCAGAAAACTCTGAATTAATGAAAGGCTGTCTCCCATAGACTCTATTATAATCAATTAATCCAGATTTTAAAAAATTATTTACTTTTCTCTGCAATAATAACACAGTACCTTGTATGTGATCCCAACTAAGATATAGTTAATCCTCATTGGAGGCAACAAAAGCCTATTGGATTTATTTAATGTTTATCTGAGTTTTTTGTAGATTTACGGTATCAAGATCCAAATTATGGAAAAATCTGTTATCCAGAAAACAACAGTCCATGAACATTCTGGATAACAGGTGCCATACCTGTTATGTAGGACCTAGTGCAGCAAATAATGAAAAAAACAAACAAACAGAAATTTGTGTTATACAAGTAAACTCTTTCATGTACTGTGCTAAATAATGAAGATGCTCATAGATTATTAAAGAGGCAACTAGTGATGGGCGAATTTATTCGCCAGGGGCAAATTCCCGCGATTCATCGCTGGGGAATAAATTCGCGAAATGCCAGTGAAAAAAAAACGAGTCGAGCGCCGTTTTTGACGTGACGCAAACAACGCGCGTCAAAAACGTGCCGTGACTTGTTTAGCTAATATTGTCGCCAATTTGCGAATTTCGCTGGAAATTCGCGAATTTTTAGGCGAAGCGAAACTGGGTAGATTCGCCCATCACTAGAGGCAACCAGTAAACTGCGCCACTGCTGTATTTTCTAAATTCCATTTTGCCCAACCTTTTAAATGTTTAAATGCAATGTACCAAAAAACAAACAAAAAGGTTTCACGCATAACAAAAGAAAAATGATAAAAAGGAGATAATGAATTCATTAGACAACGGATTTATTAATGTGCTATTTGCATTGTTACTGGCTGATTGGCTTTATGTGGTTAATATACGTAAACAATGCATTCCATGACTAATCATTTAGAAGCACCAGGTTTGATTTGTACAGTAGATAATCGGACAAATTAAACATTTGACTCTATACATGAGCATGAGCTGGACAATCAATTTGCAGTATCAATACATTCTAAGTTCCCACATCAACATTTACAGTTGATTTACTACCTCATCAATTGTGTCTATTTTGAAATGCTCCTCTAACAATCATCCTATCTTATTTTACCTACACTAATTGCTAACAGCCTTCATAAAGTCAAACACATCTATTATTTTAACCTAATATTATTATCATCATTAAACAACAGTACTACAGCATTAAAGTGATACTCACAATAAAAAAATAATTTTAACATATGAATGTACATTAAGGGGCCGATGTACTAAATTCACGTGAAGGATTCGAATTTCGAACGTAGGATTTCTTCGTTTGGTCGAATATCTGAATTTTGGCATATTCGATCATCGAATAGGGAATGGTCGAACGATCGAATACATTCGAATAGAGTCGAATGGACGAATATTCGATCATTCGATCATTCAATCAGCGAAGGATTTTATTTTTTAAGTTTCTTCGATTGCCTAGTTCGGCAGATTGGACCTACCAAATTGCAATAGAAGCCTATGGGAGCACTCTCATAGGCTTCTGAGACTAAGTCCTGATCGAATAAGATTCCTACGATCGAAGTGTTCGACCGTTCGAATCGTACAAATCATTCGAAAGATCAAATTATTTCTTCGTTCAGTCGAATGATTTATTCTACTGATCGAATAGGTTTGTATTCGATCGTCGAATGATCGAATATCGAATAAAAGGTAGCCTAGAACTAGTCGATCAACATTCGAAATAATAGTAAATTTATAGTAAAATGGGGAATAATAGTAAATGTGTCCCTAAATGTTACCTATAGGTCATGTTGATCATTTTTTGCTGAGAGGTTTGCTTTTGTATATAATTGTTAGTTGAAGTTCCTAAGCCTGACACTCTGACTTTGCCAACCTGACTGTCCCATCTCAGCCTGTTAGTTACAGTTTGTAATGCTAACGGACTACTGCTGCACAAATATGGCAGCCCCCTCATACAGGAATATGGGGACTCAGATAGGTAATGTAAAAGCATCATGCAAATACTTTATGGCAAAGTAAGAAGTAGCTATCAAAGCCAATATTATAATAGATGTAAAAAAGAGTTTAATTTCAGGTGTCAGTATCTCTTTAAACAAACAAGCAGTCTTACTATCCTCTACTCAATGTTTACTTCTATGAAATATGTGTATTTATTGTTCCTCAACTTCAGTACCTATATCTTTTATTGTAAATGGGTTACATGTCTTTTATTCAGTCTAGCATTCTTGAAATGTTATAAAGGTTGTTTACCAGGATTAAAAGGACAAAAAAATGCATGCAACCCAAATAATTTACAAAGATAAGTTCAAACCACAGTGTAATGCTTTTGTCCTCCAAAACAGTGGCAAATAGGGTTCTCTCCTTCCCTCCAAAGACACTTCAACAGAATTCCCAAAGGAATATTGCCAACCGTACCTCAAAAAAATTATAAGGGGAGACAAAAAAACAAAAAACGAAATATAGTGTAGTAATTCAAATAAAATAGATTTGCACCCAGTGTGTAAATTCTTTTTTAACACTTATCAGTGTGCTTTTCAGTGTTTCATTAGAAATTTGTGCACCAGCAGGCACAAGTCACATCATGACTCTGTCCTATGGAAGATGGTTAGGACAAGTCTGCCACGCTCCTGCCAACATCTGCCACATCCTTTAGTACTATGACACCTTCGATTTTAGTTAAAAATTACAAACATAAGTCCAAAAGGTATACTGTTCGGATATGGGATTTATTTTTATTTGATTTTACCTTGTTAATACATTCACTGTTGCATTTGGGTGTACCTTGAGAAAGGTTTCTTGGTAGCTAAAGCCTGAACAACTACCACTCCACTGAATTTTTATTTCATTCTTATACATAAGCAACTCCCTAATTCCTCTTTTATTTTGCATTTAAAGTGGACACAAATTCTTTTCAGCTGAACCTTATCTTAGTGGGGGGTTTAAAGCACAGTATCAATTTACATAACAAATGCTTTATTTTTAGCTCAAGACTCCTAATTGCACTTGTGACCAGGTGGCAAATGAGACAACTTCAGACTGCTGTTAATCAATTTACCAATATGTCAACCATCAAAAGTTACCATGTTTAAATGGTATAGATGCTTTACAAAAAAGTTTTACTTAAGAGCCTTTAGGGTAATTGAGATCATTAGCAGCATAAGATAACCTTTAAGCCATGATGTGTGTATGTCTGTGGAAAACTACTGATTTTCTGCCATTAAAACTATAACAACAGTTTGATTACTTTGCAGTGTTAAATCATAATTTCTTAAATTTTAAAGGTGACAAATTCCAAATTTTTAATACAAGCTCATTCAGTTAGGCTTCTGAAGAAAAAGTACATTAACCTTATCTAAACATCCAGGAGTAAATATAAACTGATTTTGTACACAGACGTAACTGATTGTAAAGTTTGAAAAGAAGCTATAGAAAACATTTCCCATCCCATTCTCCCCCATTGTTACATAGTTAAATCAGACTGAAAACAGGCCAAAGTCTTCTAAATGAAACCCATCATCCATACATACACAAAATCACACTGACCCTCCATACATTAACATAAACTATATTTAACCATACTTTATCTATACTAACTGTAGATTTTAGTAGTAAAATAGCCTTGGATATTATGCGTGTCCAAGAAATCATCCAAGCCACTCTTAAAAGCATTAATAGAATCAGCCCTCACAACAACATCTAGCAGGGCATTCCACAACCTCGCTGACCTCACTTTGAAGAACCAACTATGCTGCTTCAAATGAAACTTTTTTCCTCTAGTCTAAAGGGGTGGCCTCTGTTGTGGCGATCTTCTTTATTGGTATAAAGATCCCCTGCTATTTGTCTATAATGTCCTCTAATGTATTTTTACAAAACATTGTAATCATGTCCCCTCACAAACATCTTTTTCCAGAGAAAACAACTCCAACCATCTACCAACAGTCTACCCTCATAATTAAAGTTTTTCTCTCTCTAACCAGTGTAGTTGCACTTCTGTGCACTTATCTGCATTTGCTTCAGCTCATTTATATCCCTCTTAAGGACTGGAGCAAAACACTGCACTGCATACAGTACTCCAAGTGAGGACTTACCAGGGACCAATAAAGAGGCAAAATTATGTTTTAATCCCTTGTGTTAATGTCATTTTTATGCAAGACTTTATTTGCTTTTTTTTAGACAACTTGTTACCAAAGTTTATAACCTTGCATTTATCAATATTGAATCTCATTTTCAAGTTTACTGCCAAGTTTCCCAATTGAGTCAAATCTCTCTGCATGGAATCTATAGTTCTGAAGAATTTAGTATCATTAACAAAAATATAAACAGTACTTTCCATGCCCACCTCCAAGTCATTAATAAGCAAGTTTAAAGCAGACCCAAACTGTACTCCACTAAAACACTGGTCCAATTAGCAAATGTTCCATTTACAATCCCTACTTGTAATCTATATTTTAGCCAGTTCTCTGTCCAGGCACAAATAATATGTTCCAGGCCAACATTCCTTAATTTACCCAGTAACCTTCTGTGTGGCACTGTGACAAATGCTTTAGCAAATTCTCAGTAGATTACATCCACTGCCATCTCAAAATTAAGGTCCCTTCTCACCTCATAAAAATAAATTAAATTAGTCTGGCAAGATCTATTATTCATAAAACAAAGCTGGAACAAATGGCCAGCATTATTATTTGCAATTATGTCTAATATCTTATCCCTTAATACCCATTTGAAAAGCTTTCCTACCACTGATGTTAGACTAACTGGCCTATAGTTTTGGAATGGGGTCCCTTTTTAAACAGCAGCACCACATTAACAATTTGCGTCTCTACACCATACCAGACCTCAGCAAATCCTGAAAAGTAAAGAGGTTTGGTAATCACCTGGGATGAATAACATTCTGTCCGGGACCTTTGAATATCTTAAATGTTCTAATCTCTTTTGAATTTCCTTGAACCATGAATCAATAGTTGTGTTACTATAATTGGGACTATTAAGAAGGAAACCTTCATTAACTGGTTGCTCACTTCTGTAGACAGGCAGAAAAAAAACAGTTCAGAATCTCTGCTTTTTCTCTGTTCCCATCATAGCTGATCCCCACTGATATTAAGGGTCCCACCCCTTCCTGCTTAAATATATTACTATTTACATATTTTAAAAAACTATTTTGATTATTTTTATTGCTTGCTGCAATTCTCCATTATAATTTTAGTTTGTCTGCATAATTTATTGGCCTCCTTGTACCTGATAAACTTTTTGGCTTTACCAGTTAACTTGAAAGCCTTAAAAGCAAATGTTTTGCTACCCACATCAACCCCAAACACTTCTAATAAACCACAAAGGTTTTATTTTGTGACAATGTTCCTTGATTAAAAGGAGAATATACTGACATGTTTGTTTATTAAGCAGCATGTTAAAAACCTCCTATTTATTTTCTGTTTAACCCTGTGAAAAGCATTTTCCACTTAATATGTTGCAGAGCTGGCCTTATACTGTCAAGGTTTGCATGTCTAAAATTTTGTGCTTTAGTTTTATAGAGTTGCTTTTGCAACATAATCTCAAAGGAGACCTTGTTATGATCACTATTCCCTAAATGCTCACTCATGCAAATGCTAGAGATGAGTTTGGTATTATTAGTTATTACAAGATCCAACAAAGAATAAATCCTGGTAGGTTCTTGAATGACCTGAAATAAAAAGTTGTCATTCATCCTATTTACAAACCTGCTAGATTTTCTGACTTGGCAGCCACATTGCCTTTTATCATTTGTGAGGTTGAGGGATTCTGACCTTGAAATCATATTCCTTTCCATAATGGGAGGTGTACTGATTTTCTGGAAAGCAGAGGGAGCTAAACTTCCAGAATCCATCAAGGGAAGGTGGTTTAGGAAATCGTTTTTTATGAGTAACATGATTTCCTTTTAATCTGAACTGCCCACTAGTGATGGTCGAATTTATTCGCCAGGGCCGAATTCGCGGCGAATTCCCGCAAAGTATTTTTCATGTTTGTGTTGCTCCCCAACTCTTTTTACATTTGAGTGTGGCTCACGGGTGAAAAAGGTTGGGGACCCCTGATGTAGAGAGTCTCATGCTCCAACTACTGTATATATTCCAGCATGTGAAATATATGGGATTTTGTGTGTGTGTGTGTTTCACAATTGTATTTTGGCTTTCCACTTACTAGATGTACTCCCTTACAGTATGTAGGTGAAGCCCTTCATTCCTATTTATGTAATACTAGGAACAAGCATCAGTATTCCTTCACTAGCTCAAGCAAATTCTAAGATGAGGGTAAGGAAAACTCAAACTTGGTCAAAGATGGGACAGCACTGGTTAATATCGCAGTACTGGCATTCGGTTTATTTAAAAGTAAGGGCTTTCTCTGTTGAAGTTGTAAGTGCATTCACGATGGATGAGCTCAATTGATTCTAGCTTGCTTGTAAGTGAGCACATAGAACTTTGAAAGGATTCCATGAAATATGCAGTACTGACCAAAAAGTGTATTATACAATTAGAAAGGTCCATAAGTACTCAAATCTATAAATGGAAGCTCAAAGTTCTGCAAATCAGGCAGAATCCAATACCAGGGAAGTTATGGGGCTAGCTAGTGATTATCCAGAGGAAAGTGTAACGATCTGGTAATACAGACCCCAGTGGAAAATGGTTCCAAATAGTACTGAAGGCGACTGTGGTTCCCCTCTATGACTCCAGTTTTCACCGACGCCCTTTTGGGGCCCCGGAATTTCTACGGCAGAGACAGTAAAGGAGCTGAGTGAGTAAGATCAGAAGCGAAGTACTAACAGGGATCAGGCAGAAGCAAAGTCAAAACACTGGCGGAGGGTGGTTCAGGCGGCAAGGATCAGAAGTTGGAGAAAACAGGCCAAGGGTCAAAACAGGATTCAGAAACGAACACAGCTTGAACAGGAACTGTAAAAACAGAAGCCAGCTTGGGCAATGTGGGAACAACAGAAAGGGTATTTAAAGGAACAGGAACCAATAAGGACGAGTTCAGCCATGATATACAGGTTGGGAACAAATAGAAAACAGAGTGCCCAGAATTGACATCATTGCGCCTAACAGTTTTGGTGCAAGCTGCCATTACGACGCGTGCAACTATTTTGACATGGCCGTCTATTTTGTTGTGCACTGATGACATCACTATGCCTTGTCCCTGCCGGTCAGCGTGGAAAGAGGTACGTGAAGAGGGTTGACCTGCGTGCGGGGAGGGTTACTGAAGGTTCATGGTGGTAAGAATTCAAGTATGGCGAGCATCATTTGCAAGCATTAGGACAGAAAGCAACAGATACATATCCAATAATATAGTGTCTACCAAACAGAAACAATATTCTTAATAATGTTGACCTTTTAAATAGAAGACTAAATACTAGATTAAATAATTTCATGGGAACCACATGCTATTATTATTATTTTTAAAGAATAATGTAGACCTTCTGAATCATGATGTGCATGCTATATAGTTAAAGGTCATCAGCAATTATTCAAAAAATTAAGCCCTGCAGCTACAAAATAAGTTGCTGTTCTCGTTTGGCTTAAAAAATAAATAAAAGATGAGTGAATCAGCACCGATTCACTTCCAATTATGAATCTAATGAACTAAATCATGCAATCTGGATGGATCACGATCCAGTAAAGAAATGAATCACTTTGAATCAGCTGAATATTAGAAAACAAAATGTTGTTGATTAATTTCTGCTTACATTCTAGACAACCTACACAGCAGATGACAGATGTACCTTATCGAGAGTTTTTGACAGGGAATAAAATGACACTTGCAAAGTAAAAATATGGGAAAGTTGATGATTTAGGGTCATGGCGAGAAGAAGGTGGGTTTGTGATAACATTAAGAGGAAGTGACAAAACTTCAAATTTGACCATCTAATTTTTTGGGGGTTTATTTTCGATCTAATATTTTAAGTTTTTGATAAAAAATGGGCGTATTTAATGGAATAAAAATTCGACCATCTAATTATTTTGGGCGGTCATTTTCGATCGAAAATGGCCATTTTTGATCAATAATGGGCGTATTCGATGGAATAAAAACTGATTGAATCGTTCAGTCGCATTATTTGATTCGAACGATTCGAACAGTTTTGCACAAAATCCTTTGAATTCCTAGGATGACAGGTTCTAGGAGGTCCCCCATAGGCTAAAATGGCAATTCTGCAGTTTTAAGGTGGCGAATAGTCCAATTTGAAGGGTTTTTAAAGGGCGAGTATTTAAAAATTTGAAAATTCTAATTTATGAATTGTTTCAATTCGAATCGAATTTTGGGCTATTCGATAGTTGAAGTAGTCCAAAATTACTTTTTTATATGAATATATTTTTTATATGAATATTCACTTCAACCCTTTGTAAATGTGCCCCATAGAGTTTTGTTAATTTCAAATGAATAAAAATAAAATACACATGGGGGCAAATTTACCAAGGGTCGAATTGTCAAGGGTTTTTAGCTCTCAAATTCGACTGAATATTTGGTGAATAAATATTCGGCAAAATCAAATAAAATATTTGCCGGCTTTGAGAGCATTTTTGACTATTCACCAGAATCATATGATCGATTCTATGAAAAGTCACAGAAAAAACGCTCAAATATTCGCCAAAATCGTACAAATTGACTGTTCTAAGCATTCGATCGTATGATTGAAATTCTGCAAGAGACTTAGAATAGAAAATGCCTATGGGGGCTTCCGATAGGCTTCTACTGCAATTCAGTAGGTTCAATCTGGCGAAGTAGGCAGTCAAATAAAAATTTAAAGGGCAAGTTCTTCGACTGGCGAATAGTCGAGTGCTCGAATATATATTTATTCGATCTATTCGATGCGCCCGAATACTCTATATTCGATGGTCGAAAATACTTAAATTGCATATTCGAATAGTCACACCATCCAATTGAGAATCCTTTGAATCCTTCACACGAATTTAGTAAATCTGCCCCTATGCTTCCACCCTTGTCTGGTATTAGATTTGCAAAGATGCATTACATTAGGATTCTAGGTCAGTAACAACAAGGTGCATAATTTCCTTCCCATTACAGCACATTATGATGCAGAATGCATGTTTAAAAAAATGCAGCTGCTGTGACGCTAAATACACAGTCTATGGTGGTAGCATTTCCCACAGGCCCATCTCCTTATTATTGCTTGAAAGAACTATTCACCCTAGAGGCTTTGCCCTTCACCACAGCTGCCATAGCTGTTCTGCATGTAAATTTAACTAACACTCACAGTCTTCATTATTTTTTAACATACGTTTGTCTGCCCTGTTCATAACCAAATTTATTCAGTGTCTATAAATATATTATTGGGAAACGGCTGTCACCTTAGTTCACAGATCTTTATCTTAATTTTGATGATAATATGGCATAAATTTTGTATAAATACAAAGAAAGATGCACACTTTAAAACTACAGTATATATATATATATATATATGTGTATATATACATATATATATATATATATATATATATACTGTAGTTTTAAAGTGTGCATCTTTCTTTGTATTTATACAAAATTTATTTAGATATAGATATATTAGCTTTAAGCTTTCTAAACTCTAACTACATATACAAAGAAATAAATACAAAGAAAGATGAATTCTTTAGAACTACAGTATATATATATATACTTTATTTATTTAGATATAGATATATTGGCCTTAAGCTCACTTTCTAAACTCTAACTAAAGGGGATAATAAACACATCCAGTTATTGCTTTAATGAACTGCCCCATTTTTTGCATCTAACAAGACTGAGTTGACTTTGAAATATGCAAGTCATAATTAGGGTTTGACACCAAGCTACAAAGTTTGGACTTAGGATATAGTCAGGGAAATGAATCTCAGTGTTTCATGTTTTTTTTTTTCTTAGCCTTTTAATGTCTTAGATTCATGATCAAACAACGCTTTCTTTAAATTGAGAATGTTTCAAAAGAAACCCAAGCTTCCCAATTACAGAGGAAATCTGCATAACATTTGAAGAAATTGCAGTCACGTTCCATGATTGAAAAAAAAACTTTTTTAAAAAAACTCATTAATAATATATTCTGAATGTAAATCATAACTTGATAAAGGGGTAACTAAAATAGTAATGTGACAAAAATAAACCTGAGGTCCCAAGGTTATGAGATCAATTTGTCTTTGTACTGTGGGATTTATTGCTTCAAAACAACACTCAGCAGGACAGAAAGAACCATCTTAATCCTCAGCAACATCCTATTTTGGCTCTTTCTTGTTATTATGTTTACCAAGATGATCCTTTAAAGAGTGGACAAGCAATGTGCAAGGTAATTAAAAAAAATAGCAATGCTTATAAAGGAACAGTATTCTGTTTTGTAATAATATTATTGGAAGGCACCACCATATCCCATAGAGGTTCATTAAAATTATTTACAGAGAACCAAACCAAATTATCATGAGGAATATGAGAAATACAATGCATCTATGGTTGCCACTGCTAGAAATCCAACTAATATTATAGACTTATGTAGAACAGTATTTACCAGAAACATGGTTTTCCTTAAATCCCTCACACTATTTCTCCATTTATTTATTTCTTCCTTTATGCTTGCTAGATTCTAACACACCTAGAATACATGGTTTTTGTAATGTCAGAAACTGAAACTTTAGTAGTAATTGCATCTACCATTTAAACCTTAATTTATGTCAAGGAGAAGAAAAGGCCAAGTTATTTACACTTTTACATTTTCTTCACTGTAAATTACAACATAATTATAATTTGCATCAAATGTGTGTCCATACATTTCAAGCTCTTTTTATACTTAACATATTTTGAAACTTTAAATAAATATTTGTATAAATAACAAAGTCTTTTAACCCAACAGCATATCCTGCCCAAACAGAGGGCTGATATTAAAGTGATATAAGGGGTCATTTACTGTAGCTAGAGCTAAGATTGAAGCTTAATATCACTAAGGGGCAGATTTATAAAATTCACGTGAATAATTCCGATCGTACGATTTTATCGGACATTCGAATATGCAAATTTGGCCACTTCAATCATCGAATACGCAAAATTTGAGTGTATCGAATAGATCGAATATTCGATAATTCGACCATTCGATGATCAAAGCACTTTAACCTTAAAATGTTATTTGACTGCCTACTTCACCAGATTGAACCTACTGAATTGCAATAGAATACCATTCGTACGATCGAACGCCTCGATCGTTCGAATCGTACAAATTTTTCAAACGATTGAAGGAAATTTCACGATTTTTTCGTGAAATCGAACGATCGGTATTCGATCGTACGATTTTTTTCGAGAAATCGAATAGCGAAGAAAAAATAGACCAAAACTATTCAATAAGCAACCGATAGTCTAATTATTATCAAATTTCGGCCGAATTTGAGGGCTTTTAGTGAATAATGACAAATTTGCCCCTAAGGGTTGCAAAAGCATAGCCCCCTTAGTTCTCATACAAAGAACACTCTGAACCTCATGCTGGATAAATAAATCCAGGGTCATGGAACAGTGACAGCAGGTGCAAAGCAGGTGCAATGCAGCCCCTACTCTGTGTATTATAAATGGGGGTCATTTATAACACACAGAGTAGGGTACAAATAGTGGGTTCAGTATAATTAGAATTTTACTGCATGCCCATAGATGAATTGAATGGGGTTGCTGATTGTAAATACCATGAGCTGTATTATTAAGGGTCAGTGTGTGATATTTAAATACATGATTTAATTACATTAATTAATTTACATTACATTAAATAATTACATTACAATTAATTTAATTACATGATTTACATGATATTGGTATATAAAGTTGAATTTTAGGGGGATTTTTACTAAAACTCAACCTTTTCTCATTTTATTTATAATATTATATAAAAGCTATTCTCGATAAACAAAAGGTTGCAACAAAATCAAGCATCAATTCAGACTGTGCAACTTTTCCAAATTGTAGCTCAGAAAACTCAAATTTATTGAGTTGTCACTTGAAAAGCTTGAATTTATCAGCTTACCTAATGAACACCAGCACAATCAGCCCTCGATCTTAAAAATGTTTTTTTCCCTGCTAAAATGTAATGTTTAGTAGGAAATGAAAAAAACATTCTAAAGCTCTCACCACATTTTTTTTATCATCCCCTCCATTGGTAATATCAACTGCTCTTAATTCTTCCACTGTAGTTAATGAAACTTTCTCTTCTCTAGCCTCAGTGTTGGAGCCTCCAATTTATCTGCTGTTCTATGCACTTTTTTCTGTTTTCTATGTTTAACTGGTCTTTATTTTTCTCATATCTCTGAACAACACTCACACAGAAATGATTAGAACCTTTCCTAATCCAACTGCCCTCAAGTGACCAATGCCAAATGCAATTCACCTAATGCTGCAAAAGTAGTAAAAGGTCACTCATGTATCTAGCTTATGTATATAACCTCAAGTGCTTATTTTCCATGGTGTACAAATCCAATTTACAGGTTAAATCATCCATTCCATATATTAATCTTGTTGCCCTTCTACAATTATTTTCTTGATCCTTTATGCCTTTCTATAGGGCACCAAAGAAACATCTTATATTCCAGACATGACTATTTATACAAATGCAGAAATATGTTTGTTTTTCAAACATGCATTTCTGTTTTCAACATTATTAAATTATTGGTAGTTTTTAAAGCACTTGTTTGTTTCTTGATGTTAAAGGACCAGCAACATCAAAAAATGTAATTGTTTTAAAGTAATAAAAATATGATACTGTGTTGCTCTGCACTAGTTAAACTGCTGTGTTTGCTTCAGAAACTCTACTGTTGTTTATATAAATACACTGCTGTGTAGCAATGGAGGCAGCTATTCAAAGGGAGAAAAGGCTCAAGTTACACAGTAGATAGCAGATAAGCTCTTTAGTACTTGATGTTATCTATTATACATTATTTATCCTGTGCCATATAGCCTTTTTTCAATTTTGGCATTGCTACTAAGCAGCTTGTTTGTATGTATAAACTATAGTAGTGTTTTTGTAGCACACAGATCAGAACATGATATTTTCATTACTTTCATTTTTTGGTGTTACTGTTCCATTAAGCTAATGTACCATATATATATATATATATATATATATATATATATATATATATATATATATATACTCCTCTGGTGCAGAGCTCACTGTGTGTTAAGCAAATTTTGTTTTTACAGAAAATTCATTAAAGGGATACTGTCATGGGAAAAAAACATTCTTTCAAAATGCTTCAGTTAATAGTGCTGCTCTAGCAGAATACTGCATTAAAATCCAGAGCAAACAGATTTTTTTATATTTCATTTTAAAATCTGACATGGGCCTAGACATATTGTCAATTTCCCAGCAGCCCCAAGTCATATGACTTGTGCTCTGATAAACTTTTATCACTCTTTACTGCTGTACTGCAAGTTGGAGTGATATCACCCCCTCCCTTTTTCCCCCCAGCAGCCTAACAACAGAGCAATGGGAAGGTAACCAGATAACAGCTCCCTCACACAAAATAACAGCTGCTGGATAGATCTAAGAACAGCCCTTTATAATAAAAACCCCATGTCCCACTGTGTTCCATTCAGTTACATTGAGAAGGAAAAACATCAGCCTGCCAGAAAGCAGTTCCCTCCTAAAGTGCTGGCACAAGTCACATGACCAGGGGCAGCTGGGAAATTGACAAAATGTCTAGCCCCATGTCAGATTTCGAAACTGAATATAAAAAAATCTGTTTCCTCTTTTGAGTAATGGATTTCAGTATAGAAGTCTACTGGAGCAGCACTATTAACTGATGTGTTGAAAAAAACATGTTTTACCATGACAGTATCCCTTTAAGAACTTTTCTTTCACTTCCTCTGTGTCCCTTAACCCTGAAAGTTACTGGCTAAACATTTTTTAAAGTTCTATTTTTAGCTATGGGCTTTGTGGAACTTTGACTACTAAATATTCCAACTGCCAAAAATATAATTGTTGACTTTGGCCTAATAGTACAGATTTTCTGTGAAGTTTAGTCGATGCAAATTCAAACAAAAGAACAACCAAAACCACTAAAAGCTTGAAATAAAGAAGGATTTTACAATTGAAATGGAAAAATCTTCATGATAGCTTTTAGATGGTGAAGTGTAGTATTATGTTTTTGTTGTTTTTGATAGATTACAATTTTTCCCTGGTTTAGAGTAATTATTATAATCCATGATTTTAGTGCTAAAAAATACAATTCAGGGAAGAGAAAAAAATACTAACATAAGTGAATAGTCCCCTTAATGTTTAAATTGTTTGGTGTTGTGATGAAAATTATGGAAAGATTCCTTTTTTTTTTGGAAAAGCCCAGGTCTGAGCATTCTGGGTAACAGATCCCATCACTATACCAGTGATTGCTAATTTTATTATAGTCAATGTAAATAATTAATGTTATTTAGTTCTTCAAAATATGTTTGTCATTTCCCAACGATGACAACAATAAAATAAAGTTCTTACTGTTTTTTTACAGTTTATTAAACAGAATAATAATATTTTTTTCACAATTTATAAATGCATTATAAGTAAACTCAGAGATTTATCCCCTAAACAAAATGAAATAATATGAGATGTACAGGTATGGGTCCTGTTATCCAGAATGCTCAGGATCTGGGGCTTTCCAGATGATGTCTCTTTCTGTAATTTGGATCTTCATACCTTAAATCTACAAAAAATTCATGTAAATATTAAAGAAACCTAATAGGCTAGTTCAGTTCTAATAAGGATTAATTATATCATAGTTTGAATTATGTACAATATACTGTTTTGTTATTACAGAGAAAAAGGAAATTATTTTTAAAAACGCTGATTATCTGGATAAAATCGAGTCTATGGGAGACTTTATGCCTTTCCGTATGTTTGGAACTTTCTAGATAACAGATCCCCTACCTGTACAAACATTAGATCAGTTTTTCATAATATTTGACCAAATGATCATTCAGTAAATTTGACAACCATACCTTAAAGCAGTGGTTCCCAAACTGAGGTGATTTGGAACAGTGATAGGGAACTCAGTGTAAGAGTAAGCTAGGATGAGATTTTGAGGAAATGGCTGTTTGTTCTCATAGATACACCAAAAAGCCTAGTTTAAAGGCCATTTTTACCAAAATCTGTGACAGAATGAAGGAAACATAAATGTGTTTCCTATATCAGTAACCATCTTATGAACAAATAGGGGTAGATTCATCAAAGAGTGAAGTTAAGAGTGAAGTTCCGCCACTAGAGGGAAATTCCACAGCTCTCAATTCATTTCTATGGTATTTTTAAAGGCGTATTCATCAAACGATGAACTTCACCCATTGATGAATACGCCTTGCAAAATCCCATAGAAATGAATTGAGAGCTGTGGAATTTCCCTCTAGTGGCGGAACTTCACTCTTTGATGAATCTACCCCATAGAATTTATTTTCGTCATTAACATATGAAGTACAATCTAATAAAGAAAATACATATCGGGTTGAAATAAAGACCTATTCATTTAATAGAACATTATAAGGCTCATTGACAGTATTAGGGACAAGTTCAATCCTTCTAAGATGGAGGCAATCATTGTGCATGTTGAATCTATTCATTGAAGGTACTTGTGACTAATCACACTCCTTATATAAGCATGTGTTGATGCAAAACACCATTGCACCCTCCGGGTCTCTACTGACGATTTGCCCACAAGTGTGCCTATTGATGAAGGAAAACTCTGGAGCTACCACCACCCTAAAGGGGATGAAATGCCAGGGTTCTCACCATAGGCTGTATCAATAGGCACAGCAGACATGAAACTATAGAATCACAAACAGACATTACTTTAATTGAGCATTCCCGCTTTCACTATTGTTGTGAAAGACAAATGAGTAAACACCACAATAAAAACGAATGTAAAATCAAACCCCTCCTCTCACAGCACTTTAAATAGTACAGGTATGGGACCTGTTATCAAGATTGCTCGGTACTTGTGGGTTTCCAGATAATTGATATTTCTGTAATTTGGATCTTCATACCTTAGGTCTTCTAGAAAATAAGGTAAACAATTAATAAACTCAACAAGCTGGTTTTGCTCCCAATAAGGATTCATTATACAGATAGAGTCACTTGGATTTGTAAGTTAAATGCGTCGTGACTCAGCATTAATTGAAGAAACTGTGTTATCTAAAGTTATCTTAACTCATTTAATGCATTTAACCTTTTCATTAGCATACCAAAGCTCCATTGTTTTCAATGGTGAACTCTTTAATTGGATGGGATGCTGTGACACAATATTCTGTGATAAGTGGGATAAATGGGATAGATGAGTTAAGTCGCGACGCATTAAATTTACAATCCAAAGTGACTGCATCTGTATCTTAGTTGGGATCAAATATATGGTACTGTTTTAATAGAACAGAGAATTTTTTTTTTTAATAACTGGATTATTTGATTATAATGGAGTCTGTGGGAGACTCCCTTTCTGGATAATGGGTTTCTGGATAATGGATCCCATGCTGTAGTAGTGAAGTAAAATAGCAGAGGATTACAAAAAAGATAAAACAATATATTTAACCTGTTAAAATAATCAATTATTATGTTGTAGTCATAGAACCCACTCAATGTTAAAATTACCATACAGTTCCCCATTAAACATGTTTGCTCTGCACTCTCTCTCTCTCTTTAATGTTAGTGCCTTGTTAGTGCTTTGTTTTAGGACTGATTGGCCAGTGCTGCTTGTGTGTGATTCTGTGCTTGCCCAGTGCTGCTTGTGTGGGTCGTACTCTGCTTGGCCATTGCTGCTTGTGTGTTTGATTCTCTGCTTGCCCAGTGCTACTTGTGTGGGTTGTACTCTGCTTGGCCAGTGCTGCTTGTGTGTGTGATTCTGTGCTTGCCCAGTGCTGCTTGTGTGGGTCGTACTCTGCTTGGCCAGTGCTGCTTGTGTGTGTGATTCTGTGCTTGCCCAGTACTGCTTGTGTGTGCTATTCCTTGCTTGCCCAGTGCTGTTTGTGTGTCATACTGTGCTGGAAAAAAAGGAGAATTGCGCTCACACTCCCTGGCCATCCAATGTTGTGAGTCCTGGTGCTCGGTGAACAGAGTTGAAGGCAGCCTCCAAATCGGTTAGAAGGGAGAAAAATTCACCGGCACAACAGGATATTTCAACTAGGGCAAAACCCTTACTTGTTTATTTGCGGATGCAACGTTTCGGGGCGTAACCCCTTTGTCAAGCATTATACTGTGCTGGCCCAGTGCTGCTTGTGTGTGTCATTCTGTACTTGCCCAGTGCTGCTTGTGTGTGTCATGCTGGCCCTATGCTACCTGTGGGATGTAAACCTGGTAGGGGTTTGTTCTGGGTGTTTATTAGCATTTGGAAATGTTGTTAGGGGTCCCTAAGGTGTTTAATCATGTATTTTAAAGGCGTATTTATCAAAGGGTGAACTTTCACTTCACCCATTGATAAAATCCCATGGAAATGAATGGAGAGTGGCAGAATTTCACTCTAGTGGCGGAACTTCACTCTTTGATAAATTTACCCCTTGGTTTTATCATTTGTTCTGCTGTATGCAACCTGCAAGTGCTATGTGCAAAGTACAATTGTGTTCTTTTACCCAGAATGCAGTGTTTCCTCCATTATTGTAGTTGCCAGGGAGAGTTGTGCCCAAATGTAATTGTGCTTGTGTCTTGATGTGAATTGGATGAAACTGAATATTTTCTTAGTCCAGATTAGTTTCCTCTTTTTAGGGACAGATTTATTATCATGTGAATTTTAGAGTTTATTGAAACTCCTTAATTTTTGGCTTGACTATCATCATATTTATTAAGATTGTCGAATAAGGTAAACTCAAACAAAAAAACTTTCCCTCGAATCCTCTAGAAAACTCCAAAACTCCACAAGCTTTGAGAGTCTATTCAAGTTTTTGTTTGCCCAATGTATATCAAATCGATCGAATCGAGTTTTGTAAATGAACCTCCTTTCTTATATTTTTTAAATCATCACTTAATATTTGGATACGCAAGGTGGGAAATGGGTTAGAGAGCTGCCCACACCACCTGGACATTGATGGAGTGAGAGTGATTCCAATTACAGAAGTGTCTGTTGATAACGAGGTGGTTTGAGCGAAACTGCAACTTGCAGATCCTAGGCCATCACAGGTTCAAGCTCTTGGCTGATGATCCCATAGACCTGGAGGATGGTGGCAGGGGTCAGGTAGTACAACTTCAGAATCTCATCATCAGGCAGCTGGTCGTCAAGGCCTCCTGAAGTGATTATACTGATGTTAACATTAATCAAAGGGGCCTGTTGTTGCTGTTCCTCCTCTGGCTGTTGCTGCCTTTCTTGCCGAGCAATTTTTGCTAGAGCAATGATAGGCTTTCAAAAGCCATCTTTAACGCTCTCTTTAAAACTAAAATTGTATTAAGTAAAGGGTTTTGTTGGTAACCCAGTATTTCCCAGCATTCCATGCAGCCTTTAACCATTTCCTGCACCATAAGGACAGATGGCCTTATGAGTTTTAAAACTTGTAAACTCTCAAGGAACTCTGCAGGTTAAAACAGGTGAAGAAAAAGGCTGATTGGAAAACTCGATAGAATTTTGTTAAATCTTGAATCTTCAAATTTGAGTATAAACAGTCAACTTTCAAGAGGAAACATTTGAGCTTCCAGTTTGTTGTTACTCACAAGACATACAAATACTCAAATTTGTTGAGTTCTTTTTTCATAAATATTGAATATTTCAATAACATTTCGAATCTGTCCACTGAACTCTATCAAACAGTCCCTTAGTGTCAAAATTATATGTGCATGTGGTTCCCCAGCAGGGTCGATCCTGGGGCTACTGCCCCCTGAGGCAGCAACCCCAATGCCGCCCCCTCTGCTACACACTTAAACATCAGTGACACCACTGGGCTGCTTCTCTAGTGTAATGAGGGTTTTTACCTGGAAATTCTTCTCTTAAAGTTTCAAGAGATGGCTTTTACCTTGCCCCGTGGCAGGAGCAGCCCTGTTCCTCAACCAACAGGAACCCCCAGGGGCTATTCCTGGAGATGGTGCAGTAATCAGAAAATATCTTACATTCATCATGTTCTTTGTTTAGGTCAGGTCAATATTCAAAGGGCTTAGTCCTAGAGTAGGCATTGTAATTGAATATATTATATTACCAGCAGAGTACAGTGTTGTTTCCAGCTAGTAATGTCTCAAAAAGCACATCCTTGTTTTAAACTGTGATTCACTGAAAGATATTCTGCTGAACACGCTTTCAAAGCGATTCTTGATGCATAGTTGGCCACAGGAACATGTGGATTGCATGTCTCCACCCATAATGACTATGTGAGAGTTAAAATCTTGTTTTTGGCATTAAGGCAGTGCGATGTGTGTAGCATGAGGCATGCAAATGCCATCTGTTTTCAGAAGGCTTTATGCTGCATGTCTTGCATGTGAAGGGCTTTTTAGCTCCTTTTAGCCCATCTCACCCTAACCAGGTTAGGTTCTCTCTCTTCTCTCCCATGCTATGGAATGGAGTTAGCTCATTGGCCAGATCAGCAGACATGTGATATTGTGCTTAAATTATCACAGAATGAACCTCAGAATCTTTGAAATTCTCAAGTATGTGTTATCCACTGGCAGAATACACTGCTGTATAGTTCCCTGATACTATAAAATGACAAAATTGGATTGTTCACATTAATAGGTGGGAGTATAACAGGTAGCAGCATAATCATTATTTCCAACCAAAAAAATCACTGATTACATCCTAGATAAGAAGGATGGCTCTTGAAATGTGTTATTGCATTGGATTTTACTAAGTTGTCAGATGCATTAAAAGGTTCCAATATTCCGTCAACAAAAAGTAGTAGTTGACCTTTACTTGAATCAGAGAATAGCCCTGAAATTTTTGGTTGCATTCCTTGTTGATATGAATAATAAAAGGTAAAATAACACAAAAATCTGGTCTAAGACTCCGGGCCACTGCATACCAGAAGCCACAGTACATTTGTTTTGTACAAAATGTATAAACACTAAAATTGAAAACCTATTTTCATGTTTGATATTTGAAAAATGATTCAGGCATTAATAATCACGTTATTTATAGCTTGAGTGAACAGTGCAAGTTTTACCTAATGTGTTATCTTGTTAAAAATAAAAAACACGTTTTATGATTGTCAAGGTCACAGATACCATAAGTGTTGCATAGCCTGGTCATGTACAACATATGAATAGGCAGAATCTTGTTCCAAACACTCTGAACACTGCCACCTGGTATCTGGTATTTCAGCCGTGCCCACAAATGGGCCAATTCTATAGCCTTACTTCCTAGGCCCTTGCAGTATTTCCAAATGGCATGCATACCAATGACTACAGCACAGCCAGTCTCTATGGGGGCAAGCAGCTGTCTGCATAGAATTTAAAAGCATTGAGAGCATGTATGTCATTTCTTAAATTCCTTTATTTCTGTCTATAACAATACTTTACCTCTTTAGAGAGTATTTTCTAACTGAGCTGCTTCATTGTTGGTTAATATGCCATAGAATAACAATGCAGGGCAATTTAGCACACTAAAAATGTCATCATGCTGATTCAAAGTGCTACAAAAAATGTTGGCGCTATAGAAATACATGTTAATAATAATAACAATAATAAATTCAGCAGCTAAACTTGTGATGTATGAGTCAATGAAATTTGCAAGTAATTTTCCAAGTCAGTGCCTTTTTTAAATCTGACATTCTTTGTATCCATTACTACAGCGTGCTAACCTCTAATTACTGTTACTAATATTGTAACTTGGTGGGATGGTTTGAAGAAAGAATTGCTTAATTCCACATCAAAAGCCAAAACATTTTATTCATAACCGAATCATGAAGGATATAATTAAGTTCACATTTGGGCTATTAGGTAACTGAAAATCTACTTGGTAGTTAAAGGAACTTCCTGAGCTATGAAACTTACCCTGTTTATTTTATCTTCAGGCCTAAAGTTCAAATGCTATGTACATTTACAGGACTTATGGCTGTTTGGAAATACCTGATGGCAGAGGAGAAGAAAGGAAGTGGCTGTCATGCACTATAGAACACGTTCGCTGCAAATTAAATAAAACCCTTCAGAAGATGTGGGGGGATTACAACCAACTCTAATTGTATAAAATAATATTAAACAAAGCAGTAGGAGGAAATTAAATAAGTTAGTACTTCTTCTGTTGAAGGCTCCAGACAAGTGAACAATTATGGTATAATGACTTGAAGGGACTCCAGACATGCAGACCAGCATATGGAAAGAAAGGAGGAACAGAGTTGAATCTGGATGCAGGAGGCAGAGTCAAGTGCAGGTGCAGGGATGAAGAAGAAAGCAGATCAGCCATGCCATCAAAAAGAGAGACCCTGCCACCAACAAGTTGAGAAGTTTTTGAACTCAGGAAAAAAGGGTTTGTAGTGTGGTTAGGATAGCACTTTTGTGACAGCTGGTGGTGGAATGCTTGCCTTGGGGGGCTTATGGCAATGGCTAGCATGTGAGGGCCCAGCAAGAGTGGTGACAGTTGGTTGCCTGGTTTCACTTACCTACCTGACACAAAATGTGCATGGTGGATATTCTTGGCAAGCATTCCTTATTAACGGTGTTTTTATTTTATCTCCAGGGGAACCTAGAAGGAAAATTGGTTTGGTGAAGTAGAAAGCTGGGGGTAATTTTCTCCTGTTTCAGCATGATTCAGCCTTGCCAGCTTTCCTGTCTTACCTGTTTACAGTGTTTCTGTTCTCCAGTGCCTGATTCCTCCTCAGTCCCTAAATTTCATTCTAGTGGTCAGAATTCAGGACACAAGCTCTACCCCATACTTCCCACAAGTGTACATTTTGATTATATACCCCAGTGGTGCTGTTGTAAGATACATTTCTAAATACAGAAGCCCTATGTAGCAAGCCTGGGACAGGTGAAGCAGAAAGGGGCCATAACTGATGGATGAGTGGGTAAAGCTACTGGGGTGGCAGGCTTGGCATTGTGGGAATCATAGTGTAATTTAAAGCTGGGGAAGGGCCTAGCATTTAAATAGCTGGGAATAAAATGTGGGAGTCCCTTTTTACCTGGTGACTGCAAGGGAACAGACAGCATCCCTCCCACCCTTTAGGAAAGGTTGGGAGATGGTAAGTTGCAGTTTTTTGCATACCATGCTGAGTAGCCGGAAAGGGGGCAGAATTATTAATTATTAGGCTTAGGGGAAAGGAGACAAGTACATGAGGAAGTAGGTGGCAGAGGCTAATCCTTAGGCTAGAGAATGGGTTTTGGTTAAGAGGGGTATTGTTAATTTATTGTGAGCTATTATTAATAGTGATGGGCGAATCTATCCCGTTTCGCTTCACTGGGAAATTCGTGAATTTGCGTTATTTTTGGCGCGTGACTCGTTTTTTTTTACGCCAGTGAATTTTCACCCGCCGAATTTTCGCTGGCGTTTCGCAAATTTATTCACCAGCGGCAAATCACGGGAATTCGCCGCGAATTTGCGCCTGCCGAATAAATTCGCCCATCATTAATTCTTAATTGTTATTTTCAGCCTTCAGCGGCTAGTGTTTTACACATATGTTAACATGCTATTGAGTTGTTATAATATTGTTGGCCTGTTTTGGTGGTTAAATTATCCTAAGTTAATATATATAAGGAATAAAGATGTGGCCCTTCCACCCAAGATGTTGTGGTTGTGAATATTTGCTGGGGTGTGGGGATGGGCCTGACATTGGGTGAAGTTTACTAAAGGGTGAATTTTCGCCTCGGAAGGCTCTGCCACATTTTGTCATCAAAATACAAAGTAAAATTCCAGCGTTTTGTCTTTTTTTATGACTTTTTGGTAGACAGGATATGATGTCACTGACATAAGATTTAGGAGGATGTAGCTTCATCTTATCAGTTTGCCAGGTATAGCCTGGTAAATGAGACGCTAATGAAAAGGGTAAAGTAGTGGAAAATCTGCACTTTGATGAATTTGCGGACTGTTAATAGAATGATTGTTCCCCCTAGTAAATATTCACCTGGTGAAAGGGCACGAAACTTAGCACTGAGCCCCTCCAACTAGCAAAGTGTCCTCTGAGCCTTTTAGTAAACTGGCGTTGTCCCTGCAAAGTGACATTTTGGAAAATTTTGCTAGCGACAGCCACATTGCCCTACATTAAAGACAATGATGCAGAAACCAGCTCAGGTTCAGCATAGTTAAATAGGTACATAGTTTAAGGAAGACGATGCCTCTTTAGCAACAGAATCTTACCAAACTGGAATATATATGTAGTAAATATTGCCCTTTGGGTTGAAAAAAGCCCATCAAGTTCAATCCCTGCACATACTGTACATACAGCGATTCATACAGACCTATCTATAGAATAGCCTTTCCTAGATATACGAAGTCAGGGTAGGGTTGTGATTTAGGAAGTGGACCTGGGTGACCCCTGTTATAACCTGAAGCACTGTCTTTTCCTGATTGTGCAGGTGATTTGTCAAACAAGAGACTTAAATCTGTCAATTCAAGCACTTGTCATAACTGTGCTGCTGTGTCCGTCTTATCTTTGCTGCTGATGGATGTCGGGGTTGGCAAGTGGCATAGTTAAATAACAGCAGATAATTCCATATGACTTGTTTTTAAGAGGATAATTATAAATTATATAAAATAAGTAGAGAATATTCAATAGTGGACACTAGCATGTAGCGTTAGAGACGCAGTCTGTGATCAGGGGAGTAATTATTATTCTATAGAGCAGCTATGTTCAGGAACTCATGCTTGTTTGGCTTTTAGTTGCTCATAAATATCGAACTGGAGGCCTGTACTCCAGATGTGGCCCTCCAAAGTATTTTTATGGCACCCTGCTTGACTATGGGCTCCATAGCCAGGTGTGTATGACATCCTCATTTTAATATAATCCAGTCCACATATATATCATATGTCAGCTGAGCCACCAGCGTCATGGAGACATTTGGAAGGCAAGCAACAATATAGGCATAGTCTTATACATTCTCACAAACACTTAGAAACAAAGGGAAATAAAAGAAACAGTACTGTACAACCACAATATAGCAAACACGCCAAAAATTATAAAATATTATTGGAATAGTAATATTTTTTATCAGTAAGCATTTTATTTGATAAAGTTAGATTTTCCATCTGTCCATTAAAATGAGAGAGTGGGGAGAAGTACACACAGAAGTGTTTGGTAGGAATTCTCCCCCTTAAATTTTGTTAAATAACAACAATCCTTCAAAACTCATATCCTGTGCTTAACCTGAATTTTATTTATTTTCAGACCCCTTTGCTTAAAATTTAAGGGATATTTTATCAAAATAAGATTTATTTCTGAAAAAAAAAAAGTCTGATATTTTAAAGCCATGATTTTACCATCATTAAAAAAAAATAGGGATGAACCCAATCCAGGATTTGGTTTGGTATTTGGACAGGATGAAGTGATTTTCAGCAGGATACGGATTTGGCCAAATACTTGTGCCTGGCTGAACCAAATCCGTGACTTTTTGTCACAAAACAAGGAAGTAAAAAAAATGTTTTGACACTGTGCAAGCAGCTCTCTTTTTCCCTCCCGCTCATTGATTTGCATATGCAAATTAGGGTTCCAATATGGTTCAATATTTGTCCAAATCTTTCAAAAAAGATTCAGGGGTTTGGCCAAATCCAAAATGGGACTCCCTATTAAAAATCTTGAAAAAAATTAAATTTTCTAGATTGTCGCACAAAAACTTTTTCCAAATGTCACGCAAAAAATTATTATTATGGCCTTGTGAACCCCACACTCTTATCTCACATCAAGGCAAGGTTTCCATGACTGAGTTAACAATGGAAAGGCAAAAACAGATCAGGAATAGGAATTTCCCTGCAATAGGCATAATGAGAGTTCTTGAATAGAGGCACACAGAAATGGATCATTTTCTTGGGTCTCAGTACAGTAAAGCCAGTGGGATGACCATATTACTAACAATAGGTTCACATGGGGTGTTTATGATGTTTATGCATTAAAAGGACAGGTGCAAGAAGTTACTTTTTAAAATTGAGTTTTGTTTGAACTGAAAACAAGTTAAAAACAAACTCATTGTAAGAGCTTCTCACGTATTCTCTTTTATGCAGAGCCGACACCAACATTTGCCTTCCCCTCCCTCTCCATATGCCCTTCCATGAATTATTCTTTTTTTCTTCTCTACTTTTTCCCTTTTTCTTTCTGTGTCTAGAAAAAAAATGGTTGGCTGTCCCTCCCTCTTTATCCTATCTGTCACTGTTCCCTGATCTGCTTTCTAACTCAGTCAAGCTAAACTGATGCTTCCAACATTGTGGTGGTGCTTTTTATGAAGTGTACCCTGTGTCACACGACCTTGTAATCTGAGCTGACAATTCAGATGGGGATTCTTAAACAAATGACTGAGGAGCAAGCCTGAGGGAATGGATGCTTCAATAGGTGGAGGATCAGTTTGCAAAGTTTTCTTGTGTTCCCCTTTGAACATTGCTAAATGAAAAGTAAACTTCTGCCAGTATTTAAGCAGCTGTCATGCCAGTTAGGGGATTTAGAGAGCTCTTGCCTTCATGTAGGTTATTTTTAATGAATACACTGCATCTATCTATCTATCTATCTATCTGTCTGTCTGTCTGTCTGTCTGTCTGTCTGTCTGTCAGTCAGTCTGTCTATCAATCAATAGCTATCATTTTAGAATATAACTGATGTGATAAAGAAGCCTTCGGGCCTTCCTGTCTGATCAAGCTTGATATATATAGCAATAATCTATGGCTGTGACACAAATATGTGACTTGGAACCCCCCAGCAACAGTAATCACTAGGTTAACAATACAGTCTTCATGCATATCATCTAATACTCAGGAGTAATTTACTTTACTAAGTAGGCAGTAAACAAAGTGCTTTAAACAGGGCAGAACTCTTATGTTTATTGCACTTTGTGGTCTGCCCGACACATTTATGAATGTATGCACATTTCTGCACTAAAAACTGAATAGAACCGTATTCAATGCCCATCAATACAGCTACACCTGTAGGGAAGGATTAACTAATAGCACGGCTATAGATATTGTCCCATTCCCTCCAGTCCCCAGCTTCAGCTTTGGCTCATCTAAGCCCCTTTTAGCATTGATTCCCCAGCCAGCATTTAGACCTCTGTACTCCTACATGTACCTATATTTAACAGTGCTGTATTCATAAGGTGCAGAGAAAGGCATGTAGAGGTCTCCCCCTCTACTATCCCCTAACTTACATGTCATACGGATGTGCAAGTAAGAGAGCACTGGTGTATGAGGGCTGCAAAAAAAAAGCCCTTGCCTTTGTCACTGCCATGTGCGCAGGTGATGAGTTCTTCACCTAAGGGCCTATTTATTCAAATTTAAGATTCTTTTCACATTATTTCACAGTATTTTTGCAGTGTTAAAATGAGATTGCAAATTTGTTTTCAAATTCAAGGTTTCTAAATTCAAAATTTCAAGATTTTGCAAATTAAAACAGGATTTTTTGGGAGATGGCATTTCAAAATTCTATATACTATTTAAAATGTTGCAGACTCATTGCAAATGAACAGCAGAATGCAATTATAGATACCAAGTGTGATCATGCTGTATGATACAGAGAGCAGCCAGATTTGGGGGTCATAGTAAATGATAATCTGTAGCTAGGCTTCACCAGTGTGATGTCAACAGCATTTTCCAGAAAATCTGCTACTGTCCCTGACATAGGGTTCCCACCAGTCCAGTTTCAACCCAAACAGCTTGGTTTTTAGAAGGCCTGCCCGGGTCAAAGCTACCTGCCTGGTTTACTGGGCACGATTCTCCTTGATTGATGCGTCAATCAGACAGTAGTCGATTGACACATCATAGCCCCCAGGACATCATGTACATGCCCCCTGTCCAGGCGGCTACTACAGGATAGGTGGCAACCTTACACTCACACCAATGGAATAATGCATTGGTGTGGGTGTGGGACAATTACCAAAGTTTTTGAATGAAGTGATCCTGAACCATGGTTTGGGAATTATATTCCAAATCTGAGCCACACTATACATACTAGACAGCTGAATTAACCTAACAGAGACAAGTAGGTCAAGCTTGTATAAAGGGTGAATGAAGAATTGGGTAATGCAAGGAATTAACACGTTCTCTTTAAAATTCTATACTGGCTATTGACTACAGTATATGCTTACAATATATTGGCATTAGGTTTGAATTGAAAAGATCCTGCACAGGCATACAGCACATGTAGCAACTACCTTTTTCTTATTTAAAGACTACAGATGTCTAACTGACCTTTTGCTGTCTTTTGCATTTCTATTCAGTATATATCTGCCCCATAATTTCTGTTCAGCTTTCCTGAAAAAGTGGGGAGGGTCCTTAAATTGCTTTAGAAACCATATAACTGGTCACTAAGTAGCTATTCTAGAGCAGATCAAAATTAAAATTGTCTATTAAACGCTGATAAATGCTAATTATAGAAGGGTTCACTGCAAAAGAGAAGAAAGAGATGTGGTGTTATCTTTTGCACGAAAGATACTTGACATGCTTACAGATTTCTGAGTCGTAGTTTGGTATTTAATTTTATTAATGTTTATAAAGTGACAGTAGGAATAAAAAAGATTACAGTACATCATCGGTAGGAGAAATAGATTAGAAACATAGCTGAATATAAATATATACACGTGGCATACATTCAATGTTTGCACAAGTGTTGTGAATGCTAATGTAAATGAAGACCTAAGTGTTTAATAAACATTCAGTTCACATCACATATATCATTTGAAATTCCATTTTTTATGTTAGCAATAATATAAAGCAGCATTTTACCAACTCTTGTAAAGTTATGCTGTAGCATTTTTTGCCAAAATATAGTTATCCATAAAAACTAAACATTGGTTAGTTAATGTCAGAAGCTCCACCAGCACCAGACAATGGAGTCTTGAGCAGAACCAATTTCTAAGACCCAAGACCAGACCCGAACTCGCAACCTACATATTTAACCACTTTGATCAGCTACCCAACCAGGACCTGCAACTGCTTTATCCGCAACCGGAAGTGATGCTGCTGCAAATCAGAAGTGATGTCATCAAACATAGGCAGGGATAGAAATAAGTATTGTAAAATTTTAAAAGGAGTAAAATATAGACAATATAACATAAGATAAGATGTTTAGATAAGAACAGTGACCCGACCGGTGACCTGCAGACCTGCAACCCGCATTTATGCCCGCACCTGAAGATCCTACCCTCATTCCGCAGGGTACCCAATTTTTTTCAGGTAACCTGATGCAGGACTCTACCAGACAAATTTAAAAATATGAAAGCATGTATAGGTGGCCCTACTGCTCAGGATCAGGAACTCCAGGGTCTGTAAGCTATGCCTTGTGTGTGTGTGGGGGCATCCCCATTATCTTAAGACTATAATGGGAGGAAGCACATATCTCATACTTTTAGGTCTCCAGCAAGTACTGGAGAGCATATAATGGGAGTTTATGGGAGTTTAGAAAACTCTGAATGACTTAAGTCTTTAACCAAAGACTCCATTTTAAACAAATAATTCAAAATTTTTTAAATAATTTCATTTTTTTCTCTGTAATAGGAAGCAGTAGATTGTCCTAACTAAGATATAAAAAGTCCTCATTGGAGGAAAAACAGACTTATTGAGTTTATTAATGTTGATTTGATGTATGGTGATCCAAACCATGGAAACATCTCTTAAGTCAGAAAAGTACTATCACTGGTGTATTACTTTTTGCACCTCATAGGGAAGGGACATGGGCTGTAATAATAAGGACACAAAACTCAGCCCCTGGGGGCCACACGTGGAACCTGTGAGCTTATACCAGTGGCAGGTGCAAGATGAATTCTGCACCTTGTGCTGGGTTAACAATTTGATGCAAGAAGAAAATATAGAAAACTCAAGCCCAATGAAGTCCTGTATTTGATGTGAACCTTCATACAGAAGGCACCTTTGCACTTGGCATCCAGTGGTTTTCCTCTCCTGCCCATGATAACAAAAGTAAAGATGAGTGTCATGGGAGGTCTTTCTCCCATCTATGTCATATTAGTATAAAGCACCAACAAGCTCTACCAGCACTGCATACATGAATGGGCTTAACTTAAACTTTGCCCTTACATTGTAAATGAGCCTTCAAATGTTTCTCACACCCCAGCCTCACCTATCACTAACATTTAAGATTTAACCATACCAAAACTATGCCTTAAAGATACAAATAAAATCTGGGTTGGAGGGGGGAAGACTGGCACTCTATGAAGTAAGATGCCAAGAATGTACCTCAAAAGTTTTGGTGTGGCTGGCCCCATGGTCAGACAAGTACTGCTTTACAGGACAGTGACTCCAAAGAACAGGTCTGCAAACCAATACATATATCACTGTATGAAATGCATGATTTCAAATTTATGCAAAAAACAGTAAAGCTGTCACACATAGTAACAGTCTATCTCTGAGATGAAAAATAGAATAACTATATTGTGCTGCTACTCATCAATCAAGCAAAACACCTTTATGTTAAAAAGTATGTTTTGTTTTGTTTTCTTGACTTACAGTATTTCAGCCACAGTGGCACATTTGACATTCATAAAGGGCAGGTACACATCAGCACTGTTTCCCAGAGCCTGAACGCTAAGTATGTTTTTCAGTGAATGATTATGTTCTCTTTATGGAAATTGATTCTTATCTATATTTTTTGTCTTGATTTGCTGCAACAAAACTCAAATAACATTGTATAATTGCAGCCTCACAATGCCTGGCTTATATCAAACTTTAGAAATGAATTTATAAGTAATGGATTTAAATACATTATTCCAATTGGTTCCTCATAGCCTTAAAGAAAAAGAAATAATCAGTATCTAGGGGAATGTTAAATTTTACTGTGTCACACAAACTGACTTTTATATCTATTGCCAGGACTTCTCATATATGATGTCTTACTCTGGAGCTTTTACCCTGTTTTCCTCAATTAATTTTTTGACAGTGCCAATACTCATCTCTCCTGAACCCCTGTTGTGCTTTATACCAACTTACAAAAGACAAAGCCTGAGGCAGCATCCATTCCCTCTTCTGGTGCCCTTCATTTGTATTGTCATCACACCTATGATTTTAGTTAAGCTACATTACCCTTCCTCCAGACATTTCTGCTGAGTGCTCTTCCAAGAGAGGGGGTAGTGACTGTAAAGGTGTTCTGCCAAAAGGCCCAAGTTCTTAGTTAAGAATGCTCATTAGCTCCAGTGCCATTTATAACAGCCTGCAACACTAAAGTATGGCTGCAGATGGAATAACCAGTCTAAAAGGTGCTCTTACTTTATGGAGGTACTAGAGTTTCTCATACTATTGGCTTCCTACATCCAATCAGAGAAAATATGTACTCAAACACCAAAATGTACACTGTTATTTTATACCACTTCCAACCCAGGCTACACATACAACACAACCTGACAAGCTCAGTTGGAGAAGAAATAAAAAAGAAATACAAAAAACAGCAATCTTTTTTTTTAACTTATAAAAATATCTTTGAAGTCTTATTAGTGAACATTGCCATTCATTAACATATGTGCATGAAAACATGATCTTTGCATGTGTTTTGTAAGGCACTTTGTGTTTGACTTCCTACCATTAACCCCTTCCCACAACAGAAATTCCACTGAATTACCCAAACTTTTATGGCAATTCAACCTCAGACTAAAAATGGGCACCTCCCCATATAAGAAAATGTATTAATTAATATTAAATTTATCTGTCCATGAAACAAACTTTAAAGAAAAATCGCCTATACTGGTGTTTTTCTGTGGTTCACATACAGTAGTTTTGTAGTCTGGGTATATTTTGGACATTTTGATGCAGTGTTGCTAGAAAGTAAAAAAAAAACTAGAATGGACAAAATGCCTGAAACTGTTCTTGTGTCATTGATATCAGACAGAGACTGCTGGTAAGGCTGAACTAAATAATTTCTTTGGAGTATAGGGCTATTCAATTCTTTTCAATTTGCACTCTGCATTCTGCTTTTACTGAAAGGCTGACGGCCTCTGTGCTCCATTTCAGAGTGCAGAGACCTTAGGCTGCATTATGAATCATGTTATGCTTTTTTTTTTGTTAAAATAATCTTTTCATTGACTTTTATCATGCTAAATAAAAACATACAATTTTCTTAAAAGCATTTGTATGACATACTTTCAACATTATAGCAAATCACCACACCATAGTGCTATTCTTTATACATAATAATTATAACATTAAGCAAGATCTATAAAGTTACTCAATATTCGAACACTCAGTTTACTGCTTTAATTCATATTCCCCTTATTCTTTAGTGTTAGGAAGCATGCTATCCTTGAGGCGGCAGTCGTGCCACATTGACATTCAACCTCCCACCCCTTAACCATCCCCTAAATTAGAGAGCAACAGGGGGTGCAGGCTGCAATGAGGGCTGCTGATTTGTGAGTTAGGAAAAACTCAACCTACACACAAGCCTAACCCGCAAAATGTTGCCTTTGTAGGAACCATCCCAACCCATACTTGTATCTTCCTGCTTTGTACACTACTTCTGTGCCCATTTGTGATTCCAAGACATGCAATCTTTGGTAGCTGGGGAGGAGTGTAGTTCCCCAGTCTGACCAGCACTTAAGCCTAACCCGCTATGGTTGGCCAAATTTGAATATAAATCCGACCAATCGGTGGTCATCCTGTGTGTGAACTTAGGTTTTGGGTCCACCAAGACATCCCTAACAGGGACCTTTCCAGATGGTAAGGGCCAAGGCTCACATTTGCCTCCTGCTGCTGCAGTTTTCGCCTCCTATCGGATTGAGGAGCAAAGTGAAATTTTCCCAGGGGGCAAAAGTGCTTGTCATATGAGCCTCAGGAATAGGTAAATGATCCATTTTAACTTTTTCCGATTTTTTTTATTATTATTGCTTTAGAGAATTCCAGGGGAATAGAAAAAAAAATTAAGAATTCTCTCCCAGAATGCCATATGTTTCTGCATCTGATGCACATGAATAAAAATAAGTGGAAAAATTATACATTTACACATGTTAATTTATTAAGACAACACTATTGGGTGGTCTCCCCCTCCAAATGCCTTTTATTCTGAGAACGAATTTGCTGTTCCTGATTTATTTAGGTTTAACAATCGTCTGTAGGATATTACTGTGCATTTCAATACTCTTTTCTAGAAAATGAAAGAAAGGAAAGGAAAATAAATCAAAGTATTTTGATATTGTGAAGCTTTTGTTGTCATATTCTTTTGGGTTTAGATTTCATAATGACTGTTATTTTTGGCATTTCTGTCGCATTCCTTTTCTATCATCTGTTCACAAAGCTAACTGTGAAGGAAAAATGTGTTTTGAATAAAGGTTACAGACTAAGCATAAATATCCATTTGGAGGGCATTCTAAACCGAGGTAGCCTACATATATTATTTATTTGTTTGCTTCACACAGGTTTCTTTAGTTTTTTTTGGCGGGGGGGGGGAGCAGTAAACTTGTTAAAAATGAGCTTAAATGCTTAAAATGCTTTGTTTTAAATAAAACTGAATACCTGGGCTGGCATAAACTTCAAGAAGTCTTCAACTGGCAACATCCCCAATGATATCATGCCACTTTAGACTTCTAGTCTACTCCCCCATTCTGGTTGCTTGTATTAAAATTATTATATGATAGATGATAATTAAGAAGCTTGTGACCATTTTCAGAGTGAACAGACCATGCTATTGACTATATAATGCATACCAGTCCATGCCTCAGAGGAGCTTACGATCTAAACTCCTTATCACATTCACACTTTCGTCAATATTATCAGGAGCAAATAAATCTGCCTGTAGCTTTTTAGAATGTGGGAGCACATGGGGAAATCATACAATCTCCTTGCAGGGAGCAGCTGGGCTGGAATTGAAACTAAAACTCCAAAGGTATAAAGCAACAATGGAACAAGGCCACAAAAAGGGCATGTACTTATCCAGGGCAGGGCGGAGGTAGTTTGGCACCCTGGCCAAGGGTTTCAATCAGTGCCCGCTCCCGTTCTGTATGACCATTTCCCACCTAATCACATTTTCTTTAACAAAGCAATCTTACAACACATTAATGAATCAAATAGTACCTGTGCCCGCCAGCAGCACCCAAAATATTGCTCCGAATCTGTACCTGTGCCAGCCAACAGCACCCAAAATTTTGCTCTCGATCTGTATCTGTACAGACCTGCCCCCCAAGTCTGTACCTGTGCCACCAGCATTGTCCTCCAAGTCTGTACCTGTGCCACCAGCATTACCTTCCAAGTCTGTACCTGTGCCACCAGCATTGTCCTCCAAGTCTGTACCTGTGCCACCAGCATTACCTTCCAAGTCTGTATCTGTGCCACCAGCATTGCCTCCCAAGTCTGTAGCTGTGCCACCAGCCATTGGCCCCAAGTCTGTACCTGTGCCCCCAGCCATTGCCCCCCAAATCTGTACCTGTGCCACCAGCCATTGCCCTCCAAGTCTGTACCTGTGCTGCCAGCATTGCACCCAGCATTGCCCCTAAGTCTGTACTTGTGCCCCCAGCATTGCCCCCTAAGTCTGTACCTGTGCCACCAGCCACTGGCTCAAGTCAGTACCTGTGCCACCAGCCATTGCCCCAAGTCTATAACTATGCTACCAGCATTGCTCCCAAATCTGTAACTGTGTCACCAGCATTGCCCCCCCAAATCTGTACCTGTGCCACCAGCATTGCCCCCAAGTTGGTACCTGTGCCACGAGCATTGCTCCACTATGTCTGTACCTGTGCCACCAGCCATTACTCCCCAAGTCTGTGCCAGAGCAGCAGCAAAAATATTGCCCCAGATCTGTACCTCAGTCACTGCTCGCTGTGCTCTGCTCACTCTGTTCTCCAACTTCAACAGCCAGCCCAACCCAATCAGAAGAATTGGAACATACTGCCTGACTCTCTTCTCTTCAACTCCAATGTGCCAGGCCAGCACTTGCGGAGTGACATCACCACACGCAGTGTCACTTACCACAGCGCATACGCATACACTTTTCACTTCAACATCACTTCAGGCACTAGATGCAGAAGCCAGGAAAGTAAGAGGGCGGTGGGGACTGGAGTAGAGTGGAATGCTGCTGCTGGAGACAGGGGTGAAGTTAAAAAGAAAAAAAAACAAAAAAATGGAAAAAAAAATTCTTTCCTTTTTAAAATGTTTATTACAGAGAGTCTAATAAGTGAGATTTTACTCTAGAATTTCAGATTCTAAATTTTTTTAATAAACCTGCCATTTTATTTTAAGATTTAATTTCAGCACTAATTTATTTAAATATCTTAATTGCCATATTTATAAGAGAATGCAGATTTATTTGTTTTAAAGTTAAATATTTTTCAACATTTCCATTATAGTTAAACCTGACAAACATTTTTGAGATCAAAATTTTTTTCCTGATTGCTAACATTAATATGAAAAAAAAACATCAGAAGAACCTCAAATAAAAGTCATAATTTTAAAATTCCATTATTTCTAAATTTAATTATGATTAAACCTGACTGAAATATTTTTGGGATCAAAATATTTTTCACGATTACTAGGATTAATATGAAAAAGAAAACTTTGATTTTCTCGAATTAAGGACAAAAGCAAAACCTAAGTTTTAGTAGTAGGCCCCTTAGTTGATTATTTACAAAATAATCTAATGTACTTTTCCATATTCATGTCCTACATACAGAGATTAAAAATATGTTTTGAAAAAAATATTTGTGAAACAGTTGTTCTTTCTCTATATTGGCACCTTGAATGCAACGCTCATTACACGAAACCTGAGAGTGCTAATTTACTCTTCATCTGTGATCTTCCAGGCTTGTTTACCTGGGAGACCATGTGTAACTAAAAGAAATTCCCACAGCCAGAGGTGGGAGTTCAGTCTGTGGGACATTTCACTCAGTGCTGTAGTGCTGTAAAACTTCTTAGTATTCTAATACCTCCACTGTTTAATTACCATGTGCAGTCCATTGGAAAGGAGCAAAGAAAATGCTACCTGACAACTTGGAATGATTCTCACACTGACTCCTAAAGGATAATGGTGAGGGTGAGAATGTATAATGTATCTGCACTGTATGGCCAGTGGGGATGGGCACGTTTTATTTTTAGCTCTGCCTCCTTTTCTGGATTAATGCAAATATATATTAGCTGAAATGATGCTGTTGGATCAATTTATGCAAAAAATGCTATTGATGTGGTTGATTGGGTAGAAACATGTTAGTTACTATAACCAGAAATAAAAAGATTTCTACAAGGGGGGTACAAATTTTTAGCACATGAAAATCTACACCTTGTGCTGAATTAAAAAAGGTCTAATTTACTGTTTCTTGACCCTTGCCAGTCCTTTACTATTGCTGTTTCGCTGCCTGAACCAAGCTTCTGATTCTGTACCTCGCTGACTGATTGGCTATTGACCCAGCCTGTATCCTCAACTATGCTCTGCTCTTTCCCCATTACTCCAGTCACAAGTTCTGGTTCCCTTGCCTGCTCAGAACCTTCACCTTGGTTCTCTTACTTTAAGACTTGTTGGCATTTGAGTAGCGAAGGACACCACCCAACATGAAAGGCAGCTGTTATAGGCAGAAGCGTGAACCGTGACCGGAAGCCTTGTTCTCTGTTCTTTGTTTTGGGGTACCGAACATGACATAAATTACAGGCCATTACCCTTCAATCTGGACCACAAGGCCATGCACATTTTTTTGCTCATGGTGGAACTGGGTTCAAATTGTGAAAAAATGGTTGATTTACTGTTAGGTATGTTTTTTCACTTTGAACTGTAACTCATTATTTATAAATGACCCCTAAGAGATTATTTATGAATATTGTTAAAGACAGTCTTACAACACATGCTCACTAATATCTGGGGGCAGATTCACTAAAGCGCGAAGCATCTATTGCTAGCGCTAATTCACCAGCATGACGTCATTTCGCAACTTCGCAAATTCACTAACACGGACAAATTTTCGCTAGCGAAGTAGATAGATGTGCGCAACTTCGCACCCTTATGCCAGGCAAAGTTGTGCACTGACGAAGGATCGTAACTTCGCAAATTCACTAAGATGAACATGTTCCTCAACGTTAGCAATTACGCTAGACGTTACTTCACCTGGTCAGACCAGGCGAAGTTCATTACAATAGATAGGAGGTTGGAAAAAAAAATGTCAAAGTCCCAAAAAAACGCCGGGGTATTTTAGCATAGGAGGGTGATAGTCTGAAAAAGATCGATAATTTTTTTGGGGGGTTACCCTTCTTCCTACCTACATTTCCTAACATATGACAACTCAACTATACAGGGGGCACATGTAGGGCAATAGGACAACTTTATTTAATTTATTAAAGGTTTCCTGGGCTTGTGTAGTGGAATGTAGTGGCTGTAACATATACTTCTATTCTAAGTTAAAGTTCCCACCATATGCAAATTAGGCTTCGCTAGCATAACAGCGCTCTGCCTAGCAAAGTAACACTAGCGCAACTACGCTACCGTTCGCCAACCTGAGCGTAAATTCGCACTTTAGTGAATTTGCTGGCGAAGCCTACGCTGGTGAATTTTTGGATCTTAGTGAATTTGCCCCCTGGTCTTTCCACATTTTCCCACACCTCTCTGTATGTTTGTCATAGTCTATCTGCCCCTTTTCTCGCTCTAAACCAAAAACATGTACTGCCTTCCCTCATTTCTTCAGTTCTGACTACTCTCTCAGACAGCGATTCTGTTTTGAGGTCAGGGGCCAATGCTTGATCCAACAAACAAGGCATACTTTTAGCCTCATGAAACACATATATGTGGATTAAAGCATAAACTTGCTCACTAGCCAGAAAAGCACAGCAAACCTCTCCAACTCCAAAGCTCATCTTTAGGTGATTCTAGTGGCAAATCTCATTTGAGGATTTTACATAAAGCTACAGTAGATTACATGTTTTTGCTGATTTCCAAAATTTATCTGACCCAAAGATTTGGGGCTAAAGTACTAAGCATTGTCATATGGAGTTTCTGTAGAGTAGTCAATATTACTTGCCTAACAATCATTCTCTGCAGTACTAATTTACAAAAGCCATCCACAGCAACCAATGCCTTCCAGTGCCTTCTTTTGCCCTGTTGCTGGGTTAAAAACCATGCAACACATTGGTATATTTGGTTCTAGGTTGTGACCACTTCCTGCAGTGCTCAAACAAAGTACCTTGCAGGGAGGGGCACTTCCTCTTTGGCCTGCAGCAGTTGACCTGGGCAATTGTTCCACTGAGCCTGGAGTCAACAAGGCCCCAGAAGTGTTAGGCCCTAAAAGGACATCCCCTTTAGAGAACAGGGACCCTGTGAATGAGGTGAAGTCAGTGTTTAGGGTATCTCTATTTATAGCACTTTCTAGTGAGGGTGATTCAGAGAGGCTAGCTAGCAAGAGCAGCTCAAGCTCCACCAAGGGCAATAGAGGGAGTAGCTCTCCCCCAGGCTCTACTTTGCCTGTAGTGCAGGGACCACAGTACTGACAAGGGACTTCAGGCAGTGTTCTTAACCCTGATCCACATCTTCTGTAGGGATCCGGTCCACATGGGATACTACTATGGTGTCTTTCCTTGCTGTATCTGCTACAACTTTGAATGTAGCTGGCATGTGACATACAGTATCTACCTCAGTTGTGAGTATTACCAACCCTGTGGCACGTTCAATAAAGCCTGTTCTACCTGTTTGCAAAGTACCCCTGGCGTCCAACATCTATTATTTTACATCTCTGGCAAATATTGAGTTGTAGTTCAACAACACAAACACATGTATTTCCACTAAGTGAAAGCCCTACCTGGTGAAAGCGGGTCGCATGTGCTTTATCATCACTAGTTGGATTTTGTCTATTTCAGCCAAAAAGGAGTTACACATGTATAATGCAAACTGATTTAATTTTGTGCAGCACAATGCAGCAGTTGTGCCAATAAAAGTAGCAGCATTTAATTTGTGTCCAAAATAAGCACTTTAATGAGCTACTCAGATGGCAAACCATGGCTTCGAATGTGATTATCATATTAGTCATATGGAAAATTCAATGAGCACAAGACCAAATTTCAGCTTTAATAAGATGGGTGGTGCTTCACCCCAATAAATTATGTTATTGATATTCAGATGGACTTGCATTTCTTACTGTATTAAATATGAACCCAAACAGATTCCTGATTGTGATGTTACTGTAAAAAGGAGAAATGCAGTCATCTCATAAATCAGCATGGGGCTTCCAACTTAATATATTTAGCTGCAATTACTATTTATGCCATTAGAAATCTGCTTCTCTGTGGTTATGTTCCTTCCTATGCAAATGGTTTATTAGCTGCTGTGGATACTGGAGTCAGATGTTTGCACTGCCTTTAACTGTGAAACACAATGCAGTTGCAATTATGCAAAGATGGTGGAAAAGGGGAACTCATTTACAACATACAACCTATAAGAGCTTAAAGCAGCTTCAGGTTGTAAAATGGGTTCGAAAGTGCAACAGCCTGACTTTTGCTGGATATAGTTTACAGCCCACAGCTGCTCGATGGCTGCGCATTGTGGTGTTGCTCGCGGTACTCCTTGCCCTCGAAAAAAAAATTAAAAAAAGTTCCAAGAATTTAATTGAACTCTGGGGAATTAAAAAAACAGTGTGCTCGAAATTAAAGTTTTGAATGGAAAATGGAGGCTGAAATCGGTGGAAAATGGAAATAGACTCTCTGTGCAGGTTTTCTACTGTTGGCAGTGGGTTTCATATGCATCAATGCCCTCAGTACACTGAAAATAACCTGTACTGTATGTTGGCCTGAAGCTTAAACAAAGTGCAGGGGGGCAGATCATTTCTTTTTCCCTTATACATTTTAAAGAACATGTAATGAATCCCCTAATGTACATGTATAACTAGAAAAGTCCCTTCCACAGATTTATATATCAATAAAGAACAGTTCTGATCAAGAAGCAAAACCCTGGTTGTGCTTCTATGTTAGCACCTGCAGCTAATATAAAGGTATATTGCTGCTTTTTACCTTCTAGTTCTCTCTCTCTCTCTCTCTCTCTCTCTCTTTATGTAAGTATATATATATATATATATATATATATATATGTGTGTGTATTTAAATTTAATAAAAATCCCTTATTCTTAATAGGAAATTACAATGTCTACCTCTTGAAATAATAGCATTAGCTTTGCATAGGAAATTATTCTTCAAATCTCCTTTATCACAGCTGTATCCAAATGATTCCCCATCCTGGAAAAGAACAGATGTCACCATTATCATATGAATAGAAGTAGCTTCTACTGTGAGGTTATATAGCATCATAATTTGTCTTGGGAATAGCTGCTTTAGTAATGATTGTTCTGCTACTTTACTACCCGGAGCAGTAGGGGGCACTATTTGAATTTTAATGAGAGCTTATTAGTTGAATATAATATAAAACAAAAAGCATGTACTAGCATATAGGTTGAACTTAAACAGCCAACTGCTTACTACTAGTTTAATGCACAATGTATAATATTAATGTAACATGGAAGGCTGCATTGTATTCCCTTAGCTGACGGACTCACATATGGGGTTTATATATGAATCTAAGTGCAGCATGCAATCTCAGGCACAATTTGCCATGTTTACCCAGAATGCAGCATTTTCCACTTGCCATTTCTGGCATGTGTTGATGTGTATGAATTCACTAGTCGCAGTTGGGTTTTGATTTATATCCTTTATATTATGTTCAAATAAAGACTTAGTAGTAGTGATGGACGAATTTATTCGCCAGGGGCGAATTCCCGCAATTCGCCGCTGGCAAATAAATTCGCGAAACGCCAGCGAAAATTAGGCAAAAAAACGCGATGCGTGACGAAAACGACGCAACGCGTCGTTGGAAATTGACGCGATTGACGCGTTTCGTGAATTTTTTCGACAATTCACAAATTTCACTGAAAATTCCCGAATTTTTCTGCGAAGCGAAACGGGTGAGATTCGTCCATCACTACTTAGTAGTTTTCTAACATGAGTAGTTTACTAAATAACTACTAGTTTTTGGAGTGCTGAATACATTTCTATACTTGCATTATGGAACTCAACTGATACTAGGGATTTAGTTGCACTTCGATGCATATGAATTACAGCATTTAATATCCTTCAGAAATGTGGGCAAAATTTGACATTTTTGTTGTGAAAATTGCATTATTTCCTGTGCTTGTGGTTAAAATTTTAGGTGCAAGTCTGCTTCACCCGCAGTGAAAACCAAGGAGTTACAACCACTTCATTAGCTACAACTACCTTAAATAAAATGTGTTTCATTTATAATATAGATCTCCAACCATGTTCTTCTAATACAGGTATGGGACCTGTTATCCAGAATGCTTGGGGTTTTCCGGATAACTGATCTTTCTGGAATTTTGATCTTCAATCCTTGTCTGCTAGAAAAGTCTCTAAACATTAATTAAACCCAATAGTATGGTTTTGCTTCCAATAAGGATTAATCATATATTTTGGGATCAAGTACAAAGTACTGTTTTATTACTACAGAGAAAAATTAAATCATTTTTAAAAATTTTATTTATTTGGATAAAATGGAGTCTATGGGACATGGCCTTCCTTTCAGTTATTTGGAGCTTTCTGGATAATGGATTTCTGGATAACGAATCCTATTCCTATTTAAAATCCTAATATCAAATATCCTTAGATTACCTAATATCCGTTGGATATCTGGGGACTCCAAATACTTGTTTTTTGAAAGACAGGCCCCCTTTTTCCCCCCTGTACAAGCAGTGAATAGAATTCTGTTGTGTTCAAGTAGACCAGACGTCTACATTCTAGAGAGCTTACTGCAGCCAATAAAGTCGCCTAAACCTCTTTCCCCCACCTTTTATGAATTCTGCTGTAAAAGCAAATCCCCATTTCGAGACCTGTTATAATTGTGAGACAGTTTTCAAGTGCCAAATGTGTCAACTCTGCATTGAAAACATGGACATGTTTAAGCACTACCATATGTTCCATAGCAAGAAAGAACCTTGGACAAGTTAATAATCCCCACTCTTTTTCTGTTTTGGGGGGCCAACATGTTAATTTCAGTCTTCTCAACTTTAATACAAAGTTATTCATTTCACTGGCAGTAATGTATGCGACTTGATGGTTTATTAATAAATGATTAGTCGTTTTTGACGCGACGCGGCATCGAAAATGACGCGACGCGCATCGAAAACGACGCAACGCGCCGCGCGTAGTTTTTGACTCGTTTCGCCAATTCGCGAATTTTTCGGCGAAACGGGTGAGATTCGCCCATCACTAGCAAAGAGTGATATTTTGATTGTGGCGAGAGATTGACAGCTTGTAAAAAAGTAAAGCTTTTCATTTCAGCGATCCCCATGAATATGGTAATGACTATATGCAAATAGTGATGGGCGAATCTACCCCGTTTCGCTTGGCGAAAAAATTCGCGAAAGGAGACGCGGCACATTTTTGACGTTTTTTTCGCGAATTTTCACCAGGCGAACTTTCGCTGGTGTTTCGTGAATTTATTCGTCAGTGGCGAATCGCGTGAATTCGCCCCTGGCGAATAAATTCGTCCATCACTATATGCAAACGGTTTCTGATAACAGATACAATTTTAAAAAAAAAGCTAATTTTGAGCTTTTGCTGTAATTGCATAATTACATGTGGACAAGCTTAAACTGCGAGCACTCACCCAAATCTATCCAATGGGTCCAGTATACACCAGTGCTGCATGTAATCATGCACCAGGATTCAGACAAACTTAATGGGATACAAACAGCATCAATTGTACAGAGCACACAGTGCCTGGAGTGATCTTCGTTTATTGAGACTTATAACTCAACTTACCCCATGCTTAAAGCGTTTTGTGGTGTCTCGCCACTTCCTCAGAGGCTGGCTGGCTTCTGAGAAAGTGGCAAGACACCACAAAACCCGTTAAGCGTGGGGTAATATCACATTCATGTAACAATGATTTTATCACTCCAGCCACCGTGTGCTCCCTATAATTGTTGCTGTTTGTATCCCAATTGCATAATAACGAATTGCTCAGACAGGTAAGCAGGATCCAGTAACTAGTGAGCAACACAGGAACAAGAACAGGAGGATATAACTGGCTTTCTTCTAAATACAGGGACCATCATGTAGGCAAATATGGCACTCAAGCACCGGCACATGAAAGTACTGAGCTTGCATTATTTGGCAGTTTGCAGTGCACCAGCTATGTATGAAACCTATCTGACCATATGCCCTTGTTGAAATTGTATTAGTCGTGCTTTATCATTTAAAGAAAAGTTTCATGTTTCAAGCATTGTGTGGTTCCTATAAAAAGTGGAGAGTTTTCACATTAGAACACATGTTAACCAAGACATTTTTATTCTATTTGGTCTAGGCTGGGAAGCAGATGTTTCTTTCTTTCTTTCTTTCTTTCTTTCTTTCTTTCTTTCTTTCTGTCTTTCTTTCTTTCTTTCAATTTCAATAATTGAAATGCTATGGAAGGCATAGAACTTAATATTTCTATTCAGAGGTTTCCATGACTTTCTTAAATGTGTTACTGACTCAGCATACTATTCAATTTTTACCTGCTGTCACTGCCCGCCTGTCAGCGGGACAACAAACCAGGGGGAGGTGTGACAAGCAGCTGAGCCTACTAAGCCAATACAGCCAATCATGGCAAATAGAATATGTGGCCAGCAATAGCACAAACCCCTGAGGCAACTCATGGCGTGTACAAAGAGACATCAAAAAGTCCAGTGTAAGACACATGGCTCTTTATATTAAGTGAGTACAAAGAGAGGTACAAATTACTAATTGCAACACATTGGGCAGTTTCTGACACATTGCAGCATTCAGTCCATTTGACATCAGAATAATGTGTTTGCTTGGTTTTTTTCTAACATCTGTAACAATACCTGGTGATCTAGTGGGAGGTTGGGTATGACTGATGCTCTCCTCACATAACCTGTTTGCAGTGCCGGTCTTAAGCACATTGGACCAATTTGGCCCAATTGGGCCCCGCTCTTATGGGGGCCCCGCTCCAGTGCAAGATCTCATTCCTATTCCCTTAATCCCCCAGTAGCCCAGGCTACCCCCAATCTAGATTGGCCCAGCCTGCTCAGACCTGATTGGCCCAGGCCACAGCTGAACCTGATTGGCCCAGCCCACCCCCAAAACCAATTCAACCAACCCACCCCTAACCCAATTGGCCCAAATAACAAGTGACGTGCATTAATGTTGTTTATATAATCCATGGTGCTGCACAAGCACAGTGTACAGTGGTAACCAAAATTTGCAAAATTCTTTAGCGTACATAGATAAAAAAGTGAGGGAACATTTTCTCCCAGTTGTCCAGCCTGCCCCATCCCCAAATGGCAGCCATCACTTGGACAGAAGAGAAAGCAGGCATTATTTGCCCATCCAGCTCTGTGACCCTGTGACAGACAGCAAAGTTCCTTCTAGGGGGCCCCGCCAAAATGGTTCCAATTGGGCCCCGCACTTGGTACAAATGGCCCTGCCTGTTTGGAGCACACATCCATGTGCAGGTTTTTTTTCGATGCACCACGTCTTAGATAATCACAGTTGGCAGGAAATTCAAATATGTATTTCAATGTAGGTCTTTTCTAGATATTTCCTGGATGCAGTTTTTCTGATTCTATTCCTTGACCTCTGCCTCTCCTTGACCAACACTGTATCGCTGCCTGAATCAACATTTGCCTGTTTCTGACTTTGTACTGTGCTGACTGATTGGTTTTAACCCGATCCATTTCTTCAACTATGTCTAGCTGTATCCCCATTACTCCAGTCTCATGCTTGGTTCCCCTGCAAAGTGCAAAGGCAGCTGTTATAGCCAAATGCATGAGCCATGACTGGAACCTTGGTGTTGGTACTGGGTTTGGGATACCAAATGGGACAATGTCTATGTATTGAGATTGGCTCATGCCGCAGTAGGAACCCTGGAGATCCCATCTGGTTCAGAGGTGGCACTAACTCCACAGTCTGCATCAACAGGTGCAATATCGCTCAATTCGGAATGGGAGTCTGTAGGAAAGCATTGGCATTGAACACAACTAAATGCAATAATTTATGCACAATAGGAATTCTCAAAAAACAGAAGTGCAATATAAATGTGCTGCTGAAAACTCATCAGCAAACTCGAATATGCACAAAAGATGCTGAAGTTCTTAAATCAGATGTAAATTCTAGATTATAACTGCACTTGACCAGCAAAAAAAAGCAACAGCAAACCAAAAAAGTACATAGCCTTAATTGCAAAATGCAATTCTGTGAACTGTGCCTTCTTGGCACATAAACTATGTTCCTCCAAGACATTGATTTTTTAAGAATGTTTATCATTCTTCTCCATGAACGTGTTCTATTCACAATTCTGGAGTTCGCCTTAGGATACCGACATTAGAGTTTGACAGATGGAGATGCCTATCTTTTGCCTGAAGGCATCTAAAGCCACATTTCTTCCCTGAACTGTTCTTAGTCAGCATTAATAAACCACCTACATATTTAGCTTCATATTTGTCAAACTAGGCCTGTCCAATAAAATGTAAAAAAAAAAAAACAATCACAAGAGTGTATATGAAACAAAAAGGGATTTTAAGTGCTATAGTTAAAATAACATTGAATTATCAGATAGGATTTCTTCATGTAAGATCATGTCATGACCTAGACTGTAACTCCTCCTACTTCCTGCATCTTGTACAGTGATTATAATGCAATTGTAAGCTAATGGGATGTGATAATAAAGAATGAACCTAGCCTCTCATAGAGGCAATGGCTGCCTCAGCAAGGCTAGGTGTGCACAAAGAACTTGTCATGATACAATGCATATGCCGTGTAGGTAAACTGCTTCAGCATGGGTCCAATTGACTTTTATAGACTGTAATTTCCATAGGTTTAAGCCATAAGGTTTATTACAAATGTAAGGTTTTGGAAATGGGCTAAGAAGTTCTACAACATTTTTACAACAGAAGGCTCACATTATTACCAAAGATTTTCCTTCCATGGGAAGACTTTCTCTTTTTTCTACTTTTGCAAAGCGGCTGAGCATTTGGTCTCGCTGAAACCTATGAAACTTGCAAGAACCCTATTGTCGTATCCTATAAAAAACATAATTGTGCACTAGATAGAATTTTCCTGGTGCTGCCTCCCTTGTCTCCTCGACACATAACTTTTCAGCATCGAAGAGGGACAAGGAGGGGGCTGCTTCACTAGTGTTTTTAGCGTAATTGAACTGATTTAAAAATCTGAATTTCAGTTCTTAATGTTACCAGGAGTGTCTTTTTGCCATCTCTGGTAACCCACTGGGAGTTGCTGCCTGATGCAAGATTTTCAACCTGCCTCATGGAAGCAGAGCTCCTGGTTTAGCAGATAATTACCATGTTACTAAATCTACTATATACTATTATATTTGGTCCAGGTGCTCTATTATGTGACACTGTTTTTCTGCTTGGAGCGATTTGTCCAACCTTTCCCTATCTTGCTCTTCTCTATGTATTTTATTGTGTCCCCCCTGTTTTTGTTTGCTTTTTGTATTGCATACAGTATACTTGCAAAGTTTTAAATCAACATTGTAAACACAAGGCAATTTCACTCCGCAAGCCAAAAACAAGTCATTGCTTCCATGAACTGACTGATCTGTGATCTGAATTTGTCTTTCCTCTGGTCTAATAAAACATTAAAACCCTGGTCTAATAAAACACCAACTGTAAGGTAACCCAGCACAAAGAAACAGATGCTTATCCTTTATAGAGACCAATTAACGTTTAGGTTGTTACAGGTTCCACTCCAGATTGAATACTTACTTACTTGGAGGTATTTTTTCATGGATTGGTTCAGATAAAATATTCTGTAACAGAAGATATGCCCTATATTTGTCCTCCTAGAGATCCGTGAAGACTTAATTTATTTATTTATTTATTCTGAAATCTTTAATAGCAAGAATATGATGTGAATTGTGGAGGTTGTGCCAAAGGCAACATTAATAGCAGTTATACTGTATCTTCAGGCAGGTCTAGGTGACACACATTCCTTTTCTACTTTTTATAACTACTTTTTACTGGTTGGCTTTTAAACAAGACACAGTTTATAAATAAGATCAGATGCCCCATGACATCATGGGGCTGATTTACTAAGGGTCAAATTTAAAAGTGTTAAATAATTCGAAAATCGACCATTGAATTAAAATCCTTCGACTTCGAATATGGAAGTCGAAGGATTTTTCACCAAATTTGGCATTTCTGCGGTCAAAGAAAAATCTTTGATCACTATGACAGTTTCTGACCTGACACTCACTTACTCCTATACTGAGGCCTCCCTCCAAACCAGGCCTTAGCAGCACATCCCACTTCCAGTGGGTGTACTGGAAAGAGACAGAATCACATGGCACATCCCTTTTTATAACTACTCCCCCTCCCCTATGGGAAAAGGGACCCAGTCTAGCTGACTAACACATTCACTGGGGCATAAGAAAACCTTTACCCTTTTACATAGTGATATCTACTAGCCAGTCACTGAACTGCCAGCAGAATACTTTCACATAGGACAAAGGAAACAGCTTCCCTTGTGTAACTGAGGACATAATCTAGGTGTCACAGGGGAACAAAGGACATAAAGGTTAGAAAAACCTTTACCCTTCTACATTAATTCATAACATTTCCAAAAATACTTGTAGTTTGTTGTTAAAAATTAATTTGCTGCTTATTGTTTGAGTTAAATGCAGTACCTATATTCCTTAAAAAAAACATCCTTGGCTTGTCATTGTTACTTTGATTTTCAGAATGTACATCTGCATGCCTTCTAAAAGATTTTCATTTATTCCAGCAATCTATAATTCACTTCATAATTCCTTTTAGTGCTTTATGTATATTATTACCATTCATATTCAAAATATAATTAACAATCACTTCAAAGGGCCCTCAATGAGCTGACATATTTCAAATACATAAGGTTTGTATAAAGTTAATATTTGATGACCTGAAAAGATATGAACCCTGCAAAGAAAATTGAATGGAAATTGTTAGAAATTTGTATCCAAGTACTGTGACATTGGCCTATTAAATACAATTAAACTAGAAGATTCAAATACATTTATTTTATAATGCATTTATCTATTGTTAAAGGACAAGGAAAGTACAATATATAGAGGTGGCAAACCAAAATGTGAACCTTTTATTTATGGCCAATATATGTCTTATTTAAAAAATGAAGCAGCTTGTGGTACTGTTTCCAAGGATTACTGCAAATGGTGCTGCCATGCTCAGTAACAAAGTACCCTATGCTGGTTTGCTTGTTTTTAAAGAAGAGGTGCACTGGGATAGAAGTTTAGTGATTTGATCATTGGATATGGAGGTTATTGGCTAACAAACTGACATGTTCCAGTATTTTTGCTTAATATTAGATCTTTCAAAAAGTGAGAGAACATTGCTATATATTTTGTTAGATAAAGTCAGGAACAAGGATAGACAAGTAGTAGACCCTAACAATGATTTCTGGAGCCACTCCAAAGTCTGTACCCACATGGGACCCAAAAATTCTGCAAGTAAAATACATCCAACAATCCAATTTGAGTTGAGAGCTAATTAAAACAGAGGTGCATGCTGCTGGCTGAATGTAGACATCTATGTAGACATCTACTTGCAACCCACTTTTAATTCATTTTATTGGACCACCAGGTGGTAGTGAACAGCCAGTAACCAGAGGCAGCAGAAAGCCACCTCCTGTAACATTAAGAGCAGAATTTCTGGTTTTCAAACCGGACATTTGGCTTTGGTGCAGAGTGCTATATCACTCATTGCACTAGCCATGTTGTCCCTGTTTGACCAACTCCAGTGCTAAAGTTTAAAGAGCAGAGTGGGTGGGGGGGCATCGCCCCTGTGGACCAGTGTCCTGCATATTTATGATCTAACAAAAAAGAAAAAGAAAAGACCTATATAATTGCACCTTCCCAACTAATTATCCTGAAACCCATGTGGAGTGTAGTACATAAAACTTAACTTTTAATCAGGCACTTAAACAGGACGGTTTTTGAAGGGTTAAATGCTTATTTAGGCTGCCGAACGTTTCCCCATGGGGTTCTGTGCCTGAGGCACATTGTTCAAAAGAGATGCCCTATACACAACCCGATTCATGAATGTCAGCCAATTTCCCTACCTCTCTCTAATTTTAATAATTTTTGTGTATATTTTTTCACAAATGTCTGGACTCTTTTAAGTGCCTGATTAAAAGTTAAGATTAAAAGTTAAGTTTTATGTACTACACTCCACATGGGTTTCAGGATAATTAGTTGGGAAGGTGCAATTATATAGGTCTTTTCTTTTTCTTTTTTGTTTTGTCATTTACCAATTGACCTTGCACACCATCGTTTTTTCTCCAGATGGTAGGTGCTCCCCATCACTCTGTAGCTTCTAAATATTTATGATCTACCCAAACATTTTCAGGGATGTTCAAGTCAGGGGGTTTTGAAGGCCTTTCCAAAACCTTCAACTTCTTCTTCTTCTGATCTTATCATTTTGGAGCAATGTGGAACACCATTTCCAAATTATCCAAGTCTTCCTTTCATATGAGGGTTTGGTGTTCCATTTCTGGGCAGCACAGATGCAATTCTCTGTGAAAATTACTTGTTCTTCTAGGTCTTGTCATGATTTTCAAAAAATGGCATTTATCCCCATACCTTACTTAACCATAAATCTGGATCTCAAGTAGTATCTAGCAGGGCAGAAAAGGTATTGTCCTCAAATATCCCTGACCTGGCCTTCAGGTTAGGCCTCCTGAGACAAGGTTCTGAGAATCTATTGGATAGGGTATAATCTATATCCATACCTGGATGGGTGAGGTGCCACAAAACCCATTAAACAAAGGATGATTAGGTCCTTATTCTCTTATTCTCTTATTCTACACATGGCAGTGTAGGGAAGCAAGAAATCATGTACATTTAATGGGTAAATACAGAATCAATTAGGGGGGAAATCTTCCACCAGTTAATCTGGCAATAAAGAAAGCCACAATTGCAGTTAAACACTTACAGCTGCGCAGGTAGGAAGAAGGCTTACATTTCACAAATCCCTTGTGCTTAAACACTACAGTTATGCTCATATACAGTACACCGTTCCTTGGAATCACACTATTCAGAAATGCTTTAGCTAAACATTTCTGCTGTCAATTTTGGCTCCACACCACAGTCTAATTCAAGGTTCTAAAATGTTAACTACACTCCCCCTGCTCTTCAAGAAAAAAATTACATTCAGCATGACATTAAAACCAAAAGTTCTAATATTGAGTTTTTGAAAGGAATGTCTTAATTTTACCTAATAACTAAGCTGCTCAGTGGGATCTTGTGCACATGGAAGGAATGCAAAGGTACTCTTTAACAAAAAAAAACAAAACAAATTAAATTGAATCAATAACCTGCTCTTTCTTGTTGAACCCTCCTACCTTTTTCCTCACCACTTTTTTTTCCCCACGCTGAATGTTTCTTATTTTGCTCTAGGCAAACTGCCATTTTTTTGTATTCTCAGAGACCAGATGCAGAGACAGTGCTCCTCTTAGTGAAGTGCAGGAGATTTTATATATTATATAGAAATATAAGAAGCAAGAATGATAATGAAGGTTAATAATATACAGAATTTACTATATGCTCTAATTTCATCTTCCTCTGTATGTGCTGTCAGGCTTTAAAGGTGGCCGTAGATGTAACAATTACATTCTTTCCGGGAAAAGTTCTTTCAAGGAAAGATGCTTTGTTTCAACAAACACATGTAGAACTGAATCATCGGATATACAGGTAGATACAGGTAAATATTACCTGTATCTGACAATTCAGCACTAACAGTGGGTAATTTTCAGGTGCCATCAAAGGCACCCAATCAAAATTCTCCGCCTGGGACCATCAATGAGCCGACCGATATCCAAGCCTTCTGCTGATATTGGTTGGCTCATCTCCCGCCATACAAGCACTGAATATCGTATAAAATTTTGTTTCCTATGATAATATCATTGCGTGTATGGCCACCTTCATATACAAATTTCCAAAGTGATCTGTGAATGTTGTAAGCAACTCCAGTTATTGGAGGATGTAGTGTGTAAAAAATCTTTTGTTCAGAAGGTAGACGACTGGTTGGCTCACTCTCTGAATGGATTGCATTATAATGTTGGGCAATGGGCAATATCCTTTAACAGACTTTTAATGCTAGTAAATGTACAATAGTACTTTTGTTTCTGAATCACCAACATCATTGTATGGCATCATAAAAAAAAATTATCTTTGGCTCATCCCTACATGGGAAATTTACTTTGCATAGGGTAGGGTGAAAAGTGCAAAAACCAGATACATTCTTGAAGGTTTATACACTTTTGCCCTGCCCAGTGCATAGATGAATTGTTACAGGTTTCTACACTCCAAAATTTAGTGTAAAGAACTCTGTTCCCCAAATGAAAGTTGCACTACCTGCATTCAGGGTCTAGAGCAGGGGTCCCCAACCTTTTTGTTCCGTGAGCCACATTCAAGTATAAAAAGAGTTGGAGAGCAACACAAGCATGAAAAAGTTCCCTAGCTGTGTCAAATTAAGGTTTCGATTAGCCATTTGGTAGCCTCTATGTGGACTGGCAGCCTACATGAGGGTCTGTTTGGCTGTGTACATGGTTTTTATACAGACAAAATTTGCCTTCAAGCCAGGAATTTAAAAATAAGCACCTGCTTCGAGGCCACTGGGAGCAACATCCAAGGGGTTGGAGAGCAACATGTTGCTCACGAGCTACTGGTTGGGGATCACTAGTCTAGAGAGATGTAAGCAAAGGAATGTAGGCATTGCCCGCATCAATAAACTTGCATATCCAAGTTAGGTAGTGCTGGTGGGCACAGGCTGTAATAAGGTCATGTACTTGCTACCTGGCAGGTGGTAAGGATAGGACTGCCTTTTACCCACTAGCACCTCAAACTGATTTTTTATTCTGTGGGAGTTGTATGGTATCGCCAAACCCCCAACGGAAATTCTCTTTAAATAATTGTGATTTTGCTCTTGCACTTCCATCTGGCATCTAAGTGATGTACCCTCTTTGACTTGTTAAGATACTTGATTAGTGTGGCTAGTAGGATGAAAATGCAATGCTAATTTGGGCAAATCTTGTCCACAATTAGTAAAGTGTGCAACTAACGGTAATGAGCATGGTTACACTTCGACCTACACAGCAGGGCAGGGCCTTCGCCAAGTGGAAGCACTTCCCTAACATACCCAGGCAAACAGTAGATGACACATATAAGATAGGCGCCAGGAGGTTCTTGGTGCAAACAAAACTTTTATTATGTCAGAGACAAATATCCTCAGGTTTACTCATGCAAGAGTTGAGCATATAGTATGAGCATAGATGTTACACAGATGCAGCACTTCAGAGTAGCTGCACCCTTCCGAAGCCTTGATAGTCTCCTTTTCCTCCCGGAAGTTCCAGGACAGCAGCTTCTACCCTTACAGTCCCTCTTCACTAAGGTCCCTGCACTCAGGCATTTCAAAACATGTGTGGAGCTACTCCCTTCTATCAATCCTGGGTGGCACTACAACTGCTCATGCTGCTAAAACTGCCTCACTCTCATAGAGAGTCTATCACCAAAACTCCCCTAGGCTAGCTATACCTCATTCATGGGGTTGCCTGGTCCCCGACTTGGACACATGCTTTCTGGGCCTTGCTGCACCCAGGATCCCCTGGGCACACCCAGCTGGATCAACATCCAGCAGCAAAGAGAAAGCTGCCACTCCCTTCCTAGCACTATACAGTGTAATGCAGGAAATGCTCACAACACCCTTTGAGCAATAACTACAGGCATGCAAATACTTAAATTGCAACACAGGCTTTTGCCTGGAAATTAAGGAAGGTAAGGATTTAACTTTATAGGTGCTTGTAAAACCTGTAGGTCCATACACAAGCTTACATCTGAGTACACTGAGCCTTCCTGGAATGTAAACATGAACATTAATGAAGTTTGCTTGCTGTCCAATTGCCTGCTTTCTCACCTGCTGATGCACCTGAAATCACCACTCATAATAAGTAGGTTTAAAGGATAGAGATAAGATTTTTTAAGAAGCAGAAAAGCTTCACCTGCTAATTAGGATGTTCAACTTCTAAATTGGTGCTAGGGATTATTCTTTAACTCCCTACACCAGGAAAACCAAGTGCTTTCTCCTCCTAACTGAAACTGGAGCTCACATGAAGCTGGAGGCAGTGCTCTGACAATAATAATGTGTACAGCACTACTAATGTAGCACTGATTCTAGTCCACTGGATAAGATGATCAGGACTGCTTTCCATAAATAAGCAAAGGCCATTGCCTCTTGCTTTTGCCTCTTGCACACTTTGCTTATATGTTTGGAATTTGGTTTACACAGAAGTAATGGGTCATTTACAGTAACAAGGTACAATTCAGATGCAAGTAATTATTTATACGCACAATGCAGAATTTTTAACCACCATTTTGGCATAATTGCAGTCATGAGCAGTTTTACAAATCTGAAGCATTATTAAGGAGAATTTCATTATGCAGGAGGTTAAACTGGTGTAGGGGAGTACAAATAAAGATCTTCCATTAACTTCAGCTATTGGCTTAGTCTGTAGAGTACTGGGAGGTTGAAGGTGTTCCTCACTTGAGATGAGGAATGCCCTCAGGCAGGTGGATGTTCTATGGGTTTCTGCAGTTTATAACATGGAGGGGATGCCAGGCTTTAGCATCTGTTTGGACTCAAATTGCTGGAGAAACATGGATAGGGTAAGAAAGCCCAAGATAGAAAGCCTCAGTAGGCGGAAGAACTTTAGGTTGGGCTAAATACTGTGTGGGTAAACTCTGTAATAACTAATTCCAGGAGTGAATGTTAGGGTAGCTAGTAGAACAGTCTCTAATGAGATAAGAAAATAACCAGTTTGAGGGCCTTGGGGCTGTTACCTGTTGATTGAGTACTATATTTTGATACATAGAAGCTCTGTAGCTTCTACATATTGTAATTTATGTGCAAGGGGAGCATCAGTGTTTTTTTTAATAAATATGTATATATATATATATATTATAAATATATAAAAATAAACAATGTACAATTATCCCGTGTTCACTAATATCTTGCCAATTCTTTACATTAATATAATGCAGCTACGAAGGGAAGGTTAGGTGGTAAATGAGTGTAGAGGTAAGTGCAGAAGGATTCGTGTAATTACTGGCCCAAAGCTTTAATTTCCTCCAAAATTAACACAAAGAGGGGCGGATGGGGAGACGGAGAAGTGGGTTTTGGTCCTCTTCTATCTCAAGGATATTGCAGATGATGCAGTCACAAAGTATACTGTGAATCAGTCTGAGGCAATCTTGGATGCTCATCCTGTCTCTCTCCTTAGAATGAGGCAGTTCATGGAAAACCACAATGAACACAGTCCATAAGTTGTGATGAGCGAATTTGCAGTGAATTCCCGAGATTTGCTGCAGGCGAATAAATTAGCGAAACACCAGTAAAATTTTGCCTGGTAATGTGCGCCAGCTTCCAAAAACGGACGCCCACATCCAAAAACAGACGCCTGCGTCCAAAACAAGAGTCGGGCGGAGTTTTGCGAAGTTTTCGCCATTTCACAATTTCTCTAGAAATTCACAAAAAATTTGTGAAGCAAAACGCCCCAGATTCGCTGATCACTATCCATAAGGTACCAGGCTTCCAGAATTGCCCCTTATGTATGGGTGCCCTGAAACAATCCATACAACACTGTGTGGTGAGTAAAAAAATTCCTGGGCACACAGACTCTGAATTCATATTCCAGGGCATCAAACAGTGTAAATAGTCAATTCCAAAAAGTGTGCATAGATGTTTCTTCATGAATAATGCATGGAAGGCAATGCCGGTAACAACACGGTATGAGCATGCATGAAGGTTCTAAGGGGAAGTCCACCTTGAATAGCCATCCACGCTATGTCCTTGTTTGTAAGTCTATCTGAAGAGACATTCTCCCAAATAGTCATTGCTTTGTCAACAGGGAGTCCTGGAATAATCCCCAACACATCCTTGGCTCTGATCAGTGGAAGCCAAGTTGTTTTTGGCTTCCACAAGTCGGGCTTGACTCCAGGTAAAACCAAGTGGTGCTCCAGTTGTTATTGTTGGAGCTGTCCCATTTGTCCCACCCTACTATACATGATACATTTTAATTATTGTGTGATTCATTTTACTCCAAACCTTTTACTTTTTCTAAGTGTACAGTAAACTTTTTTAAAAAAGGTTATAAAAATGTCCCATAGTACTGGGGAGATTATGTTTACAATTTCTGTAAGGGAATTAAGTGTAATCACTGAAAAGAAATAATTTGTGATAAAGTATTATTATAATTATGTATCACTCTTAAAAAAAGTATATCTTTAAAACATGTTTAGTCTCATCTCAGCCTTTTACAGACCAGCCCTCTGTGTTTTTTGTCCAGTCATCTGAATAATTACAGCTGTTTGAATAGGTTGGCAGTGACCTGAATTGCATTCAAATAAGACAGTTAAAAGCAAATGCTGGCAAACATGCCTGTTTGCAAGCGGTGGGGATTTGATGTGTAAGCAAAATTTTTATATTCTACAATTCCACAATAGCTGTGTTGGACACACTGTCATTAATGATATAATAATAATCATAAACTGGTTATATTTGGATAAAGTAGATACTGAGGTTGTTATGTACTGCATTAAGATTAGAACTGGCTGATAGACTCTGATATCCACTGGTGTTGGAAGGGTGCCGGAATCTATTATTAAAGGAGAATTCAACACCTTTGTGCAAAAAACCTTTTACCGCACCAGAGGCCACCCCTTCAGACTAGAAGAAAAGGACTTTCATTTGAAGCA
>CM044440.1:119422100-119437711 GCA_024363595.1 Xenopus borealis | reverse complement strand
GGCCGTAAGTTCAGGGTTGTCCAGCAGCAATAGGTGCACTTGAACAGTATTTATCAGACAGTACACCAGTACCGGTACCAGTTTCTGAAAACTTTCTGTAATTTGTATTTTCATACCTTAAGTCTACAAGAAAATCATGTAAACATTGAATAAAACCCAGAAAACTGGTTTTGCTTCCAATAAGAATTAATTATATCTTAGCTGTAATCAAATACAAGGTCCCTTTTATTATTAAAGAGAAAAAGGAAATTATTTTTAAAAAATTTGGATTATTTAGATAAAATTTGATTGATGGCCTTTAGTTACTTTGAAGCTGGATAACAGATCCCAAATCTGTATAGCAATACCAGCCCCTCATTATTATATTTTTTCTTCTGATAAGAGGGCCGCTTTGCAATAAGCAGTGATGTTATAGCTGATCTTTAGTAGCCAATAGGAATCAAGCTGAATTCTATAAAAGTAAGATATTCATAATTAAAAAAAAGAGAGGAACATTTAATTCCATAGCCACTTTTTTCAGCAAACCAATAATATAGTTTATTTCCCCATTTATTTAAAAAATGCATTAGAATGTTTCCTCTGTGTTTTATATAAAGACAAGCATAATGGGTGATATTGGAAATATGAAAAGATGATATAAAGCAGGTTAGACTTACACTGATGTAATTTAATAAAATTAGTAAATGCAAGAGGCTATTTGACTTTCATGAGTGTATACTTTATGCACTGCAGTCATTACATAAGCATCTCATTTCCAACTGAATCCCATAACCTATTTATGAGCTGAATAACAAATTCACCAAGCAGAATCAACTGAATTTGGAATTTCTAAGTGCACTTTGAAGTAGCATTCACACGAGATGCATTAAATTATATTTGCTTTATAAAGATGTTTTTTTGTAAAAAACGTTTGTGATAAACAGAGAAGATTAAAAAAACACTTGCTCTAAAATGAGAGAGTAAAGTATTATTTGAAAAAACAAAAATGCAAATTTTATAACAATCTAAAAAAGTTTTTCTAACTATTATACAAAACATATAAAGCATGAAAGGTAGCAAATTACATCAGGTTGTCTGTTAACTTGAGACTGTTCTGAGCTCTCTTCCTGATGTTCAATTTCTGGATTATTTCATTGCCAAGCTTTGCCTGCCCTGACCGATGCCATCTCATTCTGCCTCCTATACTCAACAGTGCTCACCCTCTGTAGATTAGGTGTTAGATTTTGCGAAACAAGAAATCTGATTTCATCTAATTTGAATGTCCACCTTCCAACTGCTCATCTTGGCCTGCTGTGGTATAAATACTTTCATTGCTAATGGGTGGGGTATTAGTGTGGGCATCACAACTTTTAGAGAAGATCAGGCCACTCAGGCCCAGATTTGTGGCCAGACTGCAAAGCCCCCTGGCCTAGGGTGGCATAAATAAAGGGGCGGCATGCCACCCAGCCACAGGGGTAATTGGCTTGATTCTGGAGCACTAAGTGCTAGATGCTTAGTGTTCCAGTAAGAAAGTATGCATACACAATCTTCTGGGAGGGAGGGGGGGTGCAGGTGGATGCCCTCAGGGGAAATCCATGCCTGAGGTCACTGCTGTATAAAACAAAAAGTTTAAACTTTAGGGTAATCAAACCAACAGGCAATATGACTACTGATTCACCAATGAATTCACCAGATGCAAGATCACAGCAAATTTCTGCATTTCACCATGGCAAATAAATTTGCAAAGCTGCAGCGAAAAAACTATTTTGAAGCTGACAATTTGATGCGCGTATAAAACTGTCAAGCAGACGCCCATTGACTTTAATGCATTTGGACCAAATAGATGTGTGTCAAATTGTCGCAGGCGTCAAAATTGTTCAGGGTGTCAAAATTGTTGTGGTTGTCAAAATTCGTGTTTTGAGATTTTTTTCGGCGAATCAAAACAAATTCACCCATCACTACATATGACATAGAAATTAGAACTGCAGTAATCAGATACTGGAGAGGCTGGCTAGAATAATGAAGCTCTGATGACAGCCTTTTGGCAAAGGCTATCTCTAAACTGAAAGATGACCTGGCTTCCCTAGAAAATTTTATTGAATTTAGTGTATCAAAACGTACGCCTGTCTTCATGAATAGCAAAAAGAGGTAGAATGTTCTCTCAATCTATACTGGCTCCAGCCTTCCTAAAACCTTATTTTCTTCTTCTGCTCCATTACCTTCTGGAGCAGTCCATGTAAACTGGAGGCATCTCAGTGATCAAACAATGTAGGCATTTAGTTGGCTTATGTCTGTATAATTGTGAAAAAGAACTGTCCACCAAAGTGGATAAACTGCAAGATCAAAGTCTTTGGAAAGATGCATCTGGGCAGTGTAGAATTCTCTTCTCAACAAATCATACCTTGGCTTCTGCTGTCTGAACAAATAAAGATAAACTTGAGTCAAGCTTCCTTCACTCTAAAAATGCTTGCAATTGTATTGACAACTTTTCCAAGCAACAAGGTTTTCTGCTTCAGTTGTTATCTGCACTTTTGCATGCTTTGTCTATAGACTACAAACTTTTGACCACTGAAATCAAATTAGATTCAACTGTGAAGTTGTTTTTAGGGGAATTAAGAAACACAGTATTTCATACCCATGTGCAGCTGATCCATACCAAAAATACTGGGACTGCTCTAATTGTGGTCACATGTCTTTTTCATCTTGGAAGCAATACTGCCTTCAACACTGTATGTCTGCTGTCCCGACTCATTGCCAGATTGTTGCATCCACTGCTCTAGAGTTCCTGTCTGTAATGCATGAAGTTATATCACCTCCACTGCCTGTTCCAATTCTGGCTTCACATCATAGTTTTGTGTCAGTACACCTGCTTGGTCACAACTCCTCTGTGTGTTTCATTGTTGGCATTCCAGTACCTGTCCCACAGCCTGCTTTATTGTTGACTCACCATGTGCTCCATGAATCACCTTATCTGTTACCTACTGCTCATAGATAAATTAGGGGGGCCCTCCTGGAAGGAAGGGGGGTACAGTAATGTGAAGCTGAAGCCCACAGTCTTGACTGTTCACTTTGCTCCCCACTGCCTGCTATGAAAATTGAGTAGAGTACCTACAGTTAGGGATGAGCAAAATATTTTGACTTATTTCACCAAGAAAAAATTCCTATAGCCTATAATGGATATTAAATTGACTTCAATGCGTTTGCCAACTTTTTTGCTGTTTGTGAATTTTTGGCAAAGCAAAACAGATCAGATTCAGCACACATGCTTTAATAGACCTATTGTCCAAAGTATTTTTTTTATCTATTTAGAAGGTTTCAGACAGCATCAGAGAAATGAGGTAATGAACATGTTGATGAAGTATTGAATGTCAATAAAATCCCACTATTTCATTGACCAAACAATAAGCCAGTTACTAAAATATAGATGACTACTTCCATGGCCAATTGAAAGGTTTCATTTTTGGTAGTTTGTCTGGTCTGCATGCAAAGTCTTTATAAGTAGGGCGATGAGAGTAAAACCAGGAAATAGTATCTAAAAACCTTTCATTAGATAGGAGTGAAATATAGAAAAATATGATTTTTTTTTTTAATCGACCCTTGGGTGCAAATTCACTAAAGCTTGAAGCGTCTAAGGCTAGCGATAATTTGCCAGCATAACGTCAATTCACAACTTCACCAATTCACTAACAGTGTCCCTGGTGAAAATTCGCTAGCAAAGGACTACGACTTGCGCAACTTCGCACCCTTACGCCAGGCGAAGTTGCGAACTGATGAAGGGATGTAACTATGCTAATGAACATTTTTGTGAAAGTTACCTCTTACGCTAGACGTTACTTTGCCAGGTCAGACCTTTCTTGCACAATAATTCTAGGCAGTGTATATTATTATTAACATCACCATACTTATACAGTTATATGATGTCAGGAAATAACAGACAAAATAAATGCTGATACTCAATACTGACAGATGCACATAGCCCAAAATTCAAAGTTATTATAGAGAAGATGTTTTATTTAGATACATCCCAGTATATTTGATTGTAATGGGATCTGACAGAAGTCAGCACAGGCAATTTTCAGTATGGGGAGTTCAATTTAATTTCTTCCTAGTTTATTGCATATTTATTTCCAATAAGACAGATGCATCACATTGTCTTCAAAATTAACTGTATCATCTGGGGTTATGTGCTGATTTGTGTGCTTCCAAGCTGTTCATATTTCTTGAAAGCTGCAGGTTGGTTAAATTATGTAAAAATTTAAGTGTGACTTGAATTTTATAAAACCAGAGCACTAATGTGTATGAAGATGTTACCTGTGTGTGATCTACCACTACAAAATGCATTGTAGGTTAATGTGAGAAATGTCAGTTATTCAGAAAAAAATTCCAGCACATTTTCTTTAATTTGAAAGCATACTTCAGTTTGTCAGCAATTTACATCTTTTATAGGAGGGAGCAATTATTTTAGTTGCACATCTGTGAAACTGGCAGAGATAGAAACAATATTGCCTTTGATAGAATGTTCTGTGCTGGAGTCATGCACTATATAGGCTCTTATATGTGGGTGTTTCTTTTAAACTCATGTATATTGTTTTTAAATGCTTTGTTTATGTAACAAAGTATGGAGGTTTGTTTTCGTTCCAAGCTCAACCCTCAGTTCTATTGATAGCTCAACATGTGACAAGTGCAAGAAAATGCATCACGATGTATCTAAACAAATGCAATTTTGAATGTTCATGAGTACAACCAGGAAGAATGTAATTTAATCAATTAATGAATGTGTTTATTTGTGCTCAAACCTGCATTTAAATTCTTGTTAGATGCAGAAAAAAAACTGAAAAAAACTCTCTGTGTAAGAGCCCTTATGAAAATTTCCATAGAAGTCAAAAAAGGACACAAAATATAATACATAAATATATATCTGAGGGGCATGGGAGGACAAATTACTAAACTTAAGCAATGCTGAGGTTCTTAAGTGGGTAGAATGAAATGGAATAAGGATGGTAAAAACTAAATTAAATACAAAACAAGCAGGCTTGGTGGATTTTAGAGACTGGGAAGAAGAGGTAAGTAATTTAAATTGAGCAACTGTTGGAGTATAAAACACATTTATACGTCCTCAAATACCTTTGCCTCTACACTTGCAAGCCAAATTTTCAAGTACTTTTTCTAAGTCAAACTCAAAAATTGCAAATGTGTGCATATGTAATAAAACATTTGAATTTATAACATGAAAAAGACTTGAACACAGAGAAAACACATTCTACCCATCATTTTCAACGAGTCAGCCACATTTAGAATTAATCTCAAAAACTGAAACTAAGAAATAGCTGGAATTTGGCTAACATAACTTCCATTTTCCGATGATAAGTTTTTCAGGTTTTTTTGCACTTAGAAATCTCAAAAATTAGAGTTTTGAAAACTTTTATTCAAATTTGAGATCTTTGCTGCAAAAAAAGGCCCCTGATATAAACTATCACTTTTAACAGAATTCATATTACAGAGAAATGTATTCTAGCAGTAATTAAAAAAGACCCCATACATTATGTATCTATGGGGCAGGGAACTCCTTATTTGGCTTTTATCACAGCCCTTTAAGGGATACTGTAATTGCATAATGAACTTTTTTTTTATTAATGGGCAGAATGGGGGCTAAGTAGTTAATACTTGTGCAATGAATCAGCAGGGTCCCCAAATCCAGACAGAGATGCAAGAAGGTCCCCATGTCTGTATGGGATACTTGAAGGGACTCTAGTTCCCTCCCAAACCCCAAAAACATACAGGTAGATTAACCAGGGCAGTGAAACATAAAGGAAAACATTTTACACAAACATTAGTAGTGTTATTCTTTTTCTTGTCAGGAAAGAGACTCAGTAGTGATGGGCAAATTTATTCGCCAGGGGCGAATTCGCGGCGAATTCCTGCGATTCGCCGCTGGCGAATAAATTCTCGAAACTCCCAAAAAAATTCGCCAAAAAAAATTTGCAGCGCAAAAACGAGTCGCGTGTCATTTTTGACGCGACGCGCTGAAAACGACACGACGCGCGCCGTTTCGCGAATCGGCGAAAAATTCGCGAATTTCTCTGGAAATTCGCGAATTTTTCGGCGAAACGCGGCCGTTTCGCCCATCACTAAGACTCAGATGTCAATGATTTCTATAACTGCATAAGTGTAATGCATCCATTCATATTGCTTCAGCTGAGCTTCCTTTTCTTTTACTCTCATTGTGAAATCGTGCACTTCATTTAAATTTAATGACCCATTCAGATAACTGACACTGCTTTGTTTTTCGGAGTAAAAGAGCATGAGGATATATCTCATAACTCTTGCTATGAAGTAAGACACAAATTCAGTTATTTGAAAGAAAGAAAATAAAGTAAGTCACATTATCAAAAAATGGATTCCTCCACTGGTTTAAATGGCAGTACTTCTTTAAAAAACCATTACTGGTGACTAAATCATCTCTAAATCATCCATTGCTCGGTGCACTATTGTAGCCAACTGTATTTAGTCATTTTTGGGTTATGCAGCTACAGAAACCTATCAGGAAAGCTAGTCCCAACTGCAACTTACATTCACTACTTTCTTGGACCATGTGGTGTGTGTAGTGGACTTTTCTCCCCCTTAAAATTGACTGAATATGTTTATTACAGAGCCTTTACTTCCTTAAATACATTGAAGGAGTGCAGGATGTGTATAAAGGTGGATTGATTTTTTATTCCACATTTTCATAATTACCAGAATGCTGAATATATTTCACAGCCAGGTTTTTAAATAATTCAATGATATTCACATTTACAAAGACAGAATTCTTTGAGTAACTGCACTATTTATACATCCTTTCCATACCTATTCAGCATAAAATGAGTCTTTAACAGCTGCATTAAAAAATATTTCACCCAACATTTCTGCTAAAACATTATGAAATGTAGGATTAATATGTTATTCAGACTCAAGATTGCCAAACTTGGAATTAGTATATAACTCTAGATCCTATATTGCAGTGCTCAGATTTACAGCATTTTAGTTACAGTATTTTCCCAAACAACAAACTCTTGGACTGTTCCTCTGAGTTGTATATAAAGGATGGCCACATACATATCTGTCATACTGGTTACCAAATGGTGATACTACTTTCATGTGAAGTATGTGTGCAATATAGAGTTTGCCCTTGTAATCTGTTGTCTAGTAACAAACCCTTAGCTAAATACAAAGGGAAAATGACAGGCAGGTAGGGGTACAAAGCAATCTAATGTGAATAAAGGGCAGCCCCAACAAAATGACCCAAATGTTTTAAAAGCTAATATTAAAGAGGAGGCAGTGTTAGTAAATGAGGGGACTGAAGCTTTATTTGTGGAGCTCTTCATCGATTGTAAAGAGTCCAGCAAATGAATTGTAGGAATATGCTATAGAGCCCCTAATTTAATGATGAGTAGTAGGCTAAGCTTCTGACGATTCAAAAAGGCTGCTAGTTAGGTGAACGTAATGATAATGAGTGATTTTAATTACTTTGATATTGACTGGAACAACAGTATTGCCACAATATTTAATGGGAACAAGTTGTGGCTTGACAATTTTATGGCACAAGTTGAAGAGCCAATGAGAAACCATGCTATATTGATCTACTGATTTCTAATAACCCAGAACATTTAGCACATGTGCAAGCAATTGAACCCCTGGGTAATAGTGATCAAATAAACACTGGGGCAACAAAAACCTTTCATTTCAGAAAAGCTCATTTTAGTTTCTTAAGGGTTGCCCTTAAGTGCATAGATAGACAGAAATGGTTGCCATTTAAAATTATATTACTACTCTCAACATATTCCCTTAAATAAAGGTAAGTACATGTAGAAGCACTGAAAACCACCCTGTGTGGCTCAATATAAAAGTAAAGAAGTTAATAGGCAAAAGAGAAAGACATTAAAAACAACAATGAATACATGCATGCATTTAATGAATATAAACACTACAATAAATGTGGCAAGGCAAAGATAGGAAATAAGGAGAGCCTAAGTCTAACCCCAAAATTTTTTTTAAGTATATTATAAAAAAAAAACTGATTGAGAGTATGGATCCTTTAAATAATGGTACCAGCATGAGGTTTCATTTACTAAAGAGTGCAAATTCACCAGCGACATCTTCGCAGCCATTGAAAATTCGCTCAGGAAATGCTCATTTACATAGTAGTGAAGTTAAGTCCCGGGCGATGAATGCTGCTTGCAAATCAAAGCGAAGATGCGATAGTGTTCAATTCTGGCTAGTGCAACTTCGCTAGAGTTCTTGTGCTCAGGCTAATTTGAATGGAATGGAGCTATTTATGTTACATGGTGCATTTAATAGTTTATATTTGCACTGTTAACTAGACATGGCAAGGGAACAAAGTCAATAGAGTTGTTTTAATTCTCTACACATAAGGCCACTATAAAATAATGTGTCGTATGGTAGAACATGTATGGGGGAAATCAGGTACCCAAAAAAAAAATGTATAACTTTTGCAGCCTGACACCCTGAAATGAAAAGACCCCAGTGTTTTTTGGACTTCCATTCAAAAATTGTGATGTATGTAACTAAAGATTGAGGATGTTATATGCACTCCAATGCACTTTGCCAGGTCTGAGCTGGCAAATGCAAGTCTAGTGAAAGAGGTAACATTCAGTAAAATCTGCATCTTAGTGAATTTGCAGAGTTACATCCATTCACCTGGCGTTAGAGTGAGAAGCAACGCTAGCACCTATCTCCTTCATTAGCGAAGTGACGCATTCACCCTTTAGTAAATCAGCAAAGTGACTGAAAACATTAACCCGAATCATCGCCAGAGTTAGTCACAACGCCCTTTAGTTAATTTTCCCCACAGTTGTAACAGATACTGAAAAGGCAAACCTGTTACAGATGAAGCTTTAAACTTTAAATTGTGTGTTTGACATAGAATAACTTAACTCAGACATCACACTTTTCACACTTAGCACAGAATATTGTGTCACAGAATCCCATCCAATTAGAGAGTTCACCATTGAAAACAATGGTGCTTTGGTATGCTAATGAAAAGGTTAAATGCATTAAATGAGTTAAGATAACTTTAGATAACACAGCTTCTTCAATTAACCCTGAGTCACAACGCATTTAACACACAAATCCAAGTGGCTGCATCTGTAAGTGTTTTTTTCTTCAGTGTATACAATAGAGTCTCATGGCTCTACTGTTGGCTCTCCTCAAACTAGTTAGTGGCTCAGGATTTGATTCATAAAACTTTAATTAAAAATAATTCAAAAGCACCAGGGCCAGATGGCATACACCCCTGGGAGGGTTATTTCAGTTTTAGACTGGCCTCTATTTCTTACACTCTCTCTCATTTTTTATGATACCTATGGATTGGAGGAAAGCTAATGTAATTCAGTATTTCAAAAGGGATTGCAGTCTCAGCCTGGCATTATAGGCTAGAAAGTTTGACATCCATGGTGGACAAATTATTTGAAGGCTTGTTAAGGCATCACATTAAAAATTCTGTCCTGGTGAATGGCATTATGAGTAATAATCAGCATGCCTTTATGAAGGATAGGTCATGTCAGAGAAATTTGATTGCTTTTTATGTTGAGGTAAGTAAAATTCTGGGCGGGGGGGCAGTAGATGTGATCTATTTGGATTTTGCAAGAACGTATTAGCTGAAGGAGTGCTAAATGAAAATAATTAGCACAATATATAATAGATGTTTCTCTACAACACCACAATCCATCCAAAAATTCTAAAGTAAGTGTGACCATCACAACAGCCAGGTACAACATTTGGCCAAATATACTACAAACTTACAAAAAAGAGGGGACAAATTAATGCAGATTGATTATAAAAAAATGTTTATTAGTTAGAAATCTATTATCGTAAATCTAAACCGCCATTCCACATGAACATAAACTAATGTATAGTGGACTGGTGTACATTCAAGTTTCATTGATTAATGCCTGATTTCTAAGTGACCAATACATTTATGCAAAGTAGATGGATAAATGCTGATAATTACAGGAAGGATCATAATCCTTACAACATTTTTTTTTCAATTTAAATTTTAAGAAATATTCCAAGAAATGGACACAGAAATAGTTTTGTTTAATGATAATGAATAGAGATGATTTGAAACAAAATGCCACTTTGCCATCTGCAATTTTTTTTGTGAAACTGCAACAAAAATCTGCCTCAAAAAATTTGCCAAGACAAAATTTTTGCAGACACCATAAGAATAAAATTCTTTAAAGGAGAAAGAAAGTTTGCAAAGCAGTATATTGCCAGTAGATTAGCCACAATAGTGCAAGCTATAAAACTATATTTATTCTGCAGGATGTGTTACCATACCTAAGTAAACAGCTCTAGAGTCTAGAAGTTCTCTCTGTTTGTTTAGGATAACAGCTTCCATATTAGTTTGGTGTGACATCACTTCCTGTCTGTGTCTCCCCCTGCTCACTCATAGCTCAGGGATCAGATTACAGTGGGTAGGGGAGGAAGGAGGGTGGAAAGGGAGGGGGAGAGATGAGCAAACTGATCATGCTCAAGCCCTAGCTCCTAAGCAAATCACCGGCACACAGGAATAGCTAGCAGGTAAAACCTTGCTTGTTTATTATAAGTGCAGCATGCTAGCTATTCCTGTGTGCCAGTGATTTGCTTTGGAGCTGTTGACCTGGGGATGCCGAGTTCTCCTTCGCTGTGCACCAGGTGATCGTTGTTTGGAGGGCCAGGGTGTGCGAGTGGAACCATTGATCTTACACATGCTCAAGCCCTAGCCCTGGAAGTTGAAAACAGGAACACAGGAAAACAGGAAGTCTGATACAGAAGCCCATGTATACACAATAAAAGGAAAGAAATGCTGTGTTTCTTTTGACAGAGGACTTACTTTGAGGGTTTACTGGTATAGTTATATAGACCTTTCTGATAAAGTTTACTTAATGTTAGCCTTCCTTCTCCTTTAATGCATTTGGGCAAAAAAGTCACTGAGACCAAAAAGTCACAAGAAAAACTTCCATTGACTTCTGAAGTGAGAAAAAAATGTTGAGCATCAAACACCCATCGACTTCAATGTTCATCACTAATAATGACTTAAAGTATTGTTTCCCAAACTGTGGAATTGGCCCTTCTAGTAGGGCACAGAGAAGTGTATGTGAGCCCAGACTGAATTTGAAGAGAATGTCTAATTGTTCTTCTAGATATTCAAGAAAACTAATTTTGAAAGTCAGTGCCAGACCACTGTCCTAAATGTAAATCGCCAGGGGGTGGTACTCGTAACACTTAGTTTTCTGAAGTTGTCCGAAATTGCCTCACAAGCTAATTTCGGGCAACTTCATGTAAGGAAATCTAACCTGGCGTCCCAGGATGGCGGCATCCCTCCGGTTGATCCGCCTGCTTCCGGTCCTGCGTCAGCGCTCCCGCGACGGAACGAGTCGCGCGCGTCGACTTTGACGCCGGCGCTTGGGCGTCGGCGTCGACTTCGTCGCCGGCGACGAAACGTCAGCACGCCGACGCGATGACGTCATGGCGTCCAGTTTGGCGCCATTATGGACTATTTAAGCCTCCAGCTAACTACAACCTATGCCCAAGTATAGGTCTTTCTTGTGAAGTTCCTGGGTGTGATTTTCCTATTGCTGTTCCGGTTTTGACTCCTGCCTGTTTATTCGACTAGTGAACCTTCTCCGCCTGGATTGACCCTTTGCCTGGAATTTTGACTACTCTTCTGCTTAACCCTCTTGTTACCACGAACTGTATTGTCACTGCCTTCTTCCTTGGTCCGCAATCCCTCCTCGGAGCCCTCGGGCCCTGACACTTCATAAAGCCGAAGCGAACCGAGTGCCATCCTGCCTGTGATTTACATTCCAGCCAACAGGAAGGCATTTAGGGGAGAATAGTTGCCTAAAGAAGAGGGCATTTGTCACTGGGCGACTAATTTCCCATAGACCTTATCTCTTAGTTTATTAGTGAGATCCCCTGTGTTGTATCTCTCATTGGCCATTAAGTGGAGGCACTGTGCTGTAAGATCCCAGTTTCCCAGTCTCTTCCAAATTTCTGTGGGGGGTCCCAAGTTTGCTGGATTGACAGCAGATAAATGTGATCCTATTGTAGGGGATTGTGCCAAAAAATGGTTACATACCTGTTCAGTTTTATTTTAATGCAAATAAAACAATATACTATTTACTACCCTTGACAAAACTGCTCTTTATATTTTTAACTAAAGCTGACTAATGACTATTAGTGAGCAGGCTATGTAATCAACACTTCCTCATCATATTCAACATTAATTAATGTATATAAATTGTGCCAATATCTTATTTAATGGCCATCACAGCAGGCATTATAATCCTAGGGCAACCAAACTCATGTTGCTTTTATAATTGGATTATATTTATCATTCTGCAGAGAAATTCATGCGTGACAATACACTGAACATATTGATAAACACCACATACATATGCGCAACATACAGTATACACTGAGGCCGAGCTAAATGCAATTATGCGGGCCATCGTAAACTGTATTTGTTAGCATTGTGAAGATTTTAATTTAGCTGTATACTTAGCCTATATTTAGAGGGAATGAACAACAAACAGAAATTCCCAAATGCACAGCAATTATGCCTTTATGAGTAAATACAAAGCTCCTTCCCGCTTTAGTATTTTAATTAAAGCATATTTTATACTGAAAATATTATTTTATTATAAATCATATCAATGTAATCTTCATTCCGACACTGCAAATGTTGTTAACTGCACGGCAGTTCCCCCTTTTAGCCATAAAGCAAATTAAATGATTCCAATAAATAATAAGTGAATCTTACAACCGATTACATCGTTTTGAAACTAGGTGGGAAGACCCCAAATAAATCAGTCTATTGAATAAGAGGCTTGTGCTTGTGATATACAAAGTCAGATAAACAATCAAGATCTGATAAAAGATGTTATGGTTCCTATTGATGACATTGTAATGATGTTGCTTAATCATTTGATTTCTTAATATTTCACCCATTGATTAATCAGATATTTATAATCCTATTAAACTCTATATATATAAGGCTAGAGGCAAACATCCAAGGTCATGGTAGGGTCTCTAATAAAACAATGTTTACAATATATTGATTTATGTTTTTCCCATTTTTTAAGGGTCAAAGCATTTTACTTGTAATGGTGTTATATTTTTTTCAATAAAGACATCCTAAAATAAGCAAACATTTTATTCATCTATCAATGGGTAAGAAGAACAACTGCTTGTAATTGTTTTGAACACTGATATGCTGGAACATATCCTATCAAATTTAGTCTGGGGATCCACCACTTGTATAAGCTTAATTTTAAGGCCATCCAGGAGACAGGTTTACCAACAGAAGGTTGGAATGCCTTGTATAAAAGGGGCCAAAGTAAACTAGATCATGTGGTTGCAAATGAGATTGGCGCTAATATTATTCAGGAACATATGCTCTATAGTTGTACTTCTGCACCAATTTTTGTTGTAGGCAACATTCCTAGATAGTGTAATTGCTGTGTTTACATGAGCCACCAAATTGTAACTTAGTTAGGGATGAACAAATTCTTTTTTTGTTATATGCAGATTTGTAGTGCAATTCATGTTTTTCACAAGTGGTGGCATTTTGTGTCATGAGTTTTGTTTTGCTAAAAAAATGCGAGAAAAAGTTATGTCCATTAACTCCAATGCATTTGACACAAGAAATAAACACCCATTCACTCCAATTAGTTTGGTGTGAAAAAATGGGCATTGACTCCAATGGATGTGGTGTTGGAAGAAATACATAACAACAACACCTACTGACTCCAATGCATTTGGCATGATAAAAAAATGCCTATTCACACAATGATTACCATCTGCAAAATGCTGCCAATTCGAGGATTTTTCATAGGTTTTGCAAATATTTTTGGCAAAGCAAAATAGGTAAATTTTGCTCATCACTACCAATAATGTGTTGTATGTTTGGTTGAATGTTTAAGATATCAGCCTTACAACCCAACATTTCTTTAAAAGGCACTAGTGATGGGCGAATAAATTTGCGAAACGGCAGCGAAATTTCGCCTGGTGATAATTTGCGTAAAAAACTAGTCGCGTGTAGTTTTTGACGCGAAGCGCACCGAAAATGATGCGACGCAAACAACGCGACGCGTCGAAGTTGATGCGACGCGCGTCAAAAAGCGTGCCGCAACTCGTTTTGCAAATTTTTCCCCAATTCGCAAATTTCTCTGGAAATTCGCAAATTTTTTGGCGAAGCGAAACTGGGGAGATTCGCCCATCACTAAAAGGCAACTGTTGGCTGAAAATATTATCTCTGCTTGAGGTAAAATTGGCCCATCCAGCAAAAAGATACTCACACTGGGAACAAGCTCCTGGTGTGAGTGCAGAGTGCATGTGCATAATGAGCAAGTTGGGCCATTTGCCCCATCTGTCCATACGTCATTTCCTCTGTTTAGGGTTTAAATATGTGTAACGGTTTGTTCTGAATTTGTGCCTATGATTATGTATCTCTAGATACGAAATGCATTAGAGCATTTGTTTTTAACATATGGAATAAAGAACGACATTTTATCCAACTTGGTGTATCGCAGGAGTGCGTGCTCATTCAACTATTTCTTTGCATGTCACCTCGGCCACTTTTCTTTACACTTATGTTGTTTGAATTAATTTGCAGAGAATGCCAAGAGATGGACTTGGGGCCACAAACCCAGGTCAATTTCTGTGCAGGGTGAGCTTCAATCTTTTATTAGAAATTTGGAGTATTTACCTTTTGGATAGAGCCGCAGGTTTTTTTCTGTCCATGCTCCAACATGGCCACACAAAGCGGGAGATCCCTCCTGAGAATGTCCTCGGGTACGGCCAATTAAAAAAAAAAAACTACTGTAATATTTTCAACCAACAGGTGCCGTTTAAGTTCTTATATTGGTCAAAGGACAGTCAATGAGGACTGGATTCCTATGCCCCATAGCTTGTAAACTTTAAATTATGTTGATAAATGATGAACTATACTGTGGGGGTGTATACTTCTTTTCTGGAGTGCAAATATGCAAAACATGCCAGCTTGTGCCCTGCACTTTATAAACGCCTTGCAGAACACAACCTATTCAGCTAACTCCACAGCCAACATATGGGAAACATTACTCTTACAATTTCCCAGGAATGATTGCAACTGTAATTCAGCTAGAGCTAAAGAGCTACACTTTAATGCTGGTTCTTAAAAAAATAAGACTATGGTGTGTGCTCTTGCTGCAAGATGACATTTATGTAACCCTCAAGAATAACAAATAGAAGCACAATTTGTGCGTTAATGTTTCAGTGTGACTTTCATTAATGAAAAAAATTACCCTATCTGAGAAATAATTATCAGTATTTATATATACAGTGCCAGTAAGTCATGCAGCACTTAAAATATACTGCCATCAAATTATATGAAACAGCGGATTTACAGCAAATGAACAAGAAAAAAAAAACACAGGATAAAATAGGAGCAGATCCAATTCAAAAGCTGCTTCTCTGTAAAACCTTACAGCTGATCGATGTTATCATGATTTGTCCTACGGGGCCTTTCATTGGATTGGATACACTATTGTGGTACAGCAGCCCTTATAGATAAATGCATTTCCTTGCTATGTGTTTTATTAAAGATT
>CM044440.1:119399090-119409658 GCA_024363595.1 Xenopus borealis | reverse complement strand
TTTTTTTTAACACAATAAAAATCACTTTACTCCTCTGGCCATTTAAAGAAAACATGTCTTTGTAATATATCTGTGTATATAGTACTGTTTGGCTCCAAACAAGAGGTGGTGTAATAGCTGTCATATTATTGTTCTACCTTTGCATCAGCATATCACTAGCACATTACAATAAACAAGCACAGAACCTTCTTAACACCAAAAAATAAAGACTTATGAGAGTATGTAATATTGGTTGCAATGCAAAAAAAATCTATCGCAATTTGGGAATTGCCCCTCACACGACAGTAGGATAGCAATTGCTAATGTTATAGTTTGTGTATGGAATAAAACTTCTTAATGAAACAGTTCATATGTTTGCTCCTAAATGTTTACACCACCTTCAAGTAGGGATTAAAGGTTTGCAATGCGCAAATTAAGATTTGCAATGGAAACAAAGCCTAAAAAAGAATTTTACATTGTGACATGCACAATGTTTGAGAATATTACACTTCCCCCCATACTGTACAAAATGAAAATACTAGTATTATGAACCCAGAACTGACGTCAAGGTCCCGGTCACAGCTCACTCCTTTTATACCAGCCATCTTTTGCTTGGGAGGAGCCCTCTGTTACTCGGATGCCCCCGGTCTTAATGTGAGAGGACCAAAGAGAAAGTTCTGGGCAGGCAAGGGAACCGAATGTTGTAACTTTAACAGAGAACAAGAAATGTGGTCGAGGAACAGGCTGGATCGATACCAATCAAGGGAAACAGTATAGATTCAAGACAGAGTAGCCGAGGTCACAGGCCGGGTCAAACACACCAATATCGCAGTACACAAGAGGATCCAAGAGAATAGTAAAATAACAGGTAAGGATCAGGACAGGCAATTGTTAGGGACAGGAAAGATCAGAACTAGAATAGACAACCAGAAATAGCACCCAGGAGCTATGAAAATAGACTTACATTGGGCAATGTGTTGTAGCCAAAGGACCCTTTAAATATTTGACATTTGCAGCACGCGCAGTGACATCAAGGAGGAAGCGGCAGGTACCATTACATTCAGTGCCCATTTCATTAACTGAAGAGTAAACATACCATCATTGCACATTTGGACTTTATACCATCTGGACACCAATTCAACAAAACACAAGTCACAGACTCACAACTAAGATCAGCCTTAAATTTATAAATGACTATTTACTCAATAAAATCCATCAAGATGAACAGCTGTTCTTTGCAAAACATTTCCTCATGCAGGTGTTGGCAGGGACTTTGTATTTTATGCTCCTATTTTCTCTGCTATTTCACACTATATTGTATTGTTAACAAGCTTTCTCTTTATGCGCCCAATAGTAGATTTATTAGCAGATGTATGTTGTACAAATGATGATTTATGACAGCATAATGTTCATCAGTGAGTATATTGATTTAGGAGACTGATACCTGGCTACGGCAGTATGTTATGGTGCACATTAGGGACTAGTTAATGCTACTCTTATGCCCTGCCTTTCCTTATAGGACATGTTCTTCTGCAAAAAAACTGTATGACTTTGAGTTGTATTAATATCCATTGTTGTGTTGTCTTCAACTTTCAGCAATTATTGTAATTTGGTGTTCGATGCGTTTAATTAGTTTAAAGCTTTATGGCATTTACTTTAGGTGCATTTCAAATGAACCAATCAATAGCTTGCTGTTTACTATTAAGAATGAGTAAGAAAGGTTGTTCAAGAGTCAAATAAGGTTGTCTAGTAGGAATGTACAGAATGTCTGAATGGCGTGCAGGGTCACAAAAATGTCTAATAGAATATTTTTATTTGATAGCAATGTAACAATGATAATGTTGCAATATATAATATTTTGGCTGCTGCCATATTTGTTTCTCTAAACTCAAAACATAGGGGCAGGTTTACTGGCTCTTGATGAAATTGACCTTAATCTATGTGTCATAGGGAGATTGTAAACTCCACTTGGATGGAACCAATATGAAAGATGGATAATCTTTGTAAAGCCCTGTGAAATATGTCAGCACTATATAACATGTATATGGGAACATCAAAAAATGTAGGTATAAACTCAAGGAATGAAAATACAATGTTGCCCCTTTATTGGTACCTGGTAAGGCTACACCTGGAGTCTGCAGAGCAGTTTTGGGCTCCAATCCTTAAGAAGGATATTAATGAGCTAGAGAGAGTGCAGAGACATGCAACCAAACTGGTTAGAGGGATGGAAGACCTAAATTATGAGGATAGACTCGATGAAGAGTGCTGTAACAAAATCTCACCCCTGGTGGTCTAGTGACCTTCTGCTTTTTCTAATGTGTGCGCGGTGCGCACTTCCGGGGTTTAAAGGGGCAGGCATGCTGGCGTTATTGCTCCAGCGCGCAATGGCGCCAAATTTTCAATATTTAAAGGGGCCTTTGGGGGTTTTGCGTTGCCCGTGATATGAAATCATTCCTGGTGCATCTGACCTGTGCATTTAAGCTTCTGTTTGTTCCTGTATCTCGTGTTTGACCCTGCCTGGCTTTTGACTATTCTGAAATCTGTATCCTGTGCCTGTTATTTGACCACCGATTTTGCCTCATCCTTATCTGATTGATCTCCTGGTTTGACCTTAGCCTGCCTGATGACCCTAGTTATCTGCCTGCCTCGACCCAGCCTGTCTGACCTCAAATCTGCCTTCTCCTGCCTGTACCATGACCTTCGGCCTTAAAGACTTCTTATTCAGTTGTGCCCCATTGCTGGCCAGAACTTTTGCCCTGTACCTCTCGTTAAAGTCCAGGTGGCATCTGAGTAGTTGAGGGCTCCTCTCGAAGCCAAAGGCGGTCACACTACTGGTGAAGCACGAGCCGAGACCAGGGTGCTTGGCATTTGTTCTTGTATTGGGTGCTGACCGTGATAAGTGCGTTGCTATGTGAATGTGGGTGGATGTTCAGAATGAGGTCCCTTGGTGTTGCAGCATCGAACTTTCCCTGGAGCTCCTTACCTGCTCTACCTGAATTAGGTCCAAGTAAGAGAGATCCAGGTGGACACAAGCATGCCCCTTACATAGAAGACCCTAGTCTCCTACATACTTGGGACACATCAGAATATCAACATATCTAGCAATGAAAATAGAAATACAATACCCTGCAAGCATCTCTTTATATACTATGCAAAGTGTAGCAAAGAAAATCAATAGTAACCAAGTTCTCCTCATTATATATTTTTTGGAGTCAGAGGGAAAAAAGTACATAAATATATATGGAGAAAGAAATTATATAAAAATATTTTTCTGTACTACACTGCAGTTCAGTTGAACATTTATTAACTGACAGTATACATGCAAGTCGTATATATTTAATCAGCAGCCACAGGAATCCATGATCCTGCTGATAAATCTTGCACATGAAAAAAAAAACATCTGAGCCCTAGTATGGAGCTGGAGGTAAAAAGCTAGCACACCTGAAAGCAGCAGGACTTATCCTCCATAGTGTCATCTATTTAACCTTCCTTCTAAAACACAATTCTCTTTTTAATGAAAGCCTGGTAGCCAACACAGCCACTTGGGCATAGGCATTCCCTATTTATGCTCTTCTGCTGAGTGCAAACACAGTAAACATGATACGACTTGGGAGCGTCAGCAATGCTAAATGGAGAGAAGACCTACTTGAGGCAGATTGTTAAGGAATAAATATGCTCCAGTTATTGTTTTATAATCTACTTAAGTGGTTCATAGGGAGAACCAGGCATTCAGCCTGCAGCATTAGAGAGTTGATTAAATAAACATGTATGCCATCAGCGAAATCGTCATTTCTACTTAAAACTGCCAACCTGCAGACATCCAAGTTGTGAAGTGGAATTTTAAAATGATGTTAATGCAAAGATGTGATATTTTACCCTTTGCTATCAATCTATGAAATAATAAAACTGAAAAGATCCCCCCTCACTTAAACAGTCCAAGCCTGCTGACTGGCTCATATTCAGCTCTGGCACTCTTGTATTATATATATCATACACTAGGTTGTGCACACTCAAATAAAATACAAATGTAAACACAGGTGGTATTAAAGTAAATTCTTTACTATTTAAAACAATTTAGTAATACCAGCTGCACTGGCACAATACAGCTTTATACAACAATAGTTTACATAGTAATAGTATACATACCACCAAAAGAGTTTTAAAGAAGTGAAAAATGGAGCAACAAGGAGTGGATACACCTGCCAAAAAATGAGGACAACCGCCAGGGGGTTGCCATACAGCCAATTGTTACGGGTTAGACGTATTGTCAGTACCGATGACAGGTTTGAAGATAGAGCAGAGGAGATGTTGATGTATTTTAAAAGTAGAGGGTATGATACAAATTTATTGGAGGAAGCTAAAGAGAAAGTAAGAAAGATGCCAAGAACAACCTTACTCACCAAAAAAGAGAGACAAAAAGACTGGTAGATTATAGTAATGGGTGAATTTATTCGCCAGAGGCAAATTCCCGCGATTCGCCGCTGGCGAATAAATTCGCGAAACGCCTGCGAAAATTTGGCAAAAAAAAAATTCGCTGAAAAAAACGAGGCGGGCGTCGCAAACGACGCGACGAAAACGAAGCGACGCGTCGCACGTCAAAAACGCGACTCGTTTCGTTTCGCAAATTTTTTCGCCAATAGCGAATTTCGCTGGAAATTCACGAATTTTTCGGCGAAGCGAAACGGGGGAGATTCGCCCATCACTAGTAGATTACCTTTTGTTACGACATACTCGACCAAATCAGGTCAGGTTAAGAATATATTGCATCAACACTGGCATCTATTAATGATGGATCAAAAATTGAGCCCGTGGGTTACTGACCCACCAATGATGGCATATAAAAAGGCGACAAATTTGAGAGACCATGCATTGAGCGATGCTCCTAAGAAACAAGGTACTTGGCTAAGTGGGACCAAAGGCATGTTTAAATGTGGGAGGTTCTATCATCCAATGACAGGCAGAGGATAGGATGTGAAGGATTACATCAATTGTCAATCAGACTATGTCATATATCTTATAAAATGCCCATGTGGTAAAATTTATGTGGGTGAGACCACTCGCACACTCAGCACCAGAATAGGGGAACATCGAAGTGATTTTAGACTTAGTAGGAGTTCATCACCCATAGCAAGACACTTTGCACAAGCACAACATCAGGTTAGAAAGTTGCTCTTTATGGGAATCGAACCAGTAAACACACTTGTTCGGGGGGTGATAGGGTACTGCTTCTGAAACAAAGAGAACTGAAACGGATTTACAAACTAAACTGTCTCTCACCTAATGGATTAAATGAAGATAGGGAACTTTCATTATTTTTCTTTAATGATATTTATCACATATGACCTCAGCCAGTGTTGTAAATGGGTTTTATTTTTCTGATGCTTGTATATAAATATCATTTGTATATAAGTTTTTAACTTTATATTTGTGACTATTTTTACAGACTACTTAGGATGCTTTCAATGAAATGAATGTATAGCTCTGATTTGTGAACTCTTATTGGCACGGATACATTCAATGGACAAATTACAGCTGGCACTGTCACTTTATATGGACACATTCACTTTATGGGATCTGGACAATACAGATCTAGAAGTCGATATTTTCTTCACTTTTATATTAATGAACTGCACTTTAATCATAGCTTTAATGCTATATGTAAATGGACAATTTTTGGCTATTGGCACATCTTTATCTATAATAATGTCTTAAATTATATTACTATATTTGCACAGTCACTTTTGATACAGAGCACTTTATGTATATATTTCAGCGTGAAATGGATGAGCATCCTTTTTTTCTTATCTTTTTCTTATTTTTTTTGTGGCCATTAAGTGTGGCCTATTACCAGGTTAGGTAAGTTTGTGGGGTACTATATGCCATTTGTTTTGAATTTGTGCACCTGAGTTTTTTCGCTATGCGCATAATCGCAGCGTAAATACGCCAAGTCTATTTGCTGAATTATCCGCTGAAATGACGTAGGCGTTTGTGACGTCACAAACCCGAAAGTTCAGGCGCCGCGCAAAAAAGACTGATTGAGGCCTAATTGAACATGGTATGCCTGGTGATCCAGTAGCACATCAGAATCCCCTTGATAAAGGCTTTTGTGCCGAGTATGTACATAGATATACATGAAACTTTTACAGATGAAGATTATATTGAAAATGCACACGCAATCTTAGAATGTTCTCCCAAATATTTGTAAAGTACAAGCAGTAATTTATACATAAGAGCATCCGTCTTACTGTTAACCTTGAAATTTTTGTTTTAGCATGATGTAAACAGGGATATTCTAAGATGAGTAGTGATCAACTTGCCTGTTCCACTTTGGCAAGAATCGTTTGTGCAATCTTGGGGAAAAAAAATCACAAAACAGTAAGAATTCACTGAAATTTCAGCAAATGCGTTTGAGTCAAAGAGTGTTTTTCCTGTATGTTGTTTCCAAACTCAAAAACATTTTATATTTTCAGCAAAATATGTTTTTGCCACAAAACAACCATCCTTTTCTCCAGTGAAATAAAATGCATGGGGAAATTCTAGTATGGATTCATGAATATCTTAGTCCCTGGAAAATGTTGTTAAACTATACCATGTGGAGAAGTTTTCTCATTCCTAAAGATGAATTGCAAACTGGGAAATGAAAAAGAGAGGGCCTAAACTGGAAAATACAGTAATAAAAATATACCAGTGTTATTTTATGTTTATATTTATTTGAAGACTGCTCCAACTGTGCATGCGCCAATACGGCATTGTCTTACAGATGAAGATGGAAATCGGGAAGATGGTGTCCATTAGCTCCACTGTGCCTACTCTGCAGGTGAGCAATATGTTAGGGACACTTTCAGGGGTAATGAAGTATGCAGGTTAGTAGGTAGGTGTTTTTCTTGATTGGGGGGTTTAGTTCTCCTTTAAAAATTAAGACCACATCATGGAAGATGCTGGGATAATGGTGAAGGCAGAGAGTTACAAATTATGTAACCAAAAAGAGAACTTAATTGGCCTGACATCTGGTGAAATGAACAATGAAGATTAAGATCATGTATAAATCAGAACTTTGAAATTATTAAAGCTTTTCATAAAAGGTTATGCAAAGTCAGGTACCCCCATCAATGGTCCAAATAAGGCCACAACATGGCTGGTCCAAAGGCAACAATGGACAAAGTAATAATTCTTCTGTCTGTAAATGACTTGTAGGGAACCATAAGTTTAGTATGTCCCTATGGCTTTAAACATTTACATTTCCTTATCTCTTAGTTGCTGTGCAGATGCCCATGTATCTACTTATCTAATTTACATATTTCAATCATTGGCCTAGAGGCCTTTAATATAGTGCCTGGTGAGGGGTGGATCTCTCTCTTTGGCTTCTGGTTGCTGACCCAGCTGGATCTGTTCCAGGGAGCCTGGGTACAGTAAAGTTGTTCTGCCCTAGAGGGACCTATATTTCTAGTGATAAGTCAGGGAGCAGGAACCCTGTGAAGGAGGTTTAGCCTGAAACAGGTTAACTTGTTAACAGTACTCTCTAGTAGAGTATGATAGAGAGGTTAATTAGCACAAGCAGCTTGTGCTCCTACAAGTGTGTGTGGCAACTTTTTTGTTTCGTGACTTTTTAGTCTTGGTGACTTTTTGTCTCAGCAACTTTTCTGCCCAAAGGCATTAGGGTCAGTTCACACGAGGAGATTTGGGGACATTAATCGCCCCAGCGACAAATCGCCTCTTCTTTGGGGTGACTTATCTCCCTGAACCGCTTCCCCCTGTCTTGCACTGGCTAAAATGAAAATCCCATTTTAGCCAGTGCAAGACAGGGGAAATCGGTTTGGGGAGATTAGTCACCACAAATAAGAGGTGATGTGTCACTGGGGCGACTAATCTCCTCGAATCTCCTTGTGTGGATTGATCCTTAAAGTCAATGGGTGCTTCTTCTTATGGTACTTTTTTGTCTCAAAAAAATAAATTGGCAGATGGAGAAATGCAGAAATTCATTGCAAATCCATGCCTGGCCAAATAAATTCACTCATAAGTAGTCGAAAATATCTGTAGGTCTACATCTTAGCCATGGCAAACTTGTAGACCTACCACTTTGTTGACCTACAAGCCACAAGGAAGGAGCAGAGAATTGTATTTCCATAAAAAGTGTTAACAATTGAATTCACTAAACACGATAGACTGGTTATAGGTAGTATTTGTCTGTGAATCATATATCGTACAGAAAAGAAAATTATTTTTGTCCATTGTCTAGACTAGTATTTATATGGTCAACTGAGAAATAAGCAGTTATAAATGAGCTGTCTATATTATAGTTATGAAAGGTTTTTGTGCCTACAAAATCAATGAATCTCTTCACTGCTCTTGAAACTAGGTCTGTATTACTAAGTGAAGGTAATAAATCTTCATTTTGAGCAGTCTTTGTCTCACAACTTAAATTGAGACATTTAAAACATTCTTTCATTTGTATCATACCAGTTTCACACTGATCTTATTCATTGTGAAGTTCAAATGCAGCCAGTCGAGAGACCCTATGCATAAAGAAACTGGCTTATAATCAGTGATTACTAATACATATAATGAAATAAAATCTTTCAGATGTTCAGTTGAAAAAAGGGTTCATACAGGACCTTATCTGTATTCTTCTGGGTAATAAAATCTTAAAGCTCAAACCAGTATCCTTTTTCACCAGATGCAATAATAATACAAAAAAAATAGCATTTGTGCCAGAAAATAACTTGAAATGTTTAGTATAATAGTAGACTAATTTGCATAAATTTTGAAAACCAAAAAATTTGCAGCAAATTGTAGGCGTACAGCATGTATACAGTAAGTTACATCATTTTGTCTTTCTTGTGTAGTTCTATAAAGATTACAACTAAGAAAAAATACACTTGTTGGGTTAAAAATTACATTTTACATTCATTTAAGTTCATTATTTGCTGTTTAAACAGTGTAATTTAGAAATAAAAACTACACCATAAATATCATGATAGAATCCCTTTAAAGTCTAATTTACACAGGAGAGTTTGTAGGATGATGTTGAATTACCAGATGTCATCCTACAATTCTGATATAATTGGAAAACAATTACAAAAATGTAATGTGTAGACCACATGGAAGCTTTGTCATGTGACACAGCATGCCTATTGGAAAGGAATGCTGTTTCTGCATTCAACAAAAAACAATCTTTTTCTTCAACTGATCTGGGGATGAGATTTTGTAATATCCTATAAAATCTCATGCTGTTGCATAAGGGTAGAACTACATGGATGATTTTACCTGCGCTTACCTGTGTTCTGACGTTATGCGAGGAGTACAGGCATCATATCGGATGCATCAAATGTTACATACAGTAGTTACATAGTTATATTGGGTTGAAAAACACACACCCCTCCACTCTTTCACACAAACCATATATGCCCATAGCTATACTAAAAGTAGAGTTTAGTATAAAAATAGCATTTGATATTATGTCTGTCCAAAAAATCATCCATGCCCCTTTTGAAAGCATCAACAGAATCAGCCATCACAACATCCCCCGGCATTGCATTCCACAACCTCATTGTCCTCACTGTGAAGAACCACCTATGCTGCTTCAAATGAAAGTCCTTTTCTTCTAGTCTGAAGGGGTGGCCTCTGGTGCAGTGATCCTCTTTATGGGTAAAAAGGTCCCCTGCTATTTGTCTATAATGTCCTCTAATATAACTGTACAGTGTAATCATGTCCCCTCACAAGCGCCTTTTTTTCCAGAGAAAACAGCCCCAACCTGGACAGTCTACCCTCATAATTTAAGAATCAAGAAAGGAGAGCTTAATACTCTGTATAATTACCTTTCGGCACCAGGTGCTGTACTGAAGGACCCGCTCCTGTTTGAGGGTCAGAAAATCAAATCCAAGTAGATATCAGCAGCACACTGGGGTTTTGCAAAAGTGAAAAATTTATTGTATCACATTTAAAACAGGGCAACGTTTCGGGCCTCGAGAAAGGCTTGAGAAAGGGCCCGGGAGGCCCGAAACGTTGCCCTGTTTTAAATGTGATACAATAAATTTTTCACTTTTGCAAAACCCCAGTGTGCTGCTGATATCTACCCTCATAATTTAAGTCTTTCATCCCTTTAACCAGTTTAGTTGCACATCTCTGCACTCTCTCCAGCTCATTTACATCCCTCCTAAGGACTGGAATCCAAAACTGCACTGCATATTCCAGATGAGGTCTTACTAGTATTTAGTATATTTATTATCATCTAGAAAAATAGAAACCACATCCAGGTCATTAATAAACAAGTTGAAAAGCAAGGGAACGAGTACAGAGCCCTGCGGTACCCCAATAACAACACTGATCCAATTAGAAAATGTAAAAAAGTAAATCACATCCACAGCTATCCCAGAATCGAGGTCCCTGCTTACCTTCTCATAAAAAGAAATTAAGTTAGTCTGACAAGATCTATTACGCATAAAACCATGCTGGCACAAACTCATAGTATTGTTATTTGCAATGAAGTCCAGTATCTTATCCTTTATTAATCCTTCGAAAAGCTTTTCTATCACCAACGTCAGACTAATTGGCCTATAGTTTTGAGGCAGAGAATGGGATCCCTTTTTGAA
>CM044440.1:119378172-119397270 GCA_024363595.1 Xenopus borealis | reverse complement strand
ACATTCCTATTACTTACATTAGATTTGTTACATCCAATGTGACGCCTGCGCTTCCTCACGTTGCAACGGAACAGAGGTAAGCACAGGTAAAATAGTCCATGTATTCTACCCTACCCGACATGATCTGTTTTGTCAGATACAAACACTGCATTTGCGTCTTCATCCAACAGTCGTGTCATGTTGGATGCACACAGCAAGAGCAGCTGACATTTCTATTACTTTTGTTAGATTCGGAGCATCCAACGTGACGCCTGCACTTTGTCACGTCGGAGCGGAATCTATCAGATGTAAAAACGCACATGTAGTTCTACCCAAAAAAACTGATCAAAATCTCCCATTTAGTTTACTCCTTAGGAAACTTGTTCACTTCTCTCAGGATAAATGCAATATTTTTACAACCAGGAACTAAAGTATAGGATACTGGACTTCATAGCAAATAAGAGTACTATGAGTTTGTGTCAGCATGGTTTTATGTGTAATCGATCTTGCCAGACTAACTTAATTTCTTTTTATGAGAAGGTAAGCAGGGACCTCAATTCTAGGATGGCAGTGGATGTGATTGACTTTGCTAAAGCATTTGATACAGTACCACACAGAAAGTTACTGGTTAAATTAAGGAATGTTGGCCTGGAACATCTGTACCTGGATAGAGAACTGGTTAAAAGATAGACTATAAGAGTGGTGGTGTCACAGTCGGCACCCAAACCAGAACAGATGCCAAGCACCCTGGTCTCATCTCATTCTTCACCAGTAGTGTGACTGCCTTTGGCCTCAGGAGGAGCCCTCAGCTACTTAGATGCCACCTGGACTTAATGAGAGGTTCAAGGTGAATGTTCTGTCTAGCAAGGGGCACGACGGTTAGCAAAGTTTTGTAAAACATTCATGGGTTTTGCTTATTTTTCGAAAATAAGCAGCTGCTTTGAGGCCACTGGGAGCAACATCCAAGGGGTTGGAGAGCAACATGTTGCTCACGAGCTACTGATTCACATTTATTCACATTTTATCAACAAAATAGGACCATGCCAGCTTCACCCCAAGGCAATATTCAAAGTCAGAATTCCATAAGAGATCACTGCTATGCTCTGCTGTTCCTCACTTGAGATCAGCACTATGTTATTATATCCACCATTGTGTCTTGAGCTGCCTCTACCTACAGAGAGGATGGTCTAACATCTGCTATGAGCAGGAGCTGCATCTCCCACCATGAGAGAAGTTCAACAGTCCTGCTGGCGGCCCTGATAAGCAGGCTACACAACACAAGCAGTAGTAGTATCTGTATCAATCAACCCACCATGCAGTCACAGCAGAGCACTTCCTTTCTCCCTCTTCCAATTTATGTGTGCAGTGCTCTGGCACTGGTCCTACCACTGCTGTGACAAAGAAAATTTTAAATAAAGTATCATATATCAACTGTTTTAATCCAGAGGAAGGAAAAAAAACTCAACTCAATGCCAATACCAATTATGTCTCGGTCCTTCCTGACCCCAATGGATCAAGTATTTGACATTCTTTTAACATGAAGAATACCATGCAGACTCTCACGTTTATACTGTACAACCGTACCAAACCACAATATATAATATAAGAACATGAAGAAGAACTCCAGACATTTGAGAGAATATGCAAGAAATGGGGGCGGGAGGTGTTTCTAACTGCTCAGAAGATAAGGAAGTGAACTGCTTCTTCCCCTGACATCATTTCCCTCTCTTTCTCTGCACCAAGCCCAGCATTCCCCTGCCTTAACTCATTCCTTCAAACCTAATCAGAGCTACATCTGATTCTGCCAATCTTCAAACATAAAGCAGTGCAATTTGGCTACTGGTCATTCACATCCCTTGTCATGCAGCCCCTGCATTATTGTTATTGTATTGTTTTACACAGTTTGATATCAAGGCCTCTGTCATTGGTTCAAATCGTTATTTTGGTTATTACATTTTGGTTATAAAAGACATCAAACATTTAGGCGAAAATTTAGCTTTAGCCCTCAAATTCAACTGGCAAATATTTGGTGAATAAATATTTGCCAAAATCGAATAAAATATTCACCAGTTTTGAGCCGTTTTTGATAGAATCGTGCGATCAAATGATTCTACGAAAAGTCGCAGAAAAAACATTTGAATATTCGCCAAAATCTAATTAATCGAACATTCGAATTGTTCGATCGTACGATTGAAATTCGGCAAAAGACTTAGAAAAAAAAGCCTATGGGGACTTCCCATAGGCTTCTATGGCAATTCGGTAGGTTCAACCTGGCGAAGTAGGCAGTCGAATAAAAATTTAAAGGGCAAGTTCTTCGACTGGAGAACAGTCGAGTATATATTTATTCGATCTGTTCGATGCGACCGAATATTCTATATTCGAAAGTCAAAAATACTTAATTTGCATTTTCGAATAGTGGCACAATCGAATAGAGACTATTCGAGTAAATAATTGAATCCTTCACACAAATTTAGTAAATCTGCCCCTTAGTGTATGGGAGGGGGTTACATGGCATGATGTGCTTTACAAACATATTAATATAAAACCAAACACAAAACAATACCAGTTTTCCTTTTAAACAGGGGGTTTCTTTGTATTCAATAATAAATACACCTTTTCTTTCCTGCAAAATTGCAAGGTTTGACAATGAATGAAAATGTCTAGGGAAATAATAATATTGTCTAGTTCAAATAATGAAATCAACACATTTCTGCAAGCTGTCAGTGCAATTATAAAGATAACTAAAGATCACCTTCAGGCTTTAATCTAGATCTTCATTTTATTAACAACTGTGGGATAATATAAAAGATGTGCAGACACACTAGCAGTTAATATGCTGGAGTTTGCCTTTGGGCTTGGACACAGGGAGTTCCTATGTACAGTATCTTAGAATTAACCAGCACTGTCACAGACTTATGATTTGCCCACAGTGAAAGGAAAAAAAAATCAAGAGATCATATTATTTCAGGTGAAACTCATTTCCTTGCTAATTAAGTGCAGACATAAATTGACATTCGCATATTGATGTTATAATAAATGTGACCTTAGTAGAGTTGAGTTAAACTAACACTTTGTGGAATGTTTCATAACAATTTCATATTAGAACTGGTTCAGGTGATGAAAACTTAGGCTAAGGATGTTTGTGTCTCTGTGTATCTGTAAGTATATGTGTGTGAAACCATGTATGCGCATCTACACGCACATGAGCTAACTATAAAACTATAAATAAATGCTGGATGGTATGGTTTTATGTATTTAAGTTCTATAGCGCATACCCACCTTAACATTTATGCATTCCAATGAATGTATAATGCAAAACATAAGGTAAATTATATGTGATCATGGTTAATTAGTATTAGCATTTATTTCCACTATATATACATCCAAAAAGTTGGCCCACAATATTCTCAGTCTGCTGCCAAATTAAAATTATTGTTTCAATTCAGTTGGTAAGACTACCATTATATAGTTCTGTTTGTACATTTATGTATGTTTGTATAGCTTTTTGTAAAGCTCTGTTAAGGAGCCGCAGCACCGTACAATGTATATACATATATAAACATAAACACAGGGAGGACAAATCAGACAATAAATACAAGAAATATACACAGTACTCAGATCTCATAGCAAAGAGTGCGTTAAGAGAATGTGTTAAGAGAGACACAGTAGGAAGGAGGTCCCTGTCCATATAGATCTTACAGTCTAAATTTACATTTTAGCTGGTAGCTAAAAATTCTGTCTCTTCAAGCATTCTCTGCCCATTTCTCCATACAAACTGGCATGGCATCAGTTTGGAGTTTGAAATGAAATATGGGCTTCCTGACCAGTAATCCATATGGGTTGTACTGTTAAATCAGGAATCAGTAGACAAGTATTAGAGGCATATTTATTAAGAATCGAATAGGGTTGACGCGAAAATTCTAATTAAATTCAAATTTAAAAAAAATCTAATTCAGTAAGTAATTTTGGGCTACTTCGATTATCAAATAGCCCAAAATTCTATTCTAATTGAAAAAATTTGAATATTCGAATTTCATAGTACTGGCCCTTTAAAAAAAAGTCGAATTCAACTATTCGCCACCTTAAAGCTGCCAAATTGCCATTTTAGCCTATGGAAGCTTCCCTACAATTTCTGGAAAATAATTTTTGGGGGGGAATCAATTTGAACAATACAATGGTTCAATTCAAACGATTTTAATTCAAAACGCCATTTTCAATCAAAAATGACAATTTTTGATCGAAAATGACCCCCCAAAAATTTGATGGTAAATCTGCCCCTTAGTGGTGGCAAAATGTTTTTCCAAGTTTAATATTTGCTTTATAAAGATACCCTTCTCATCTACTCATAGATAAGGAGCACCTAAACCAAAGTAACTAAAGCTAAAAAATATACATATATACATTTTAAAGATTATATACGTTGGGTAACAGGCTACTAGATAAAGGACACATTATGGGGAAACAGGGATAATGAGTATAAATGGGTGCAGTTAAATTGTAGATATTCTACGTTCTCTTATAGCTAAGGAATAACCTCATCCAAAGCAAATCATCTAGAAAGATATACATTTTATAGAAACTAGATGGACAACCTGTGATCAGCCCATCAGACAGACAGGTATCATGTAGTATCATGTTGTGTCATCTCAGCATATTTACAGGCTGCATTATGTTTTTTTAGACAGCCTTTTTTTTTCATTTAACACCATCATTTATACACATAAGTTACGTTTATAACAAACAGGAAACTAAAAACCCTTTAACAAACAACGGTTATGGGGAAATGGTTACTGTATATATGGTAATTGTGCATTAAATATAGCATTCTATAAACTGATGGGCTTTAGGGAGTAAAGATTTGATGGGTAAGGGGGTCTGACAGGCTAAAGCTCAAAATAAGTTTTACAATCAGGAATGGAATGATGTTCTGAGAGCAGTACAAAGGTGAATGAAATGCAGAGCCAGTAAAGAGATTTGTATAAAGGAGTAGTTGATATCAAACAGAGAGATACGTTGATGCAGAACAGATTGTACTTGCCTGTTTTATGAATCTAAATATACAGCATTTTCTGCAACTACCTTTTCCCAAAGCACTTAAAACATGTGACTAGAAGGATTATTTATAAACCAAAGGAGTAAAATCTTCTACATGGTGTTTTTATTCAGGACTATTAATGGGTGAATCTGACCTGTTTTCCTTTGCAGGAAATTTGCCGAAATACATTGTAATTTTGCCTCACAACAAATATTTTTCCCCGTTAGAGTCTATGGGTGTAATTTTCGAGGTGAAACTTGGTGAAAAAGTTTGCTCATTACTATTCAGAACTATAATTCTATTCTTGTACATACAGCTATGGTCTCTGAATGCTGAATCTGTAACCATGAGAGACTGGGTTTTAGTTTCTTCCCTCAGTTTTCCTGTAATTTATCTTTGTAGAAAATAAAGTAATCTTAAAATTGTATTTGGATTTGCACTCTTACAATATAGTAGCCATAGGAACATGAAGGAAACTGACAGTGGATGGCACATTCTCATTTAGGGTATTCAAGACCAATGTAAACAGTACAATCAGTTATAATCTCATGACCCTGCATGTTGCCCTGCCATTGTCTATATTGTGATTAATTGGAAGTGAAGGAACCAGACAGTGGGTCTTGCAACAGCAGGTGCAGCTTTGCCTTTAATTGCAATGTGTATATCAAACAACAGTCTGCCCATTTTTTAGGGCTTACACAAAACAAAATAAAACACAAAGTAAACTACTTCTGTCTGTAGGCTAACTTAACATACAGTTAACATATGGTTTCCCTTTCTAATACCCTGGTACAGTATTCTGATGCTGACATACAAAACAAAACACAGGTATTCACCTACTCAGTACTCTGTGCTTCTATCTTCTGAGGAGCTCCCATCTCCTCTAATAGGCAGCCCAAAACTTTTTAAAACCCAGCAGCTAGGTTAATTGGAAGCCAATGCAAATTCCTGCCTGACAGCATTAATCCTAGAGCTAGGGTTACAACCTATCTGGTTTTGACCCAGCCAGTTTTCCAAATTAGGATAATCTGCAGGATTTCCTACAGTTGACCCGGCGATCGCAAAATGAAAGTGTTGGCCAGCAAAGAAAAGATTTCCTTGCATATTATAGCTGAATATTATAGCATACCTATGCAGTGAAACAAACAAAACTAGCAAACATAATTTATGGATTTACTACCCACAGGCTAGGGTTGCCATATGTCCAGATTTGACATGGACAGCACAGTTTTTAGAGGGGCTGACAGTCTTTCCGGTCAAGACAGTCTGCCCGGTTTTCCAAATAAGGAAAACCGGAGAGGATCTCCCCAATCGCTAATTGCCACATCATAGCTCTGTCCACATTTTGTCATGGTCACACCCCTTGTCTAGATCATGAGCCGCACAAAGGAGGCATCCTTACCTAGAGCTGCCTACAATATCCCTTACTGTGCCACAATATATTATACTCATTTTTATCTCAAATCTCAAACAGGGAACATGGTCTTTTTTTTTTTAGATATTTGCATTAATTTGGAGCAATTTAGTTTAGAATATTCTCAACTATAACTATAACTTGCAAACCCGGGTGTAATTTGTGTGAGGAACCAACTTATACTTAAAAGTTGGCTATAACCTATTACATCAGGGGTGTCCAAACTTGGCCCTCAAGCTGTTAAGGAACTACAAGTCCCACAATGCATTTGCCTGACTGTGGCTGTCAGACTCCTTCATTGCATTGTGGGACTTGTAGTTCCTTAACAGCTGGAGGGCCAAGTTTGGACACCCCTGTATTACATCAATGTCCTTGTGATGTCTGCTTAGTTTAGCAGTAAATAGAAATGCTTTGAATCCTGCAGAAATTGTATCAGCATAAGTTTGTTGCTACAGGTATATTAGTGGGATAAATCACATCAAACACCACTTCTGAAATAACAAACTTTAAAAATAAATTCAATCATCAAAGTCCACACCATATTGACTAGCTTCATTCAACCTCTTATAAATTCCAAAACCCCTTGCAATTTCTGAATAAATAAGTTAAAGTTCTTTCTGGTAACTTTTTTTTTCGAGAATTGTCATTAATATTTTAAAGTCAGATGAAGATTTGATTATATGTAAACTTGAAGAAACCTCAACTTGCTTTATATCTGACCTTACTAGAACCATTCATGCAATGGCTGTGATCAGTCAACCTCATCAGATTCAGAGAATCAAAGCAAATAGACTCAATATAGTCTTACCATGGTAACATACTAATATTCTTTGTGTTAAATTAATTGCAAGTTTGCTCATATACTGTAGAAGGAACAGTTCATATTTGCATATATCAGGTTTTTAAAGGAAAACTATTCCCCAAAAGGAATATTTGAGCAACAGCTAGTTTATATCAAATTAAGTGACATATTAAAGATTCTTATCAAACTGGTATATATATTTAAGTAAAAATTGTCCTTTTACATCTCTTGCCTTGAACCACCATTTCACGATGGTCTGTGTGCTGCCTCAGAGATCACCTGACCAGAAATATTTAAACTCTAACAGGAAGAAGTGTGGAAGCAAAAGACATAACTCTGTCTGTTAATTGGCTCATGTGACCTAACTTTATAGTTTGTTTGGTATGTTTGTGTGCACCGTTGAATCATATGATCCCAGGAGGCTGTCCTTATTTTTTAAAATGGCCATTTTCTATTTAGGATTACCCAATGGCACATCTTACTAAAAAAGTATATCATTATGAAAATGGTTTATTTACATGAAGCAGGGTTTTACATATGAGTTGTTTTATGCAATATCTTTTTATAGAGACCTACATTGTTTGGGGGTATAGTTCCTTTAAGTAAGTGGCATGTAACCAATGGAAATGGAGTCAGTGGAGAACAGGATTGTTTTAGCAAGCTTTAAACCATCTAATAAGAACAATCGCAGGTAAATCTAAAAAAAGAAGAATATTGAATAAATGGATTACTTTCTTGTTCCCAGTTACCATAACATATTTAGAATGAATTCTTACCAATAGTCACATTTGTCAAAGCAGGAAATGCTTTGATTAACAATTAGTTAAAAATGTTCAGGAATGTAGCAATATATCTGATAAGTGTTCAACTGCTGCCATTCTCTTAGGAAACTAGTAAAAATTAAATGTTTTTGCTCTTATGTGTTCATTGGGCAGTCTTGCTGATTTGAGAATTTGAAGAAAACAAATTAAGACATTAAACTATTTAATATTTTTTATCAATTGTTAAATGAAAAATTACATTTATTTCTGGGAACTGATGAGCACATCAAGCAAATTAATCAACAAATTCAGTACGCTATGTTTGCCATGTGACGTGCCTTAGATTCCTTTTCATGAAAGGAACTTGGGCAGCATTAGGAATGCAAGGAATTGAGCATTCCTGGTAAATATTTTGCACTGTCATTTGGGTGTAGTGCAGTCATTCATTTCTGACATATTTCAGAAGCAGGGTAGGGATGGAATTGCTAGTTCATTGATGGGTTACAACGATTTAAAGGGCCAGTAGCATTTACAATTTATTTGGAATCAGATTTAAGAATGTATTGGTTGGTTACGTAACAACATTCCAAAAAAAATTACAGTTAATGGGATGTTATCACTGTTATTATCTTCTCTGTGATTATAGTTTTATTCTGTAATATATATACATATATGTGTGTGTGTACAACACCTCCTGTCTCACCAAATCCTGTTAGGCTGCTCTAGCAGGGGAATAAAAGGTCATTGTAGGGGCACTACTTAGATAATTAAACAAGCTAAAAAAAGCTAACAAAGCATCAACTACTAATGTAACCAAAATTGTTAAACATACAAAAAGGGTCTCATTATTGTACATCCCTATGTCCCATTCTTTACACAAAACTTTGTAGAAATGTAAAATGTAGAAACTTTTTAGCCACAAGTTTATATGGTGACGCAACTATGGGACCAAGGACCAAGTGTAAAAACCTGTAGTTTGGAGAAGACACCTTCAAGACCAACACTAAGGGGAAACATTTCCAAATTTTGAAAACAAATTTAACTGTTCTCTCTGGTTTTTGCAAGTTGGTGAACTTTTCTAAACTTGAGTATTTAATATTTGTTATTAAAGTTTTCATTATTGTTCTCAAGATTAGTTAGGAGCACAATATGGGTTTACATTGATGTGAGTATGTGGGATAGTGATGTTATGATTTCTGTTTTTGACACTGTATAATCTTACAAAAGATAAATTATTAATAAATCATGGGGCACAGTCAATCACTACATTTTCAAGTTTGCAGAGTGACAAAAAAAGAGTCTGTGGCTGGCAAATGAAAGTAAGTTATGCTACATGCAAAGCAAGTGTACTCTCTTTCAAGAAAAATGACAGGTATTGGATATGTTAAATGAAAAAATTAAGCATTAAAATATAAAAGAATAGTACCCATTTAAAAACACTTAAGCAAATATTACAAATGTAAAAAATTATTTAATTGTTTTGATGTTTAAGATGTTTAACTAAGAGAAACCCTGTCTAGTCCCATAATACGTAGTGCTGTTAATTTGAAAAATAATTCCAATAAAGCAATCATTTATAATTTGTGTGTAAATATAACTTATTTTTATCTGTAAACCTGAGAAAGAGGTAGTGATTTAGGGAGGTACTGACTCATGTAAACATATCTCATTAGTTCTCTATATTCCCACTGATGTTTATTTAAAATATTTATAATAAAATAATTAAAATAATAGGCAGGCTATATTTAAAATACAATACCCTTTGAGTTGAATCATGCTTCAAATAGGTATATATGGCCCAATTACAGGAACCACATTTCAGTTCTAGGATTATTTTCAAATAATATTACATAATTTAGTATTGTAATGCATTATATCTGCCTATTTTCTGAAAAAACCCAGATATAAAGTTTAAAATTGGCATGTTCATTGGCTAAATTTCCAGTCTAGTTTAGCATATTATGTTATGTGTGATACGCAAAGTTTTTAGCCAGGTTTAGCTGTGAACAAATACACCCATAGGCTCATTTTAGGTGAAGTGAAATGGGTCATATTCGCCCATCATAATGTGGCAAATTTACTAATGGTCGAATTTCGAATTAAAAATTTTTTTACCATCAAATTTTTTAAAGGGCATTTTTTATTGAAAATAAATTGAATAGGTAAATTTTCGATCGAATAAAAATTGTTCAAATGTATCGTTTAATTCGAAAGATTTTTTTAAAAAATCCTTCGAATTTATAAAACATTCAAAAAAACTCCTTAAAAGTTCCAAGAGATCCCCCATAGGCTAAAATAGCAATTAGGCAGCTTCAAGGTGGTGAAGTGTCGAATTTGATTTTTTTTTTAAGAGACAGTACTTCGAAATTTTAAAATTTTAATTTTCTAATCTTTTCAATTCAATCAAATTTTGGGCTATTCTAAGTAGCCAAAAATTTATTTGAAATTCAAATTTTTTTTAATTTGAATTTTCACTTTGACCCTTAGTAAATGTGCCCCTATGTGTCTAAATATTTAGATACATTTGACAACTGGATAAATGCAGATATTAGTAGACCATTAGCCAGAGTCTGGAATCAAAATTGATTTTTTTAGCAAATAGTTAAATACATCAGTTCAAGAAAAGTGGTCTATGTTATACTAAGTACTCAGTAGATTTGACTGGTCTAATTTGAAATAACACTGTGATTTATACAATCACTGCCCATGTAAATTAGTTTTCACTTAAGCATAATCAGTCTTACCATTTGGATGCTGTCTTGAAAACTGACACTTGAAGCTTCCCCTTAGCAGAAAAACATGTAAGTAAAATTTAATGGAGAAATTGGTTGTGTGGCAAGCCACAAATTAATGTGTGATAAGTCCTAATTACTCTGGTGATCTGTTTTCTTTGCTAACAAAGCATATAAAATCAATAATTCAGGGCCGGAACAAGGGGAGGCAGAAGAACTCAAACCCTTGTTTCCCCACCTGTGGCAGTAATCCCAGCTTCCTGGATGTGTGCGTTCTTCTGTGCATGCACACACACACTTACACATGCATTCCTGTGTGTGCGTACACATCAGGAACAGGCAATGTGGTCCGCCAGGTTGCCTTGGGCGCCCGGCCGACTTGGCCTGGCACTGCAATAAATAAAAGGTCATGACAAGGGTCAGTTTGTGCTAAGGGTCTCAAAACAATTAGGGGCCTATTTATTAAACCTCAAATCTTTCTGGTCAAGTGTTTATGGGGAAACACATTTTGAGAGGAAAAAACTCAAATTTATTATGCTCTGAAGCTGCAGAAATTTTGAATAGGAAAATATTCCAGCTAAAACCTGTAGAAATCATAAATTATTTGCCAGGTTTTGAATTGAAAAAGACACCCATAGATTCCACTGGGTTTGTCACGAATCAAAAAAATACAGTATTTGTCTCTCATAGACTTCAATGCATTTTGCAAATTTTTGGCAAAGCAAAACATGTTAGCTCTACTCACTAGTAGTATTGATGGGAGAACTTTTCCTCCAGGTTTTTATGTCAAGATGATCCCCATAGGAGCTAATGGATGAAAACAGAAATTGTTGTGCGTCAAAAAAAAATTGTTGCTAATTTCATGCATTTGGTGAATTTTGTGAATTTTGAGAAAATGGTCAGATTCTCACATCACTACTTACTGGCCCTCCTCATGTCAGAATGATGTAATGTAATGTCCTCAAATCTTAAAACATATAGATAAACCCACAATGACTGTTACCTTATAACAATATGGTCTTTTGGAATTGTTGCTAAAGGTTGCTAGAAATTCTATTATTAGGCAGTAAATCCCTTGCTGTTGCAACTATTTAGCAAAGGATAACAGAATAAAAAAGGGATCAGAAGGCCCTGCTCTCCCACTCATTTTGGGTTCAAAGGAAACTTGTTCAGTTTTTTGCACTGAAAAACTGTGATGGGACCGCTACACATGGAAACACACTTAATTAGAGATAAGGAGTCCTGTATAGTAAAATATTCATGAATAAAGTAACAGCATGCTTTAAGTCAGAACATAGTCAAATTAGTAATATTCTCAAGAGGCCACCTCGATTACTCAAAGGATTGTTTCTTTCATCAATTAACAGCAAGAATGTATTGAATATTCTCCATAATTAAAACAGAATCAATAAAACTGAAGTAGAGAAACATTTGCCCCTAGCATTGTAAGTCATTATGTTGCTTTTTCACACATACCAAGCTGACAGTGGACATATTTAAATTCTAGTTTGGTTGTTAATATTTTAGCTAATATTTATGCTAAGATCTTGTTCATGTATATTTTGTAGATTCAAATGAAGATGAATAAATTAAATGAACAAAAAAAGTATTTTTCTTGTAGTCTCTCAGGTCAAATTAAAATGAGTGCTCCAGCAAAGGTAGATGAGCTCTAACCAATCCGGAGAGTGGAGTAACTCAGCACCATCATGAACAGTTCAGATAGTTAATTAATGACTAATACTTAATAGATAATATTATTAATAATATTCAATAATGAATTACTTATTTTTCATTCATAATATAAATAATCAATGAGTTTAATTCAGTCTTTGATAGTAATATGAAAACTATGTAATGATTTCTCTGCAGTTCCCCAAGAGCCACCCAAGTCTATCAAGAATGTATGATGGTCTTGAAATGAACTCTACAGTATGCCCAAGGATAAAGAGTCTAGGAAAGATAGCTAGGATTTTATTTACTAGGCGTAGGGCTTAAGGAGATCAGTTAAATAAACTGCTGGTCCTTTTTTTATTTTATGTATAGTTTATATCTGTTTTTTTATCCTGAGCCTTCGCTATAGGGTACTGTATATCTTTACTTGCTGGACAAAAGTGATGCTTTATTCACAGTTTGACACAATGAGGGAACATTTTTCAAATGTCCAGATACATTTCACAATTGAGGAAAAAATTGCAACTTTCAATATGCAATATTTTAAAATGATTTTACAAATGTTTATGAAAAACCTAAATGGGTAGATCTTGTTCAAAGATCATAGTTGTGGACTCAAACAAGTTGATAAGTTGGAATGACACAAAAAACATAAAAAAGAATATTATCTTCAAGACTGACTTGAGCATGGAATATAACCACTTAATTCAAGTAGACAGTTTTGTGCCATAGACATCACTGGGGTAATCCTAACCATGAGATCGGGTTTAGTACATGCTTAATAATTTTTGTTTTCAAATATTTATTTCTGAGATATAATTGATCTATTTGTCCCCTCTCCTATTTTCTTCCTTCTGCAAACAACTCAACCATGCTATGTGTCAGTAGAACATTGCAAGCAGCTGACTCATGTTAGCATTAGCATATAAGATGTGGTAAAATCTGTCAGCATCTCACAACATGTGTGTGTTTTGCTGCTGGAAATAATGTTCAGGATTTCACAAACAAGTTGCTAAATATATAAACAACTGAAAAAAATATATAATAAATATTTATAATAAATAAATATCATAAATATTTTTCAAAAAAATATTTATTTTGCTGACATTTTTTTATTGGCATCCTTTTAGTTTGGGAAACTATTTGTCCAAATGCACTGATCACTAACAATTAGCTTAATGGTGATAAATAACTTTGTGAAATAAGCTTTGATAAAGGGTTGTACCTCAAATTATTTTTTTTTACTAAAAAGTATTTAACAGTTTTCATGAATAATGGATGTTTTTTTCTTACAGATTACAGAGAATAGTTTTTTTTAGTTTTTCATGAATGGTAACAAATAATGATCTGCAGGAAAAACATCAAATCTTGACAAGAAAAAATTATGCTTTGACAACCGTACCCCATTTTTAAAAAAAATCTTCAATAAACGTCCTTTACAACCTTTTGTTGAGATAATTTTAAAGGGAGAAAATTAAATGGGTAGAGTAATAGAAGAAATAAATACTTTATTCCCCATTGTGGTATTTTAGCCAAATGAGATATGGATATGCTGGAGTAAAAAGAGATTCATTTTCCAGATCAATAATCTTTGAAAAAGTAACTGAACAGATGATGCCACAGTAAGCAGAAAAACTGTAATGGATGGCTAGAGGATATAATAATTATGACAATTACAATGCAACAAACATTAGGAACTGCATTACACTGAAGCCTCGTCCCAACTAAATGTGCAATTTATTTTGGTGCACATTGCCTAAGCAATGTGGCATCACCAAGGTCACATTGACAGATGTTATAGTCCAGACATCTCTCACCAACTACTTCCTCATTCATGATTACTGGTTTCTCTAGATGACTTTTCTCATTTAGCTGCTCCCATAATTACTTGAAATGTATTGCACAGTGTCTCTGTATGCCTGTTGCCTATAGATAACTGCGTGCTTTCAAAATTAGTTAAAATATTTGAAATGTATTTTATATGCACACAATATGGCTACATCAGTGATGCTTTAAATCAATGCATAACTTATTGCTGTTGGGAAGTCAGAATCCATTAGTGAACTCAAATGATAGGTCAAGAAAAGTAATAGCCAAATTAATATTTCATCAGCTTTTTGAGAAACATGCTAATGGGAGCCAAGTAATTCAACAGAGCAGTTTTATTCAACATTAGGTCATTTATTCACTGGGCATTATCTGTAATTTTATACAGAGTGATTCTTTGCATGAAAAGTTTTCCTTTTTTTCTCAGGAAACAAGTGTCTATTCAGCAATTAATAGGATACAATAAGATAAGACATACTTGGAATTGTATAGTAAAGACTTTTTTTTATTCAAAAGCAATATTGCTTATGCATTGTATAACACAATTTTAGATTAGATAAATTAAAAAATTCAAAGGTATAGGTTTACTTTGAAAGTAAAAAATTTATATTTGTATATATTTATTATTATTATTATTAATAATAATAATAATAAAAGGACTTGTTATCCAGAATGCTTGGGACCTGGGGTTTTCCAGAAATTGATCTTTATGTAATTTGGATCTTCTACTAGAAAATCATTGAAAAAACTGATAAAGCCAATAGACTGATTAATTATATCTTGGTTTGATCAAGAACATGGTAGTGTTTCATTAATACAGAGGAAAAGTAGTAAAAAGTTTTTTTAAATGTTTGGATTATTTGGATAAAATAGTATTATTTTGGATAAACTGGAGATGGCCTTTAGGAAATTTGGAGCTTTCTAGATGATGGGTTTCTGGATAACGGATGTGCAAAGTTGATTGCAATCTTAGAGTTAGGAAGGAATTTTTTAACCCTCTGGGGTAAATTGGCAAGGCTTCAGGAGAGCTCTTTCTCCTTCCTCTGGATCAGCTAACAGTTAGGCACGTTATTATTATTTATTATTAACATGTATTTATATAGCACCAACATATTTCGTAGTGATGTGGGTTAAATAGGATATATATATAGACATGCAAGGTTGAACTTGATGGATGTGTCTTTTTAGTTAGTATGTTACACATTATGGGGATCATTTATCAAGGTTCAATTATGAATTTTTGCCAGGATTCAAATTTTTTTTCACAGAAACACATTTGAATGTTATTTTCAAAAACTGGTATTTATTAAGCAACAAAAAAAAAACTGAAATGTAAAATAATTGGCATCTAAAAGCTGGTGACTTCATGTAGAATCAGTGGGATATGTCCTAGGCAAAATTCAAGTCATTTTTAAATTCAAGTTTTTAAGTTTTAATTTTAATTTTCAAGTCTGTAAACTCACAGAATAGTTTTTAAACCTAAACTCTAAACATTTGAAATTTAGTTTTTTCACGATTATATTCAATCAAGTTTTATGATTTTTTTTATTAATAAGCAAACATTCAAGTTTTTTTAAATTGTGAGTTTATTCAAAAAACCTCACAAACCTCCAGATTTGATATACATATATATATATAAATATATATAAATAAAAAAAATTAATAAGCATTAAATAAACACATTAGAATAGTTTTGCCACCAATATGGATTTAAGTAGCTTAGCTGGGATCTTATTGTAGCTACTTTTTATGTGTTTTATTATTTAAATTTTTATTCGACTACCTAGTTCACCAGATAAAAGCTACCAAATTGGGTTTCATTATTTTTTATCAAATAAAAAATTGGTTAAAATCGTTCGAATCGATCGATTCGAATGATTTTATCGATCGATCGAATATTTTCTATTCTGGATAAGGAATGCCATACTTTAATATCTTTTTTTTTTTTTTTTTTAAATAGCGATGAGCAAAATTGCCCATGAAAACCCAATTATACTCAATGAAAACTCAAAAAAGTTTTTTCTTGCAACAAATACATTGGAGTCAGTGGATGTCTTTACTTGAATTTTTTTCTTGTGACAAATCCATTGGAGTCAATGGGCATGCAACCTTGTGTTGTTTTCCTTGCACAAAAATCATTGGAGCCAAAGGGCATTTTTGTTCTCCAGTTTGTTCCAGAGTAAATGCTTCACTCTTCCTGCAACACAAACAGCATGGCAAGATTTTAGAGCAGATTTGCAAATATTTTCTCTACTCACTAAAATGCAAATTTCAGTATAAAAACAAAATTTCAGTATAATAAAAAATCACTCATCCTTTTGTCAAAGGGGACATACATTGCAATAAATACATATACTGTACACAGCTATATAGATTAAATGTGTGATCTATCAATGCTCAAAACTCTTTTGAATGATATTTTCAAAAATGTTTGGTATTTATTAGGCATAAAACAACTAAAAAAACTCAGATTTAAAACTTCATCATCTAAAAGCTTGTCATTTTATGTAGAAGTCAGTCAGTGGAAGTTGTCCTTGGCAAAATGAAAGCTATTTTTCTAATTCAAGATTTTTGAGTTTTTCGGAGCTTCTAAATGCACAAAATTCAGGGGTTTTTTTTAGATCAAGGTTTTTATTTTTGGATATTTTCATAAATAACGAGACATTTGAGTTTTTTTAAATTGTGAGTTTATTTGAAAAGAAAACAACCTCACAAATTTGATTTTTGATAAATATGTCCATAAGTGCAACATGTTAAGAAATATAGGGGAAGGTCCCTGACCCAAAAAACTTACAATCTAAGCTTACAAATATTTTATTTAATTTTGTTAAACAAATTGAAACACAGGGATATTATATATAGTTTATTCCATTTAAAAGACCAGAAGTACCTTAAGAACTTTAGTTATGTTAAAATGTTCACCCAACAGAATGTAGAGAATACAAATACTGACAGCAACATTTCCTAGGAATATCCACATATTGTAGAGATTCATGGCAAAACCACCATTTACTGGTTTCACCTGGTTTTAGTATACAGCTTGACAGCAGGTTTACATGTAACTGCAAAGACCATAAAGTGTGTATAGTGAGCACAGACCAGCGGCTGCCCTTTAACCTTTGCTATTACCCTGGGTGGTCAGGTTACATTCACTGTGTGTCCCTGTTCTGACAGTAAAATACCTCTGCTCAATAATAACTGTTCTTAAGTGCTGCTAGTGGTGCCCCAAATGCACACTTCTTTGTTCATCCATCTGTTATGGATTTTGAGTGGAAAAAAGCAGAAGGAAACTAGGGGAAAGCATGGTTATTTATTTTTGGGAATTTCAGGTTTTATTTTGAATAATGACAGTGAGTCCCCATTGTGAATAACATTTCCATTAAAAAAAGATAAATAATCACTATAATAATCACTATTTATAGATAAATCACTATAATAAATCACATGCAAATTGCGGTGCAATTTATTTACAATGCAGCCATAATGATGCTGGAATTATTAGAAAACCTCATTGGGGTAAAGACATGAAAGCATGGTATTTGCCTTTGACTTTTGCATGGCGTGCTTCTCAAGAAAAAAAGTTCTTTGATTTTTACAACTTTTTAAGTTTAAGCCCACATTTTGATCCAATATTTGGAAAGTTCCCCCACCCAGCTCATAACCTAAAACTCCTAGGTGACGTCAGATATATATATATACTTATTTATTTATTTATTTATTTAACTCAAATACCGGATGACAGCAATTACGTTTATTCTCTATTCTTCTAAACCCAGAAAGGCTAGTCTACTGGAAGTCTTTTGATATATGCATCTGCTATATGATTATTAAGTTATTGTTATAAATTATTTACCTGATATATGTTTTCGTTTTTTTTTCCTCAGCTCCACAGCTGCATCCCTTCATATCCTACTTCCTACATCCTGAACAGAGAGATCACTCAAAGCTGGAAAAGCAGATTACCTTTTCCAAAAGTGATGACTCATCAATGCTTACACTTGTATTGGTTTTTCTATCCTTGGTGAATACAACCTCTTTAATTCTGAACATTTGCTCTATCTGGGAGAGATATACCATCCCTTAACAGTCCCCCAAGCTATAGTGCCATTGTACAGTATATATAGTCATATGAAAAAGTTTGGGAACCCCTTTCAGTCTGCAAAATAATTTACTCCAACTTTCAAAAAAAAGATAACAGTGGTATGTCTTTCATTTCCCAGTAACATCTGAGTACTGGGGTGTTTTATGAACAATATTTTTTTGTGAAGCAGTATTCAGTTGTATAAAATTAAATCAAATGTGAAAAACTGGCTGTGTAAAATGTGGTACCCTTGTAATTTAGCTTATTTGAATGCATGTAACTGCTCAATACTGATTACTGGCAAAATCAAATTGGTTGGATTAGATCATTAAGCCTTGAACTTCACTGGCAGGTGTGTCCAATTATGAGAAAAGGTATTTAACATGGCCAATAGCAAGTTGTACTTCTGTTTGACTCTCCTCAGAGTGATAGCTTTGGATCCTCAAAGCAAATCTCAAAAGATACGAAAACAAAGATTGTTCAGTATCATGGTTTAGAGGAAGGCTACAAAAAGCTATCTCAGAGGTTTAAACTGTCAGTTTCAAATGTAAGGAATGTAATCAGGCAATGGAAGATCACAGATACAGTTGCTACCTACTGTCAAATTTGGTGGTGGTTCCATTATTATATGGGGCTCTGTGGCTAGTTCAGGGACTGGGGCCCTTTTAAAGTTAAGGGTCAGATGAATTCACCCAATATCAGCAAATTCTTCAGGATAATGCTCAAGAATCAGTCACAAAGTTGAAGTTATGCATTGGTTGGATATTCCAACAAGACAATGACCCTAATCATACTT
>CM044440.1:119360077-119377916 GCA_024363595.1 Xenopus borealis | reverse complement strand
GCCCATATTGGGGCCTTTCTCAAGGACATATAAGCATTGTACAGGTATGGGATCTGTTATCCGGATACCTTTTATCCAGAAATGTAGAAAATTACAGAAAGGCCATCTCCCACATTTTCTCCATAAATATTTTATCCAAATTGTTCAAAATTATATACTTTTTCTCTGAAATAATAAAACAGTACCTTGTACTTGATCCACTACTAAGATATAATTAATCCTTATTGGAAGCAGAACCAGCCTACTGGGTTATTTACAAGGTTATCTATTAAAGTTTGATTTTTTCTGGCTGGACATTTAAAGGGAAAAACATCCCTCATTCCTCAGAAGTTTATTCTTAACTGTTCACTTAAGATCTTAAAGCCTATTTATTAAAGGTTGTATGTTAGCAGTTTTAGAGCTTTTTAAAACCACAATTAAATTCTATTTCTCTAAAATCATGAATGCCATGAAGGTTATCAAAGATCAAAGAAGTACGAAAAAAACAAAACAAATGATGAATGCTGTTGGAAAATATCTCTAAAACCTCAAATAATTTGAGTTTTTTTTACAAATACTACCAAAAAAATTAAAAACAAAAAACCACTGAATGGACTGGTTAAAATAAGGTCCTATAGGATCAGAGCAATACACATTGATTTCTGTAGCACATCAATGACCTTTATTTTGAGGAGTTTTTTGTGGTTTTTACACATTTTATAGAATTAAAAAAACAACAAAATTTTAGAGAAGAAAATATGATTTGTGAAAATAATAGAATTCTGATTTTTAGTAAATGGGCCCCTTAGGGGGTTATTTACCAAAATCCGAGAAGTTCTCAATATTTTCTAAAATCTACTCTGACCAAATCAGCTCTGACTTTTTCCCCATATTTATCAATAAATGTTTCTGAAAATTTCTTGTTCACAAAAAAACTTGAAAAAATCCTGAAAAAATCAGTATCCTACGAATTTTTCAGATTTGTTGAAGAAAACTTTTTCGGATTTGACACAGAAAACCTCTAACTTTTCTAATTTGACGCCTGAAACACAAAATCTGATTATGGAACGAAACCCAGCGCAGATCAGTATATCAACGGGACAACTGTTATTGACATCTACATGAACTCAGCAGGTCTGAGCTGGAGTACTTTTTTTATTCAGACTTTAAACACCATCTAAGTTAAATTAGGAAAAGTTATTTTCTTCTCCCTTTAAAAGTCCAACTAGAAAAAATCAGACTTTAATAAATAACACCATAAGGGGATATAACTTGAGTTGGAGTGTTGTTGGAGTCTTGTCTTATTTTCTCCTAGAGTACCTACACGAGGTCCACATTCTGGTGATGCTTTTTTTTATTGGGTCCCCTACCCAGTACTCCACTCCAACGATTGAATACTATATCAAGCATTCTTTTTTCTATCCTATATAAACTCCTTTTCTTGCACATGCACAAATGGTGGGTGCCAGTCCTAATTGAAAGATGTTTGCTGCTGAGGCGGGTAAATGTTGTACCTTGCTATAGCTACGGTAAAAAATAGATGGTATAAGTTTTTTTCCAAAACAATCATGTTACAAATGTGGGTTGCATTGCTTCAAAATGAACTGTTACATGTGCCATACATACTAACTTTGAATCAGACACGAGCATCTGAAGTGTGTTACAGATTAGGAAAATGTTTAATCACTGTGATTGTTTCCAGCCTCTTACATAGTTTCAACAAAGGGAAATATAGGAAAACAGCAAATTGAACTTTTCCAGTACTACAAATATGAACAATAAAAAGATCATTCTTTGTAAGCATTCCCTAGTGATAGGCTTTGAAGCTTACTTTGCAAAAACAGCGAACATTTCATAAAACATTTACATAATTGCTTTTGCAATAAGGCAAATGTAATCTAATACTGGCTTAGCTATATGTTTAATCAAATATTTCTATTTTACATATTTAACAAAAGGTTCAAGTTGTTGTGCAGGCAGTGCTCTTGTGAATTCACATTGGTAAGGAGCGGCATGTAGCAATACTAATGTAAAGACAGTAAAATGTATCGGCTTGAAATTATAAAATAATTACATAATTTTTCATTGATATTTATAGATGATGGTCACCATTTTTTTCTTTTAATAAAAATTTTTGTTCTGCAACACTTTAATTTAAAAAGCAAACAGCTAAGTAGTTGCTATGGTACCTAACCGGGCAGCAGTTTGAATGACAGTCTGAAAGATGAAGAGGAGAGGACCTGAAACCTCAATAGCAATGTAAGTAATAAAGAATAATAAAAAAAGAATAATAATAATAACTCACAGCTAATCTGCTTTGTGGTTGCTGGGATTATTGACAAATTTCAGGCCAAAGAAATCACAATCCAATAAATTCCAAATGATGTCAGAATATAAATGCTCCATCTTTCCATATTAAACTTTTAAAATTAAATTATTTTATATTTTTTTTAATTCCACTTTAATTATATTCATAAAAATATTTACAGTCTAGAAGAAATAAATGCTAATTATTTTTGCTGGAGTATTGAGTTTTCAGTGATCTATCACTTCACTTGACTTGAGTTTACAGGTGGAAATTCTGTTCACCCTTAAAGGTGCCAGTTTTTTTGCAGTGTCAATCGAACAGGAGGTTGGACTAGCCTCTAGGTAGGCTTTCAAGGAAAAACGGTGGTTGATGGATAGCATCAACACCTGGGGGGAGGCTGGGTCCGCTAATCTATTCTCCATAAGCGAGTCCACAACGCAGTACCAAAACAATTGGTACAGAAGTCAGAAGTCAAATGCCCCTGCATCAGTACACCGGAGCTCCCCCCCCACCCTGCCCTGCCTACATATCAGCCTATCGCAAGGAAAGCGGTTTTTCTGTAGGTACCAACCCGCTCTCTAGGCACATCTTCAGAGCGCATCTTCAGAGCGCACCTTCAGTGCGTACATAGTGCGCATGACATCACAGACGCACGACTTGCCTCCACATCTCTCGTGCCTGCCTAACTCTGCGCCATTCCTGCTCTCTTCCCCCATGGGTAGCCACAGCATCCTGGACTCTGAGCTGTGCGCTCCTCCTCAATCTCTTCTCTCCTAACGGCAGCAGTTCCAGCCTAATTCAGGTACCACGCCACAAAGTACACAATGGCAGAAGGCAGGAGGGATTTATTCACGGGGGGTGGTAGACACCCTAGCAATGCAGTTACCTTCCTTGCCTGCTCCAAATGCCTCATTAAATTTAGGGAGGGCCAAGCAGATCCTCTCTGCTCTGCATGCAGCCCCAAAACCTCTCAGTCCCCTCCCACCCGAGACTCAGCAGCTGCCCTATTGGCACCCTCACCGGGACCTTCCCATAGAGCGGACCCGCTTCCCACAGCACCTCTGATGCTCCAGGTTGGGCCATTTCAATCTCAATTTCAGTCTCAATCCCTCTACAGCATCCCCCTATTAGTCTATAATCATCCATACACACATGTATAGAAGCGGTTAAATAGCTGAGCTCACCCGACTTTGCGTGTCTCCTTCTGTGCTGCCGATACGTAGTGCCAGCCGCTAGATGCCGGTTCTTTGCAATACAATCCATGTTCCCATATCTTCGGCGCCGTCCATGCAGACTCTGAGGAAGTGCCGCGTGGACGTCAAGAAACGCGTCAGTTTTTGTGCAGCTTTTCCCACTGTGTAACACTAAGTATGTGCCTTTAATAAAGCCACGGAATTGTGAATTGAGAAAGCGTGACGATTCTCCTTGATTAGTGCCGAAGATACCTGGAACACGGATTGTATAATCATCCATAGACAAGATGTTGGCAAAAATGGGCAGTGAGTCCACCGCCACCTCCAAGCGGAAGCAATGACAGATCCTCACAGTCTCTTTGCTTAGGGGCACTACATCAGGTCTCTCCTCTGATAAGGAGGTTAGTGAAGGGGGAATAGTTTCATCCTCAGAAGATTCTGACTCTGGTGAAGAGACCTCAACTGACACTGGTTCCGTAGTTGAAGCCCTCATTAAGGTGGTGCTAAAGAAATTACATATTCAAGACGAGGACGTTTCACAAAAGATGTCTTCATCACTGTTTAAGAGACAACGAGAGACCACTGCAGTTTTTCCTGCTCACGAACAACTGCAGACTCTGGTCCAGGAGGAGTGGAAAACTCCAGACAAGAAATTCCAGTTCACAAGGCATTTTTCCAGACAATACCCTTTTCCTAAGGAATTCATCGACAAATGGAGCACACCACCTATGGTCAACGCCCCAGTTTCCATCTGTCCAAAGCAACTGCACTACCAGTTCCAGATGCTTTGGCTTTTAAGGATCCCACTGACAAGAAAATAGAAGGTCTCCTCAAAGACAATTTTGACTCTACTGGATCAGACCCTTTGACCTGTTTTGGCATCCGCCTGAGTAAGACGGGTAGTTGAAACCTGGTCTAGCTCTCTACAACAGGCTGTTCAGGAGCAGAATATGGAGCTAGTATCACAGCTAGCCTCTTATATCTAGGAGGCCAACCAATTTCTAGCAGATGCTTCTTTGGACGCTGCACGAGTGATCGCACGAGAATCAGCACTTTCTGTGGCAGTACGTAGGGCCCTATGGCTAAAGCTGTGTTCCGCAGATCTCAGCTCCAAAAACTCCTTTATATCCATCCCCAAGGTGCCACGTTATATGGGGACGAGTTAGATAAGATCATCTCGCAGGCAACAGGAGGTAAGAGCATGCTCCTACCTCAGCAAAAGTCTGTGTTTTACTCTAGGAGGGGAGATTCCTTTCGGAGCCAAAGTTTTCGCTCCAGACAACCAACACAGACAATCACTCTTCCCTTAGAGGGCACTTCTCCAATAAGGGAAGGTCATTGTGGCAACACCGCAAACCACAACTGAAGTCATCAGAAGACAAGAATCCTTCTTCCTTACTATGCCCGCAAAGATCAAGTGGTGACACACATAGGGGTTCACCTTCAGCTTTTCGCACACACCTGGAACCGACTCATAAACGACCCTTGGGTAGTCCAAACAATTTCAGCAGGCTACCGCTTAGAGTTACACAGCATTCCACCAAATCAATTCCTCATGTCCAGAGTTCCTTCACAGGAAATCAAGGGGAATGCCTTTTTCTCCATAACAGACTTGCTTCTACAGACAGGAGTAATTGTTCCAGTTCTCCAAAGCCAAAAATTTCGGGGGTTTTATTCAAATCTTTTCATTGACAGCTCCTTCCGACCCATCCAAGATCTAAATGGCTGAACAAATGGGTAGTATACCACAGGTTCAAGATGGAGTCTGTCCATACCATCATCAGGGCACTTGAACAAGGAGACTTCCTAGCGTCACTGGACATCCAGGATGCATATCTACATGTACCCACCCCACCAGCCATTTCTCAGATTTGCCTTTCAAAATCGACATTTCCAATTCGTGGCCTCACCATTTGGTCTGCCTTCAGCTCCCTGAGTCTTCACTAAGATCATGGCATCCATGGCTGCTTTTCTGCGAGTAAGGGGAGTGTTCATCATGGCCTACTTGGATGACCTCCTCATTAAGGCACGATCCAGACAGCTAGCCGAAACCAATGTGAGTTTATCAACAGTCTGCAGATGTTCAGTTGGATAATCAACAACCACAAATCCTCACCAATTCCCAGTCAGACCATGCTATTCCTGCAGTTACAATTCAACAGGACCTTGCAAAAGATTTTCCTTCCACAGGAAAAACAGCGCAAGATCCAAGAAGCAGTCAGAACCATACGGGCACAGCAGACTCCAACGGTTCAGGAGTGCATGATTTCATCAATGGAGGTGGTTCCTTTTGCCCAATTTCACCTCCGACCGGTTCAGACAGCAATACTAAGGCACACCTTTCAGGAGTCAACATGGCAAATTGTGACAACAGATGCCAGTCTCACCGGATGGGGAGCTACATTTCAGGTCCGCTCCACCCAAGGTCACTACCTATAAATGTACTGGAACTCAGGGCCATACTCAGAGCCCTCCAATCATGGGAACACCAGTTAACAAGACAGGCAGTTTGATACCAATCAGACAGCGCCACAGCAGTGGCATATATCAACCGGCAAGGAGGCACAAGAAGTACACAGGCAAACCGAGAAGCCAGTTTGCTTCTGGAATGGGCAGAGAGTTGTATTCCATATATCTGCCATAAACATCCCCAAGGTGGACAACGTGGAAGCCGACTTCCTTAGCAGGCATCAGTTGGATCCAGGAGAGTGGGCACTCCATCAAGATGCCTTTCAAGCACTAGTCCAGCGGTGGGGAGAACCAGAGATCGACCTAATAGTGACAAGACACAATCGAAAGGTAGCGAGGTTCTTCACAAGGTGCAGAGATCCACTGGCGGAGGGCACAGATGCCATGACAAGGCCCTGGCGGTTCGACTGGCATATGTGTTTCTACCACTTTCAATCCTACCCCTAGTACTTCAAAAGATTTCCAGGGAACCAGTCACAGTAATCGTGGTTTTACCCCCTCTCCTTGATCTATCCATAGAAGCTCCAGTAACTCTTCCTGCGTCTCCTCACCTTCTGGCGCAGGGCCAAGAATTCCATCACAATCCTCAACTCTTTGCCTTAACATGATGGCTCTTGAGGTGGCAGTCTTAAGGCGAAAGGGTTTTTGGAAGACGTAATTCAAACCATGATCAAGCCTCAAAAACCCACTACGGCTAAGATTTATCACAGAGTGTGGGAGACCTACCGAAATTGGTGTAACATACAGGAAATCCCCTTTGGCAAATTCAGTTTGCCGTGGATTCTATGGTTTCTACAGACAGGCCTTGACAAGGGGCTGATTCTGGGGTCCCTAAAGGCCCAAGTCTCTGCCCTTTCGGATGATATACAGACCTTCTTCCAAGGAGAAGCTCGCATTATCCCTCAATTCCGCCAGCCGGTTCCACCCTGGGACCTCACAAACGTCTTGGACTGATGCAGCATCGAATTTGTAGGTCCTCCCTACACACCTTCACAAGGTTTTACCAATTCAATACTTACTTTTCTGCTGAAGCAGACTGAAGGTTCACCAGGCAGTAGTTTCATAATGCATTAGAGTTCTTCCCTCCCTTTGTAGGGTCGCTTTGGTATACCCCCATGGTCCCTGTGTCCCCTAGACATGAGAGAAAAGGAGGTTTATGTACTTACCATTAAAACCTTTTTTCTCCAGTCGTAAGGGGGACACAGGGCTTCCACCCCGAACTCTAGTTCTACAGTTAATCTGACATTGTGTGTGTTGTCTTGCAGTTAAGTTATGGTTACTGTTCTACTTGGTTATAAACTGGCACCCTTCTGGGTGAGCAGGGGATAATGGAGGAGTAGGAGGAGCTTCTGTTCTGAAATTTTCTTCAGTGTCCTTCCTCCTGATGGGAGGGGCCCTTTACCCCACGGTCCCTGTGTCCCCCTTATGACTGGAGAGATAAGGTTTTAACGGTACGTACATAAACCTCCTTTTATTAACATAACCAATACCATTTGCAAATTCATTCATATAAATATCCATTAGATAAAGATAATGGAAAATGTGTTTTATTCTTATCTGAAATAGTGCCTCTATGGTAGGTGTTACAGCAACTGGTTATATATTACATTTATATTGCATTTAGTGCAGATATGGGACCTGTTGTCCAGAATGCTCAAGACCTGTGGTTTTCCAGATGAATAATAAAATATGATTTAAATATTACATGAACCCAGTAGGATTGTTTTGCCTCCAATAAGGATTATTATACCTTAGTTGGGCTGAAGTGAAATGTACTGTTTTATTATTACAGAGACAAGGAATTTATTTTTAAAATTCTGAATTATTTGATTAAAATGGAGTCTGTAGGAGATGGAGTCTGTAATTTGGCGCTAACTGGTTTCCAGATAACAGATCTATATCAGTACCTGTTACACATAGCATTTATACTATGCTTAATATTAGCATTTAGCACATTTTGCTATTATCCTTTTTCTATGTAATGCCAACATATTCTACATTACTGTAAAGGATTATGCTTCAGTCACATCTGTCCGTGCCTTTCTTACTGAAAAACTCCATGTTACTTGTCAGTAATCCATTTAATTTTTCTAGTATTTCACAAGGGGGTTATTTACTGAACCTCAAATTTATTTTGGGACTGGAATTTTTAGTCAGAAAAAACTGCAATTTTTCATGATTTATTATACACTGGTGCTGCAGTTTCTTAATTAATAATGTAAAATTGAGCATAGGAGTTTGGTTGTAGTTTTTTTATTATAAAAAATTAGCAGAACTCCAAATTACAAAAGGGTGAAAAATTTGAGAAACCCATTGAAGTCAATGGGCATCAAAATACTTTTTACGCTAGCAACAATTTTTACTCTTGTGACAATTTTCATACAGTTTTGTCCAAATGCATTAAAGTCAATTGACGTCCGAATGATTTTGACATGCAACAATTTTGACGCACGGCAGTTTTTTTGATGCAGCAAGCTTTTGCAGCAGCTTCACAAAAACATTCACAGTCGGCAAAGTGTGAAAATTCACCAAACTATTTACTAATAAAGGATCCCCCCACTGCTGCCTGTCTGGACCCCAAGATAACATAAATAACAGATATAACTCCCCACTATCTTCTATCTTGGAAAACATCCAATATTCTTAATTATTGTTTTTTGTGTTTTAGAGGCATAATATAGTAACAAGTGCAAAGGTCGCTAGAGATATAGCTATTTAAAACAACCAATCAGCATGTAGCTAACTGGTCAACTGTTCATTTTTAAACATCACTTAAATAACCAATTAAATTAAGTTAGCTTGGGACCATATGTCTCCAAGCAGTACAATTTGCTGCTAAATGAACTTAAACTGCAGATCACCCAATAAGAAGGGTGACCTGGGTGTAATACCCCAGGTCCGTAGCCTTTTGGAACAAATAAATGCAAATTATAAGTAAATTGTTAATATCAGCATGAAACACACTCACCAAGGATAGCAAGTGGCCCGGATGCTTTGCACCAAACCCGTAGCTTAAAGTGAGGATGCAACCATCAAAACAAGCACTCACTCCAGGAGCCAGTCCTATTAAAGTAAAAACGTATTCAATTTTAATAAAATTTACACGGCCTAACGCATTTCGTATTCACCGATATGTAAGCACATATCAGTGGATATGAAACGCGTTAGGCCGTGTAAATTTTAGTGAAATGAAATAATCTAAGTTTTTACTTCAATAAGACTGGCTCCTGGAGTGTGTGCTCGTTTTGTCTGATATGAGTGAATGGGACAAAATTTGTGACTTTTGTTTAATTATAGTCAGTCCTTTTTTGCTTTTTGTCATACATATAATTGAAAAGACATTGCAACTGAATAATGGTTAAATAGGGGAGTGATGATCATTTACTAAATGGTATGCTCAGTGTAAAATACCTGCAATAAATGTGGCCCAAAGTATGGTTTGCTACTCAATGAATTATAGTTCAATTAATCCTCAGAGAAACTTACATCAGCTGTTTTTGCTAAATGTTGAAAATTACTGGATGTGATTAGGGTTTTTTATGACTTCACTGGAGCTCTCATTCATGTTAGTATCCTAAATCAATATAAAATCAATATTTTGCCATTGAGCTGCAGTAAATTAACAGAAGTATGATATTTACAGTAAGAGGTTATTTGTAAGATTATACAAACTTGAATATTTTTACAAATTCTATGTATCCATTGTATTTTTTCTTCCAGTTTTTAAACCTAATGTATTTTGCATTAAATTCTGTTTTTAAGCAGACACATTTATTCTCAGTATGGTTTTCTTTACTTTAGATAATGAATATATTCTAAAGACCTATTCTATTCACAAATGGAAAGGGCACTAGGGTACACTTGTCTTGCTGAGCAATTTAAACTTGGCACAATGTTCCAGTGAGTGTTAGGACAAGGGAAGGTTCAACTAATCCTTTCACAAGTATTGTCTGAAACATTATATTGGTTGACACATTAATCAACTAAATGTGTGAAGGTCTTCACTGTAATACAATTTTTTACCAGATTTGACTACTGATTATTGGTCACATATTGAGGGAAGTATTTATTTATCATTTATTCATACAGGTACAATATGGTTATGAAGTGCTTTTATGTTAGATTAGATAGTTCATCATTTAAATCAGAACTTAGTCTTGGTGAAAATTACAATCTAATTCTCTTTCATATTCCTACTCAGGTTCTTTTCCAGTTTTTGGATTATGGTAGGACACAAAAATATCCAGAGCAAACCTGAACAGATCCAGGGAGAACTTCTTGCAATGACCAGAGTCTAAAGACCCCAAGGCAACATTAATAATCACAAAGTCACCTTATTGCTGGGTATGGCCACACATTAAGAAAACCAGACGTCCACAAGTAATTTATATAAATTATTTTACTTACATATGTCTACATTTGCTTCAGCCCAGAAATTTGCTTTTATTCTGGCTGTATTATTCTCAGGGTTTTGCACCCAAATATTTTCTGTTATTGAATACATTTTATTGTGAAAAACCCACTAAACACATTATTATTATTATTAGAATAGCAAAGAAGCTCAAAAGAATTAACTTTAAAATATTTTGGGGGTAATAATGCTACAAATATATTCCCCCAAAATACTGTATGCCCCAATATCTCCCTAAATTAAGATATATTTTACTTTAAGGTGGTTATTTATCAAAAATCCAAATTCTTCTAAAAAAAGTGTGACCAAATGAGAATACATGATTTGACCTTATTAATTATTTAAAGCACAAATTAAAGTTTGGGGCAAAACCCGAAAGAAATTATACGAAGAATCATATTGCATGATTCATCAAGAATCATACAATTTTTTTGGGGCTTTTCCTGTAAGGTCTGAATTTTTAAAATTTTTGTAAGAAAAGCCAGAAATAGTAAATTTTCGGTATAATTCCTGCATAGACCACATAAACTACCAAATAAGATAGGGACCTCTCCCATTGACTTATATACAATCTCGGCAGGTCTGAGAGGCCGGATTTTTGGATTCAGACCTTTTGCAGCCTTGTGTAATAAAACTTTTTCAAAAAAGTCCATGGAAGAATTGGCCATAGATTGCCTTATTTGACTGTATATTAGTGATGAGCAAATCTGTCCCATTTCTCTAAAAGAATTGTGAAACTGTGAAAAAAAAATTTATTTTTAGGCGTGCAACAATTTTTTCTCAACCCAAATGCATTAAAGTCAATGGGCATTTTTTTTCATATGTTGACTTTTTTGTCTCTGCAATTTTTTGTTGCAGCAAAATGTTTTGCTCTGCAGTTTTGTGTGATTGCCAAATGGAGATGCTCTAAACTTTAAGCTAAAGTAGTCATTGATTTGTCCAACTAATTTTGTATTTGGTGGCACGCTAAAACAGCTTTATTATCTATCTATAAAATTATTTTTACACAATCACAAAAGAGATGTAATACACACAATCACTTAAAACTGCCAGCAGGGAAAAAAAAACATATGCTGCATCCATAAGTAAATCTGTTGCGTGAAAGGTCAAAGAGGTTAACATTTGCTAAGCAATCCACCACCATAGAAGACCATTTAATGAAAGGCTCTTTACAATCCTTTACAATCAATGAAAGGAGTGTATGTCAATCAACTGTTTTCTTTACCCTTAACCTATTTTGTCCTTATCAAAAAGTCAATAAGAGTAATAACAGAGAAACAACTGGAGATCTGGCTATAATTTTTTTCTTTCTCTTCAAAGGCAGAAATCTGTTAATAATATAGTGAAGCAAATGCAATCATGACCCAGGGGCAGATTTACTAAATCCACATGAAGGATTTGAAGTTTGATCGAATTTTCAAAAAGTTTAAAATTTGAATTTTTAAAAAGTTTTGAATTAGAATTTTAGAATCTTTTTGAAGGCCACATCGACCAATGAATTTTGAAAATTCGATTGAATCGAATGATTTGAATAAAAATCTATTTGAATATTCGACAGTCAAAGTACTTCCCCTTTAAATTTGTATTTGACTGCCTAGTTCACCAGATCAATGCTACTGAATTGGGATTCAAAAAGCTTGATCGAATAAAAACATTCGAGTGAATAGTTTTACTATTCGATCATTCGACCAATCGAATAGCAGTAAAAATCCTCCGAATTCGAATTTGGAACATTTTTATTCCCTAACTATTTACTTGGTCGAATTCGAGGATTTTTTAACCCTCGAATTCGACCCTTAGTAAATCTGGCCCTAAGTGTTAGATTTCAATTAACTGTTCTACAAAAACATAAATGTCTTGTTCTGTGACCATCAAGTTGCATCCTGCACCCCTGACAGAATATATATTATAGGAAAGAAATCAACTAATAACAACTTTCAGTTCCCATATGTTTTGTACTCAAAGCTCCTTTTATGTTCTAAAATTACATTTAAAAGTAGTTATAGTTCAAAGGGTATTCAGGATTTCAGAAAAGAAGAACTACAAATATTACCTAAAGTTGTCTATAAGCTTGGATTCCAAAAAACATGGAAAGCAAATAATAATGCATTTCAAGCTTCCTCATTACTGGTCTTCAAGCTGACAGTGGGGCAACCCAAACTTTGATAATTTCTGCATCGAGGACTTTTTTTTAATAAACCTGTCCATGATGGAGACTTGTATGGACTTTAGCACATATCAAATTTCAAGATATTATAGATATTAGGTAAGTGGTATAAGACACCTAAGGACAGATTCACTAAAGGGCAAATTGTCACCAGCAACTGCTTCGCACACTTTGCCAGGTACAAATTCGTTACCACTATACTAATTCAATAAAATGCAAAGTTGCGTCCTGGGCACCGAATGCTGGAGACTTTTCACTAGAGATACTTCTTCAGTGCGAGCATTTCATAGCGAAGATTTGCTAGCATCTTTTGAGCCTAGTGAAAATTCACTAGTAATCTTACACTCATGTCAATTTGAATAGGAGAGGCGCATAAAAGTCGTATGCACATGTTTTTTAGAGTTGTTGGTGGAAACGCTTGACGTTGCCACTATTACAAATGTCCAAGGGAGCTTAATAAAGACATAAAAGCTCCTCTAATGCCCTAGACCTGAGCTGACCATAACATATATGTGGCAGGCCCATCAAATGTGTTAAAAAAATGTTTACACAAAAGTTTTATATCTAATAGTCTTTTAGTGAGACTTTTCAATGCAGGCCCGCTCTAAAAAAGTCACCTGCGTTTTTTACACTTTTTATGAGTCCGGGGTAACTTTATTTTTAGCAGTTCGCCTGATCTGAGGTGAAGGAAACTCTGGCGAAAGAGGTAACATTCAATAAAATTATTTTATGACTCCAGGGTAACTTTATTTTTAGCAGTTCGCCTGATCTGAGGTGAAGGAAACTCTGGCGAAAGAGGTAACATTCAATAAAATTAGTGATGGGTGAATTTATTCACATGGGGCGAATTCGCTGCGAATTTGCGCAATTCACCGCAGGCTAATAAATTTGCGAAATTCCAGTAAAAATTTGGCTGGTGAAAATTTGCAGCATTCAAAAAAGGACACCTGCATCCAAAACAATATGCCTAAGGCATAGAGGAGTGGCAGACAATATTTGATTGACAGCTGAGATTTTTACATGAGCTTAAAACAGCTATGAATGCTTTAATAAAAATGTTAAATTGGATTTCATGTTTAATTTGAAAAGGACTTTTATTATACAGATTTTTGTGTCTGGGTGACAGGTCCACTTTAAGATGTACCATGTAATATAAATAGCTCCATTCCACTGCCCACTGTATGCAAATTAGCCTGAGTGCAAAAACTCTAGCAAACTTGCGCTAGACAGAATTGAACACTAGTGCAGCTTCAATTTGATTTGCTTGCTCTGCTGAAGAAACACTAGAGAAAATACACCAGCATTCAGCTCTCTGGACGTAACTTTGCACTTTAGTGACTTAGCGTAGTCTGGTGAAGTGTTGAGATGGCTGTGAAGCCGTCGCTGGTGAATTTCACTCTTTAGTGAATTTGCCATTTGTGTTTTTCTAGAATTATTTAACTTTTTGTTTTGCAGTTATCAAATTTACAATTTAATTAGTTAGTTTGCACTAACCCTAGTGGCCAATCATTGGTTTCAATTGCAGACTGGAAGATGAATAGGAGAAGGTTTGCTCTAGGGCACAATAAAGACTTCTGGAACATCGTGAATTGATAAAAACTCATAAATATAGTTTTTGGTGGGAAAAAGTAATCACCCTCATAGCAGCCATTGCCTAGCCCTAGACTAATAAACTGATCAGAGAGAGAGAGCAGTGTCTGCTCTAGTGACCTTATGTAATTACCCTTATTTTTCAGGTGGAATTTGAATTCCAGGTATGGGACAATGAGATGTTTAGAAGACACTTTTAGAAGAGAAAATGATCTTTAAATTACATATGGTTTGGAATAATGTTGCTCAACCAGTAGCTTGTGAGCAACATGTTTCTCTTCAACCCCTTGGATGTTGCTCCCAGTGGCCTCAAAGCATGTGCTTATTTTTAAATTCCAGGCTTGGAGGCACGTTTTGGTTGTATAAAAACCAGATGTACTACCAAACAGAGCCTCAATGTAGATTGGCAATCCACATAGAGTTACTAAATGGTCAATCACAGCACTTATTTGGCACCCCAAGAATATTTTTCATGCTTGTGTTGGTCCCCAACTCCTTTTACTTCTGAATGTTGCTTACAGGTTCAAAAGGTTGGAGATTCCTGGTACAGACGCACAAACATTACAGATATCAGTGCTTTAACACAAGGCCTACATGCCTCTACCATCAGTTCCTTCACATACCTGATTCTTTCTGTCCACGTCAAAGGGACATAAATTGTCTTTGTGTGTTACAGGCCAGGGGTTTAAAGTAGAAAATCAATAATTCCCATTGGGCATTAAGTTCCAGGAAATTCCCTGTCTATCTGTATATATTTGAACGCTTTATCTGAGCGCATTATTTGCTCTTACAAGATGGAAATCAAAAGACATGATTCACATTAATATGATTGATCAGGTCAGTCTGAGTTACAATAATATGATTTTAAATCATTGCTTTTTTTATTGCCTTCACTTGAGATGTGACCCATGTAGAATTTGTAGGCAGAACATATAGGACAGCTTTAGACCAATTAAATTAGCCAAGTGTATAATTTTGGAAGTTTATAATTGTGGCCAGGGTGAGAATTTGAATAATTTGGATAAAATGGAGTCTATGGGAGATGGTCTTTCTGGTTAATGGGTTTCTGGAAAATTGATTCTACAACTGTATCAAATTATCTACTTCCATTTCTAGATTGTCAGGCTTACCAGTGGGATCCACTCTCAGAAGAAAGTGACCCACAGGTGCCTCACACAACACAAAACCCAGGGGGCCGTGAAGTGGAGCGTACGTGGTGAGACTAACCGGAGAGAAGTACCAAGGGGACAGGCAGAACCGTAGTCATCAAGGCAGAGGTCAGAAGCAGAGTTTCGTAATCGTGGTGAGATCAAAAGGTCAGGGCAGGCAGAGGTCAACGAAGTCAGTAGGCAGGCAATGGTCACAACAGGAAAACATAGGATTAAATCAGGCTGGGTCTCAAGAAACAAGTCAAATAACCAGGCAATGAGCAATATCTTCCAGCCTCCTTAAATAGGCAGAACTGGCACCAGAAATGCAGGGGATGCATCAGGACATAGTGTTCCGTCGCTGGCATTCCATTGCTGGCAATTCGATGAAGGTGTGAAAATGTCCCCACATTTTTTTTTTGTTTACATTAAATAGGCCCCATGCTGGTTATAAGTCATCCCCAATATATTATTTTTAGTCCACCATGATAAACCTATATAATGAAAGAGCAAATATTTTTCAAAAAGTAGCTGTCATTTAAACCAATTAGGTGGAAATGCTTTCCGGGAAGCCCTCGCAGTTACAGAAATTGCTTCCCACCTTGCAATTGTTCTTTAAGAAATAACAAGCGTGCAACTGGGCACACCACTGAACTGACAAGTTGGACTGATGACTGACCTTGTTGCTATCCCTATTGGAAATGGAAGTTGATCTTAAATATCACTGATTGGCAATAGACTGATACTAGTCCTACCAATTAGACACATGAACAAGGAATTTAAAGATGTGCACACAACTAACAATAGGATGAGGGTACCATAGGAAAGAATAGAGTATTTATCTTCCCTTCCTGGTTTATCTCTCTCTCTTTATTTTTTTTAACTCCCCAGGGCTGCTATAGGTACCTGCCATAGAAATCTGACAAAGTATATTCATTTGAAAAAAACTGCTTTCATAACTTAACTGGTTTGCATGCAGAACATGTCCTGATACATCAAAATACCATTACAGTTTCATTTAAAGTTATATTAACTAATGCACAGAACTTTATTGACATTATTAACTGAATACAGTCATTAGCTGACAACATCAGTCCTAGGGGAAATCCAATATAGCGGTTCAGATAAACAAGGGGTAAGTGCATTCTTTGTCTGACTCTCTGTCAAACAAGAAAATTTTAATTATAATAGTTATTCAAGGAGTAAAAGGACTGGCTCCCCATGCAGTGACCTAATCATGAGCTCACGTGCCACCAGAATAGATGCACAAGCCTTTTGGCAGTTTATACAAATTGATGAAATAGAGGTCTATTAAAGAATGATGGATAATGCAGCCTGTAAGAATTACCCCATTGATTTCTGATGGACGAATACTAATAGATATAGGAATCAATATGTTGATTAGATACCAGAAAGCTTTCCACTACATTAAATGTAATGTGAGCTCTAAACACCCTATGTAAAGGGGCACTAAAATATGTTTAAATCTGCCCTGTTGTGTCAAAATATCACTTTATGAATGTATTATTTCTGCTATCACTCTACTGGAATTTCCAATGTACAGCTAATATGCTGACAATTATGTACAGTATATTTTGGTGTCTGTTAACGAGTAATAAAGAAAATAACAATGTATCTCCCCACCATTCCCATGTGATCAAGCGTTGCACTTCCAAAAAATTCACATAATTCCAGTATTATTCACTTTTATTACTTTTTATCCTGAAGAAACTATTAGGATTTGGGTTTCAGTTAGGAAGGGTGGTCAGACACCAGCTTATTCACATATATGCTAAGATATTCTTGTATTGACTTTAAATGCTGGCATAGTTTTATATGGCTTTCTTTGGAAATGATATGAGATTTTAAAATGCAGTGGCTTCACTGGCTTAATATTTACCATTATAAATATAAGCTAGTAGTCGGTTTTTGTTATAGGGGTTTATTTTATCATTTTGCATCTACTCATCAGAGAGAATACTTAAGTACTTGCAATTTTTTAGGGGGGGGGGAAATAACCCTCTTTTTTGACATAAGCTCATTTATTTGTTCTTATGAAAAAAGGCCTGAACTTCCAAAATAGGGAGTGCATATTTTCTAATTGCTTTAGAAACAGTTATATCCATTGCTGTAAATAAGAAGTAATCACCCTCCACACACATATAGCCCTTTACCCACAGCTATTTTGTTTTTTAAAAATTTGCTTCCCAAATGTGTTCCCCCTCGCCCTGTACCTGGCCTGACAAAGCAGAACAGTGCAGTGGGCTTGGCAGCATCACCTCCATGTGAAGGCACACCAGTGCTAATCTCAGACCAGGGGCTTACTCAATATAAACCAGAACTTGATTCTAATGTATATGCACCTCCTCAAAAATCAGGATGAAATATAAAAAATTGTTTACACACAGATATGACTCGCCTAAACAGGTTGTCCACCAACCTTTGTTGATCTGCTCTACTTTATCAGGCCAGGTGTGGCACAAGAGGGGAACACCAATGGGGAGCATTAAATATGGTTACATAGTTACATAATTAAATTGGGTTGAAAAAAGACCGAGTCCATCAAGTTCAACC
>CM044440.1:119306952-119317213 GCA_024363595.1 Xenopus borealis | reverse complement strand
ACTTCAATCACTCTTTACTGCTGTACTGCAAGTTGGAGTGACATACTTACCGTGATTTTCCTGGTACCTCTCCATATCAGCACTCTGGGATAGCTCCTCCCATCATCTCCAGGAAGAACCCCTCCCACAATTCTTTAAATGCCAATTACCAGAACTCACCAGTGACAGGTTAAAAGCTTGAACCAGGTAAGAACCACAGGGAGGGGGCTGCTGATATGGAGAGGTACCAGGAAAGGAAAGTCATGGAAAGTATGTCACAATTTTAGCAAGTATGTCACAATTTTAGCACTCTCCGGGATATAGCAAGCCACCAGAGTAAGGGCTGGACCATACCATGAATGCAAAAGTTTTTTTAATGCACATGGGAAACAGAGGACAACACATTGCGACCAAACTCAGTATGTTCCACTGATGCTATGTCCAAGCGATAATGCAAGATGAAAGTATTCAGTGATGCCCAGGAAGCTGCCCTACAAATCACTTACAAAGAAGTTCCTGTCTCTGCTGCCCAGGAAGCTGCTTGACCTCTGGTTGAGTGAGCTTTCACCACTGGCACTCGCAGGCCTCTCGCATTATAAGACTTCATGATTACTGTCTTAATCCATCTGGAAATGGTTGGAGTAGAAGCTGCCTCACCTTTCCTTTTTCCGCCTGGAAGGACTAAAAGTCTATCCGCCTTTCTAAAGGTTTGTATTGCTTGGCAAAAAGCCTTAATTGTCCTTCCCATGCCCAGAAGATGTAAAGGATGCTCTTCTGATACCCCTGACTCTCTCCTGAATGAAGGAAGAAATAGTTAATCTTGAATGTGGAAATATATGTAACCACTTTAGGCTTGAATGAAGACAAACCTTTGTATTACTCTATCCTGAAGAAAAATAGGACAATCTTCTGTAAACTTCAGGGCTTGCAGTTCCCCAACTCTTTTAGCTGAAGCTACTGTTACTAAAAAACTACTTTTAAGGTTAAATGCCACAAGGATGATACTTGAATTGGTTCAAATGCATCAGATGAAAGGAACTCCTGGACTAATGGGAGATCCCAAAGTAGACATGAAGGTCTCTTAGGAGGGAGGATCCTGATAGCTGCTCTGGAAAATTTGATTATCAGCAGATGTAGAGCCCAACGGACACCTGAGAAGGTTGAAATGGCCGTCACCTGGGTTTTGAGGGTTCTAAATCTTAACCCTTTATCTAATCCCTTCTGAAGAAAGTTGAGAAGCTCTCTTTTTGGAACCCGAAGAGTCATGTAAAGACTCATTGCTTCTTTCCTTGATGAATGATTTCCAGATGCTACACTATCTTGAATCTGTTGAGGATTTCCTAGACTTCATTAGCACCTCAACCACTCTGCTTGAAAGACCTTGAGCCTCTACACTCTTCCGCTCAGTCTCCAAGCCATCAGGGCTAAGGGAGCTGGAATGGTCCCTGAATCAGTAGGTTCCTGGAATATGGCAACCTCCATGGAGGACATACTGATAGTCTAATCAGTGTCTGGAACCACAGATGCCTTGACCATGCTGGAGCAATACATGTCAGTTCCCCTCTGATCTCCATTAATTTCTGCAGTACCCTCAGAATCAAAGGAAGAGGAGGAAAGACATAGCATAGCCGTCGGCCACGGTTGAACTAGGGCAACTATCGTTAATGCCTTGGGCTTGCTCCTACTCATGAAGAATTTCCTGAATTTGGTATTGCTTTGCAAGGCCATCAGGTCCATGCAAGGTATACCCCGCATTCTCATTAACTGGCTGAAAATCTTAGGATGCAACTGCCATTCGTGGGGATCCAATGTACTCTGAGTCAGGAAGTCTGTTCTGCCCAGGTGAATAATGGCTCTGCTTCTGACAACAGAGAAAAGGCTTACTGTCCCTCCCTGCCTCCTGACCTAGGTGACTGCTGAAGTATTGTCACATCTGATATTTACTCTGTGACAAGATCCATAAGCTACTTTTCTTTCTAACAATGCCCCCCATCCTGAACCTGAAGCATCTGTCGTGTGAATAGCCCATTCTTTTGGAAACAGAGGAACCCCAGGTGATAGTTGCCCTGGTTGTATCCACCAAGTCAAGGCCTCTCCGAGACTGACTGTAATCTGTACTGATGGGTCGAGGACACCCCAAGAACCTGAACAAATCTCATGTGCCAATGTGCCAAGGCTACCAAGCAAATTTCTGATGCCATCATGCCTAGGAGGCGGGCTAATACGCTGGCTTGAATAACCAGTGACAGACAAACCTGATGTACTAACCGGAGAATGTCCTGCTGCCTCTGGCTGGACAATCTTGTCATGCCACTTTTTGAATTCAGCTCCTAAGATGGACACCTCCTGTGCTGGCTCCCTCTGGCCTTTTTTGAAAATGAGACACCATCCATGATCGTGCAAAAAATGGATTATCCTGTCCTTGTGGGATTTTGCAAGCTCGCTTGATGAAGCCAGAACAAACAAATTGTCTAGGTAGTGGAATATTCTTATACCCTGCCATCTCAAATGTGCCACCAGGGTTACCAAGACCTTGGAAAATACCGTTGGAGCTGTGGATAGCCCAAAAGGAAGAGAAACAAATTGGAAATGGTGATCCAGTCTCTTGAATCTTAGAAACACCTGCAATTGGAATGTGATAGTAGGCATCCTGAATGTCCAGGGTACACATCCAGTCGTTCTGACAAATCTCCCCTCTTACGGACTCCAGAGATTCCATCCTGAAATTTCTGATTCAGAGAAAATTATTTACTGGCTTCAGGTTGAGTATTGGGTGCCACAACCCTGATGCTTTGTGAACTAGAAAAATAGGGAATAAAAAATAATTGGATATTTCCCCCAGAGGCTTTGGAAATCTGTTCCACCATTTTTTTTCCAAAAAGCATTTGCCCCTGAAAGGGCAAGGTTCATAAGGCTGATTTTGAGGTAGCATCTGCTTCCCAAGATCTCAGCCACAAAGCAAGCCTAGGGTGTAACATCAATTGAAGTATTGAGAGTTCTGTAAGACCTTCCAGAATGTCTGACTTTTCACGATCCTCCTTTATAGTCCACTCTAGGTTCTCTGTAGTGAAAAATATAGTGAAAAAGCATTTGCTATTGCATTACAGATATGTGTTTTGGGGACCACAATGAGATTATGGGGGTTAAAAAATTTTCAGTGTCCATTTTGACGCTGAAAACCGGAAAATGTTGTGGTAAAAAAAAAGAGACTTATTTATTATGCCCCGAATCTGTTCCAATTCTGAATCCGAAAATACTCCATTTAAAACCTGCCGAATTCATGTAAAAGTCAATGGCAGATGTCCCCTTAACCATTTGAAGATTTTTTTCAGTGAAAACTCAACATTTTTGTGGCCAAAAATACCAGCTTCTCTGGGTATTCTGGGTAATTGCATTATATTGTTAACTCTGCAAAATCTTGGCCATTTTCTCAAAATGTAACTATTTTTATTGTTTAATATACTTCAACTTCAATAAATACATAGCAATATTGCCTGGTAGAATTCTGTTTGCAGCTTTACATAGAAATGTCTGTCTGTAATACAACTTCCCTCATTGCCCCTGAAACTAAAATGATTTGTGATCGTATTAGTAGCTGTTATGTACAGTATATCAGGAAAATAGCAACCAAACTTCAGATTACCTCTTGTAGCAGCAGCAGCTGTGTGTTTTAGAAGTGTAAAACAATTGTATACAGATCTACTGCAACAATCAATTGTCCCCCATCATAATGCGGTCAGAATTTACACATGAAAGGTTAATCTTATGCCCACTCTCTCCCAGGAAAGACTGCTTTACATTTCAATATGGATATTTTAGCTAGGTTTATGCACCTTTATAGGGTTGCAAAGTTCTAGGCAGGCCAAAGTCAAAATGCATTTATTTATGTAGGTCTGCTTAGGTCATGTGCAAAGCAAAAGATTAACTTTATTATTGGGTTTATTTATGGCAAGAGCAGCAAATGATTTATTAGGACTCAGGATGAATATTACATTTATATTCAGACCAACAGAGCATACACAATATGTCCCAAGACCGAAGGCAAATCCAATATGGAAATCCAGAAAATTATTCTAGTTCTTTTATTAAGGTAACTGTTGAGGCTGCTGTGGGAACCCTGGAGCTATTGCCTCCTGAAGCAAACTGTAGCTCCAAGGTTCCCACAATGGCCTGGGTCAATTTCTGTGGTTGCATCAGGTGCAAATCATAAGCTGTAAATACCAGAATGTTCAGATTAAAGGGATGTCATGGGAAATTTTCAAAATGCATCAGTTTATAGTGCTGCTCCAGCAGACTTCTGTACTGAAATCCACTACTCAAAAGAGCAAACATGTAGGGTCAAAATGAAAATTCGAATGAAAATAATTAGATTTTCAAAGTAATTTTTGGGTATTTCGTCTATTCAACAGGTCAAATTACAAAACAAACTGAAAACATTTCGATTTGAATTGAAAAATATTGACCATTTGAAAATCGAAGTACTGCCTCTTGAATTCAACCCTTTGTCATCTTAAACCTGCCGAATCTCTGTTTTAGCCTATGGAGGACCTCCTATAACCTCCTACAGCCATACCTGTACAGAGAAAAAGGAAATAATTTTTATAAATTTGGATTATTTGGATAAAATTAAGTCTATGGGAGATGACCTGTCCATAATTTGGACAACCTTACCATAATTTGGAGCTTTCTGGATAACGGGTTTCTGGATAATGGATCCTATCCCCGTAAAACATGAATGAAATTGCAGTTATTGGATTAAGATAGAGTTATTTTAGGTGTGCATTACTAGGTTATGTATTGTAGTCATTTTCATCTATGATGGCCTGTGAGTAACCAACTGAGACATGGGAGGGTCTAGAACTGGCCAGCAGTCTATCACACACTTTTTTGCAAAGTTGCCAAAAGGCCTTTAAGTTTATCACTTGTGTTTCTAGAAAAAGCAATTGGTCTACACTGGGATTTAAAAAAAAAAAATCTGTATGCAATTGTATAATTTCCAGATTTTATCAACTTCTATATTTTGTTGTCAGAAGCCCAAATTGCTGTTTACACTCAGCGTACCTTTATACATTTTGCAGACATTCGGGCTCCACTCTAGATTTTCTTCCTCAAGTTTATACAGATGGAATGGCTTTCCAAAACTAGTTTGTGCTACATTTAAAACATACCTTTCTGCAGTTTTTTTTTAAGGAGGGAGAAAAAAATAAGGGCTTAGTTTGAGGTTGCAGAATTACTTTTTATTTCAGATATATAAATCATGGCTTTTAAAGGGTGGACAGAAAAGCCCACTTGTTTGGAGTGTGCTTTTAACTCGGGGAATAAGGTTATAAACGATTTCAGGGAACCATGTGTCTCAGTAAATTATGACAGAATTTATTATATGGGGCTTTGGTGAGAGCATGCAATGGTGTGGGTGAAACATTTTGTACACGGCTTGACTAAGTGTTAGCAGAACTGATTAATGTTGAGAAGCACACAGTCCGCCTATGTGAGACAGCTACAGACTAAATTGCATGCTCAGGTATTGCCACGGAGAGAAATTAGAGACAGAAATAAAAACAAAGTTGATATACATGGTCTATAACTCCTATTGTTATTTGGGCTGACCAAGCAACATTGGTACCTTCCTTTCCTAGAGATTCTATTAGGGCTGGGCTGTTTCATGTGCATTATGCAGAATTTCAACTTTGATGTTTTTTGTTATCATGGATCATTATATAAAAGCATGCTTGCTAGTAGAGATGGGCGAATTTATTAGCCAGGGGCAAATTCCCGTGATTCGCCGCCGGTGAATAAATTCGCGAAACGCCAGCGAAAATTCGCCTGGTGAAAATTCACTGGCGTCAAAAAAATTAAAATGAGTCGCACGTCGTTTTTGACAAAAACGTGCCGCAACTCGTTTCGTGAATTTTTTCGCCAATTCGCGAATGTCGCTGGAAATTCGCAAATTTTTCGGCGAAGTGAAACGGGGTAGATTCGCCCATCACTACTTGCTAGTCTTTCACTTTGTGGCCAAGGGGTTGGGGGGGGGGGGCAGGTGCAAAAAAGGCATGCCTTATGCACACAATACACCCTGACCCATCTATTTTAAATGCAGCATTGTGCATTTTACGGGTATGGAGTCTATTACACAAAATACCTGGGAACTGTGGTTTTCTGATCGGGTTTTAATCATTTTGACCGCTAAAAACCATTTAAACATTAAGAAGGTTATTTATTAAAGTTGGAATGAAAAAAACTAGAAAAGGAGAATTTTTGTTGAAAAAAAAAAAAAATTTTTTTGAGATTTATTATACCCCCAGGCTGCAAACAGTCAGAATCCGAAAATCCGCCATCTCAGACCTGCAGAGGTTTTATATAAATCAATAAAAGAGGTCCCTATCCTATTTGGAGGTTTCTGTGGTCTGCGCTGGAATTATCAGAAAATCTGACTATATTGGTTTTTTGAGCAAAAATCTGAAAAATTTTGGCTTTTAGGGAAAAAGGCTAAAAAATTGAGTGATTCAGAAAAAAAACCCAGAAAAAAATTTGGGTTTTCTCTTAATTTTATTGAGTTTTTCCCCTATCTGATAAAATAGTGCATATTTAATAATGCATAAGGTGAAAGTGTGGATTCTAGTTTGGTCACACTTTTTTATATAAAAAAATCAGATAAATTTAGATTTTGATAAATAATCCCCTACATAAACCTACTAGGATTGGTATGTCACCAGTATGGATTCATGCAGATTAGCTACCATCAAGGTATTGGACCTATTATCCAGGATGCTCAGGCCTGGGGCTTTCTGGATAATTAATCTTTCTGTTGGATCTTCATACCATAAGTCTAGTAGAAATATGAAATAAACCCAATAGGAACATTCTGTTTCCAATAAGGATTAATTATTTTAGTTGGTATCTAATACAAGGTGCTGTTTTATTATTAAGTAAAAGGAAATCATTTTTAAACATTTGGATAAAATGAAGTCTATGGGAGATGGCCATTCCGTAATTCAGAACTTTCTGGATAGCAGGTTTCTGTATAACGGATCCCATACCTGTAACAGAGAAATTTAGCGAAAGAGACCATCGCTAGCGTTCGTTCTCACTCTATCGCCAGGAGACTTTTTGCTCTGGCAAAAAGTCGTTACTCTGCAAATTCAGCAAAGTGTGGATTTTACTGAACGTTACCTCTTTTGCCAGAGTTGACTTCACCACCTCAGAGGAAGCTACAAAGAAGTGCTAAAAAGAAGCTACATCTTTCTCAATCTTATGTCATTTACATCATATCCTGATCCAAAAAACTCTGGCGACTTTTCCTTTTTGAAGTGGGATTGCCTGCAAAAGTCCAAACAAACTTTTTTTGGGTAACCGGTTTTCTCCAGACATTTCATAACATATGGAACATCTCTTTTGCTGTGGGCTCATGTGTGGGGCATTATATTAACTTTCTTGTCTTTGTTAAGGTTCCCTGGACATTTGTAATAAACACTGGTAACTTTAAGCATGTGCACCAATATTTATAATAAAGACCTCCATACAACTTTAAATTACCCACCCTATGTGAATTGACTGAAGCACAAGATCTCTAGCAAATTTTTGATAGGCACAAATGCTAATAAATGCTCACACTGCCAAAGTAAAGCCAGTGAGAAATCGCCAGTGTTTGGCACCCAGGATGAAACGCTGCATATTAGTGAACTGGCATAGTCGTAGCACATTTGCGCCTGGCAAACTGATAAGATGAAGCGACATCCTCCTCAATCTTATGGCAGTGATATCACATCCTGTATGCCGGAAAGTAATAAAAGTTCTAAAAAAAAAAACACTGGCATTTTTTTCATATTTTAAAACAGGATTGCCTTCAAAAGTTGTAACTATTAAAGATTTTTTTGTACTAACATTTTTTTTCCAACCATTTGAGGGGCATGCCACATTTTTAAGGTGGGCTGATGTCCTGGACATTAGAGGATCTCTTTTTATTTTGATTCCTTGGACATTTGTAATAATAAGTGGCCACTTCGAACATATGCACCACATCACACTGATGAAGACGTCTATACGACCTATATGTACCTACCCTATTCAAATTGACTAAGCGTAAGTGTACTCACTAAGTTTCGTTGGGAGAAATGAATGCTAGCGAAAGTTTGCTATGAAATGCTCGTGCTGACAAATTAGAGAAACTTCTCCAGCTCTCAGCTAAAGTTTCTAGTGAATTACCATAGTGGTGATGAATTTATGCCTGGCGAAATGGCACAAAATGTGGCGGAGCCGTCGCTGGTGAATTTGCCCCCAAGTACTTTGTGCAGGGTCACAATTTTGCAGAACACATCACTCCTGCACTTGTCCACCCATGTATTCTAGCAAAACAAATTTTAATCTTTACTACTGAGAAAATGACACAGACGGATCTCCACAAAAGGAATTAAAAAATATCTGTGATTCACAGTATAGATTCTAAATTTGTTCTGCTCATTGTAAACCTGCAAAGGAAGCTAAAACATCATCCGCACATAAGAAAACAGTTCTCTTGAGAGCTTTCTCCATGCCTTTAGTTATTTTCTTCATGCTTCACTAGATAAACAGCTGCTTGCTATATAGGGAATAATGTATCCCCTATTGTAAAATATCAGTCACTGAGGAGTTCCATGTATAAAGGCCCGAGGCCAGATGCTGAGTTTTAACAAGCCATGGAACTCCAGGGTAACTTCTGACATATGACATACAATGGCATCACTAAGCGTCAGTTATAAATGATGATATCACTATCACATGCTTTTTATAATATATTTTGCAGATATTTCATGGCTCCTGTGTATTATGTGAGCATATGATAATAAGCTATGAATAACATTAAAATACAGTAGAACCCCCATTATACATTTCTCTAATTCTACATTTCCATGGATTTTACAACATTTTGGAGGAGGTAGGTTGTCACAGTGAGACTCACTAAATCTTTTATTTGTCTTTCCTTGGCAATTCTTTATGGGCTTTCATGTTTCTGATCATCCTAACAGTTCTTGGGGTCTACTTAGCTGGTGGCACAAAGTTGCCTTTAATGAACTACCAGGCATATTCCCATGGAACAGTCCTAGATCAGTGGTCCTCAAACTTGGCCCTCCAGCTGTTAAGGAACTACAAGTCCCACAATGCATTTGCCTCACTGTGGCTGTCAGACTCCATCATTGCATTGTGGGACTTGTAGTTCCTTAACAGCTGGAGGGCCAAGTTTGAGGACCACTGTCCTAGATGTTCTGAAAATGAAATGTTTACTCTCTTGAGAGACGTGTGGTGTCAAGCACTGAGCCCAAAATGAATGTGCCTGTACTATGTTCTCTTTTAGGCCTCACTTACACTGGCAATTTATTTAGTTAGCCAGATTTATGTTGGATGAAAAAAAAAAGCTCAAAAAAGCAACTGATCAAACTGAATGTGATTTTTATCTGTTTTTCTAAAGAATTTGTCAGGTGACAAATCAATGCAACCAAGATAAATTCAATACCTTGGAGCAGATGGAATAAAAAAAGACCTGTCCAGTTAACATGGATGAGATTGACCTTGGTACCCCTACGTCAAATGTGTTATATTATTGCTGCCATCTATGTAAATAAGTAGATAAAAAATTGAATAAGACACAAATCAGGAACTTTGCAAACAGTGGTATTCATGGTCCCCTACAGTCAAGGGTCAAAAGGCCACACTTCCTGGATCCTTTATAGATTGATGGCTAATCTTCTGAATTCCCACATCAGTACAGTAGTAGAACAGAATAGCAGCTGTCCAAATTGCTCAAACTCTTTCTTTCTGAGTTTCTGCTTATTTGAGTGAAAAAGATTAAAGATCAAAACTGATAAAACAGTAATTACCTTGATCCTAACCACAGGTTTGCAAAAAAACTTATGCCAGATAGCTGTGATATTACATGGGTCTGCACATTGGGGCCATATTAAGTGGTAGTGGCCTATTACCCGAACCACTGTGCATTTGTCAAAAGTCCCGAAAAATTCTGAAAAAGTCTACTTACAAGAAAGACTGAACAAATGGCGCCCATGAACTCCTATGGCCAGAATCTGCAGGTGGGGTAAGTAACAAGGGTGGACAGGTATGCTGGGGGGGAGGAGAGGGGGGGGGTCTACCCAGGGGAGGTTTTTTTTTATTACAGGTTGAATTCTACTATAAGCAACATCTCGCTCTACTATACCTGCTATTCCACAGTCACTGTCCCCACAGCTACTACAGGTACATCTCCTTACTATACCTGCTATCCCACAGCAACAGTTCATTTCCGGAGACTATT
>CM044440.1:119245101-119280695 GCA_024363595.1 Xenopus borealis | reverse complement strand
TCTGGGAGTGTGACTGTGGGATAGCAGGTATAGTAGGGAGAGATGGTGCCTATAGTAGTAATACTAGCCTCTGAGAAGGACTGTGTTTTGGGGTGAATGCTACCCAATGTGCATGCTGCATTGCTCCTGCAAGAGCATATGTGTGTAATTATCCTTACTGATAGCTGCAACTTTTAGGAATAATTTAGACTGACAATACACACACCGCACAACCTGACTCTAATCACAGAACGGAGTGGGTCTCATGCCTAATAAGCATGTTTAAAACCCTATTGTGGAGCTCATAAACAAGAGAAATATGCTGCACAGATGGTTGCCAGGAGGATGAAATATTATCCAGTCCTGTTGCATTTTTAGCTATACAGTAATTATTTTATTTGTGCAGTGTTTGGTTTTTAAAAGCACCAAGATTATTTGGAAATGTCATTAAACCCCTGCATTAGTCTAAGGCAAACAAAGTGAAACGGCTTGGAAGACACACACCAAGGAGAATAGGAGTTAAATAGAGTTATAATTAAATAAGTAGTGACACGGAAAGGAAACTTGCTCCAGTGAGCTCCCAGGAATGTCATTAAAAACAGTAACACCAAAAAATGAAAGTTGTTTTAAAGGAATGACAATATAATATACTGTTGGCCTGCACTGGTAAAACTGATGTGTATACTTTAGAGCAGGGATGCCCAAAAGGTAGACTGGGATCTAACAGATGACCTTTAGCTGGTGATCAGTGGATCTCAAGAAAGAAAGATCTCAACAAACAGCAGCTTCAGATATTAATTACGTTAAGGTTACATAATAAAAAGTAAATATAGTGGAAATTTAACAATATAAATTATCTCATGAATCAATATTTAAGTAATGTTTTTTCACATAACAGAATGCTGCCAATGATTTTATGGATGTAGATCATAATGTGACAATATCACTAAAAGTAGACCTCACATTAGTAAAGTATGGGCACTCCTGCTTTAGAGACACAACTGTAGTCTATAGAAACAAGCTGCTTTGTAGACAGGGGGGCAGCCTGGGCCACCATTAGAAATCACGGGCCCCTGTTAAAAAACACAGGCCCTGCCCTGTCCACCCCCATCACCTCCCACTCTCACTTTGAGAAAGGCCAGGGACCCAGCCGAAACATTAGTTTGTTTTACAATTTGATAAAACGCTTTTTTGACTTCAAGTCCTGTGAGTGCGGACTCTTTGATGCCTATATATATATATGGTCCAGTAGTACTCGCACTCAATACTCGTTCATCCAGTGGTGCAGGATAATAAAGTTCATTTAGTATACAGATGATCAGCACCCACTGAAAAATTGTGTTTATTCAGCAATTACACATGATACTCCTATATATATCATATATATATATATATATATATATATTCTGGAGTTGAATGCATTCCTCAAAGTGTTAAATTACCTTGGCAATGTCACATAGCTTGACCTGTGGAGCCAAAAGTATGAGTAAATTTCCCCCTTAGACTTTTTCAGGAATTTTTCTCAGTCACACTGACTGGTTGCTGAGAATTTTAGCTGGTCGGCCAGTTCTCTCTTTTTCATCCATGCTTTGGGCCCCTGCATGTACAAGATGTATGTATAATAGAACAGGATCAGTTTGGTCCTGAGAACTGAAAGTCCAGGTGGGTGCTGACCTCATCTGACACTTGCAAGAGCAGTTGTGCTCCAGTGCCATAACGTCCATTCAGCAGACCCTGCTCACAAGAGCTTACGATCTAAAATCAAAGCAAGACCTATTGCTATAGCGACCTGCACTGGTGTAATTTTCCTCTACTGCTTTGCTCCTTTCTCAGCTGCATCACTAAAAGTGCCAAATCTTGATATTGTGCGATATATTGTCTCATCTTTCCAATACATCTCTGCTGTTCCTCCACCATCTGAGTCTTCCTGCATCCCAGTGGGACTGTAATCTCTTGGTGGGAGAGCCCTTGTAAATGTGTCTGTATACAGCTTTACTGTATGGCTCTCATAGGAACAGCACTGCATCATGTCACAACCAAAATTACAGCCTCCACCGCAGTGAATTTGTCCTACCAGATGCAGCACAATTTAACTAGTACAACAGTGCAGCAGGGAAGCAATATACACTTATGCCTATTAACATCAGGATTCATTTACCAGTTTACTTTTTTACTATGTGCCATTTTGGATGCAATTCATATTTTGTACCCATAATGCAGCATTCTCGTCCCCGCACACAATTCCAGCATTATTGCAGACTTGTGCAGATTTGTGGTGTAATAGTAGCAACTGTTGCAATAAAATTGCCATGTTTTGTCAAGTTGGATGTGAGTTGCTGTCAAAATTGTTGGGGTTGTGTAACATCAATGATTTTCAAATGTTTACACTTTAATCTAGGACATCTGCCCTGGGAGTCAGCTCCCGGTTCGAGTGGAGATGTTAGGGCATATGCATGTGCATAATGAGCGAATGCTGCAACTTGCTGTTATGTGCATGCATGTGATGTCAGATGCTAATTATGCGCATGCGCTTCCGGTGCCAGTGGCCTAGTAGTGCTCATTGAGCCATTTTTCTTTTTAAACTACTGTTACCCCCAACTGGAGTACAAGCTTTATCAGCCTGCAGTTTTGATGGTGGGAAATATTTAAAAGTTGCCCTTTAAGGCTGTGAACACACATGTGGTTTTACTGTGCGAAAACGAGGCTTTTTAAAAAAGCCAACCGCCACATAAATACGCTAAGGGCCCTTACACACAGGCGTTTTGGACCTGCGCTCCCCTGCTTTGCGTTTGGCTGCGCTCAGCCGCAGGGGAGCGCAGGTCTAGACGCACCTCATTTTGTTCAATGAGTTTGTACCCACGAGACACGTGTAAGCGCCAAACGCAGATTCAGAGGCAACATGCTGCATTTTTCCTGCGTTTGGCGCCTACATGCGTTCGTGTGAGTACAGCCCCATTGAAAATAATTGAGTGCGTCTATACCTGCGCTCCCCTGCGGCTGAACCCAGCAAAACGGAACGCAGGGGAGCGCAGGTAAAAACGCCCGTGTGTAAGGGCCCTAAGCGTCTTCAAGCTTACCCAGTGCCACACAGGGTTAGCGTATTTACGCAGCAGACAGCTTGATTAAAAATCACGCTGCGTTTCTGCGCCAAAAAACGAATTTGTGTCTATGCCCTAAGTCGCAGGTATTCTGTTGATGCGTTCACACTCAATAGACATAATTAAGTCGGTGCTTGCAGCAAAAGAGCATGCAGCAAGTTTGGGGAAATAACTGCAACTTGTTGCATCCATATAGGTTCAGGCACAGTTTAGCTATAGAAGTTAGGGAAGTTTGGGCAGTCGTGTATTAAGGACATGTAGGACCCTAGGCAACATTCACACAGGGCTGCTTTCTAGACTACTACTGGGCCCCGGATGCATGCAGATCCAGGCGTGCGTGGATGCTGGGTTGGGATTGGCATGCCAGTCACATCAAACATCCCAGCAGGTGTGCCTGACCAGACCCAGCAGTGCAATTAAATATTAAAACAAAGTAGAAATTGAGCCTGACCACATCCGGCCCCTAGGCTATATCCTAGTGTAGTCTGTGCTTTAATCCGCCCCTGGGTTTTAGGGTGGTATAGACAGGGCTTTGCGATAGACCTGAGGAAGGGAGCTGGTGGCAATGCTGACAAACATATAACTGTGTGTACATCATGGATATTCAGCTTACAGGCATCTGCCTACAACTCCCAGCATTCCTCCAAGAGCTGAAGGTGACCCACATATGAGCTGGAAATCAAGGTTAGGGCAATGCTCCCTTGCAGTTGTAGATGCTGACCGATCAGTTTTTCCTGAAAACCATGAAGAAAAAAATCAGAAAATCACTAAGAACTTGCCTGGGCATGTCAGAAGCAATGGCTTAGTCAATAGATGCTCTGCTTCTCCATACCGGGTTACCGACAGACATCTGTAGCATCTAGTCCTGACAGCTAATAGGGTCATCAGCTGCTTAAAGTCTTCAATGTGATCCTAAATGGAAAAAAAAAAATAGAATTTTGGTGCTAAATGGAAAGGGGTGTATTGAATGTGTTATAATGTGGTTAAGACTGCTTTCCCTGGGAAAGAACAATATTACAGTCTGAACTGGCAGTGCAGCTGCAGTCTGGATAATAGGAAGGTGCCCATCTGTCAGGCTGCCCTGGGACATAAAGGTCAGCAATAGCCGCATCCTGAATCCCACTTGCCCTCCCCTCTGCACTCGTGAAATAGTTCATTCAGTTTCCAATTAGATTGCAAAAGCAGCACGAATCCTTTCCTTCACTCCGAAAGTTCCTTTTGAAATGATAAACCGAGCTCTCTCAATATTTAATGAAGCTTTTGGTTGTCAGTGAATTGCATGGTAAGTAAAATGGAGAAATTGCAACAGGGCTTGCTTGATACAGACTAGCCGTGGGATAGAATGACATTTCACACATCTATGTTGCCAGACATCTGTGCCTAGGTGAGAACAGCATGACAGCTCTCACATCTATATGAGTCTGAATGCTGATGTTTTAAACACTGATTCCAACAGACGCACGCATACAGGGCACGCTGCATACTCAATGCACTGGGTGTCATTAGAGATATTAGAATTCCAGACAGCCTCTGCTGAGACAGAACTGATATGAGATAATGTGTTACTACATAATTCAAGTGCTCTGACAGTGGGTTGCATTAAAGGGGTTGTTTTTTTTATTCTATTGAGTTATTTAGCTTTGTATTCAGCAGCTCTCCAGTTTGCAATTTCAACATTGTGGTTGCTGGGGGTCCAAATTACCCTAACAACTACCCTAACAGCCAGGCACTGATTTGAACAAGAGACCGGAATATGAATAGTAGAGGACCTGAATAGAAAGACGTGTAATAATAAGTAGAAATAACAATACATTTGTAGCCTTGCAGAGCATTTGTTTTTTTTATAGATGGGGTCAGTGACCCCTTCCCATTTGAAAGCTGGAGGCAGAGTCAGAAAAAGAAGACAAATAATGAAAAAAAAAACTATGAAAAAAGAAGGGCAACTGAAAAGTTGCTTTGAATTGCCCATTCTATAACACTTTGAAAATTAACTTAAAGGTGGACCACTTTAACAAATGCATAACAGAAGTCATTCAGTCCCCACTACTGTTGGACCCAATTGGTAACTGTTTTGCCAAAACTTGGTTTTAATACATGGGGCAGAACTGATGCTGTGGTAAATCATAGTTTATTCACAATGGGGCTGCATTTCTGTGAAAGTCACTGGGCTAGTAAATTATCCGTTATGTAGACATTTTTTTTTTAATGCTGCATTAAAACAAGCGACTTACCCTTTTCACACTGAGTTTGGTGTGAAGTATCATCCAACTGGGATATAGAATGCACAAAATCACAGGCACCTAAAAAATAAGCATGGGATGATAGAGCAGAGCAGTCCCACAATGGTCCATTTGGACAGACAAGTTCCATGGTACAAAAAACAGGAATGGTTCTGAAAAAAAGACAAACACCTTCACGTTCAACTTCACGTTAGAAATCTGCATGTGGGCCAGGGCTGCTAAACCTGACCAGTCTCCAGCTAGATCTAAGAACAACACTCAATAGTAAAAACCCATGTCCCACTGCGTTCCATTCAGTTACATTGAGAAGGAAAAACAACAGCCTGCCAGAAAGCAGTTCTCTCTTAAAGTGCTTGCACAAGTCACACGACCAGGGGCAGCTGGGAAATTGACAAAATGTCTAGCCCCATGTCAGATTTCAAAACTGAATGTAAAAAATGGATTTCAGTGCAGAAGTATACTGGAGCAGCACAATTTACTAATGCGATTTGAAAAAAAAACATGTTTTCCCATGACAGTTTCCTTTTAAGAAGCATTTTTTTCACCGAAAATGTATGTAGAGGCAACACAGAGAAACTTCCATTCACCCAAGAGGCCACTATTAATGGTTAATGTGTATTGTAAGGCAAGGTGTTGTCAGGGAAGAAGGGAGTCTGGTATTTTTTTCTAGAAAAGGTGGCAACCCTACTGCCAAATCAACCACCAGCACACCAAATCCCGCCTCACCCACCCTTTTATGTTATAGATATAGACTGTGGGATAATGTATTTAGAAACACAATATGGTGGGTCACTTACTCAAGTGCAATAGGCAGAGTACAGTTTTCTATGCAGCTCATCATGTTTACACCTGACTGCATCCATTGTTTCCCCGTAATTCCATCACAATCTTGGTCTGACAGAATTGCACAGCTAATGCATCAAAATGATTATAATTGACAATATGCACACTTGTGAACAATGATGGCATTAATTTGGGCATTGACTGTGTCCATGTTTGCTGGACCATACTTATGGCTGAAGTCATAAATGAACCCTGGCATCAGGGGAACTGGTGAATAGAGTAACAAGGCAAAATGGTGCCAGGAAAAGGGCTGCAACTATGGGAAAATGTGTACAGGTATGGGACCTATTATCCAGAATGTTCGGGACCAGGCGGTTTAGGGATTTCCGTAATTTGGATCTTCATACCTTAAGACTACTAGAGAATCATGCAACCATTAGACAAACCCAATAGGCTGGTTTTGCTTCCAATAAGGATCAATTATATCTCAGGTCAGATCAAGTGCAAGCTACTATTCTATTAAAATGGAGTCTATGGGAGACAGCCTTTCCGTAATTCAGAACTTTCTGTACAATGGGTTTCCGGATAACAAATCCCACTCCTGTATAACAAGGCAAGATGGTGTCTGTAATGTGGGCTAAAATTCCTCCACTGTAAATAAACAGACCTATAATCATGTGTCCAAAATATATAATTCTGAACTTCTAATCTGCAGCCTTTTAACTCCCAGCAGCCTTACAGAACAGACTAGGGGATGTAGGGAATTGATGATTTACAACAGCTGGAGGGGGCTGAATAGATGGCCTTGATTTAATAAAGAATGTGGCACCCCCAGGTTATGTTTCCGTGCCTCTCTTAGGATACATTATAATGCCATGCATGTGTATTTATTTGTATAGGCTCCATCTAATTTTGAAGCTGCGGTGAGAAGTGATATCACAGAGATGCAGAAAAGCCTGGAGAGCTTAAATCAAATCCCTTTTGGAGTTTAGGATTCTGATTCAATTTCCCACCTGTTCTTGGGTAAAATGTCATCTCAGGCAACAGTGATTATTGTTAAGAATGCAACGTTGCCTGGCTGTGCAGCACAGGAATCATATTTCAGCCCAGTCTTGAACTGGAGGGGCTTGCAACCTTTTTCTTTCCACCATAAAAAAAACAATAATTGATTTCATTTATTTTCATCTCCAGTCACATGTGCTAACAGTACCCTTGCTGTTTGTCCAGGCTCCATGCGTGCCCATTTCAGCAAGGCAAGACCTGCACAAACAGTGGAATTCCATCAGAGGGCGTTGTGAGTGCATATATACATTTCATTCACACAAATGCAGACCAAACAACCAGAGCCTACTTATATACTGCAGATTTACCAAACACATGGGATTTTCACAGACTAGACATCAACGTAACATCTTCCACAGCAGCTCAGTACTCGATTTCAGTAGTCGATTCACAAGGCAAAAATGAAAGGGTGGAAAAGGGAAAATGATGCAGTTTAATGTAAGGTGGCTGGTTTAAAGAAATATAGTGGCATACATTTTTATATAGGGAATAATGTACCCCCACATACTGAATATAAGGATTAAGGATGGGCGAATATGACCCATCGCCGAAAATTTGTATTGAAGTATTTCTCTCATCTAGGGTTGCCAATTTTCTGTGGCCCACGATCCGGGCAGGGGGTTGGATGATGACATTACAGGGACAAGTCGTGACATTGTGGGTGGGGTGGCAATCAGCGATTGGCTGGACACCACATCAATCAAGGGGGATCCTGCCCGATTTTCCGTATATGGACTGTCTTGACCCTTCTGAAAAGTCACAGAGGAGTTCTGTGACATATATAAAAGCACAAGGACATCATGGAACACTTCAGTGATTTCTTATATCTTCATATTTTATTATAGGGGGTAGGTTAGTTTTTATAATACACTTGTTACAGTAAGTCATGTGACACAATTTACATCACCAATCACTCATTAAAACATATACCATCTCTAAGCAAAATTTATAATTTACAGAATATTATTGACCATTAATTCAGGATATTTATTCATATTAGTGGTGGCAGTTTGAGATAACCTCATCCACTGGCTCTTGTGCAGGGGCCACAATGTCTGAAAAATGTGTTCTCATAATGTAGAGTATGCTTTATATTTACTGTGTATACATGCAAGGGTCTTTTGGAAGAAGCCTGGTGGAATAATTGAACAAGTGAGGCACTGTAAGATGTTTTTATAAGGGAGTAAAGTAATGCCCTTAGTTGCTAGGTTCTCTTGAACATAACGAACACTGTAATAGCAATAGATCAGAGTTCAGAAATATCCTGGAAGGTGACCCTCAGATCCTTCAGAACCCTGATCCATTGCCAGAAATGTATGTGGACTAAAGTAGATGTCATTAGTTGCAGACTATGTATTGGATGTCCATGCTCAGGTATGTCCAGCCACTCACTGCATGAAGTTAAGGCTTCCAAAAAGCATTTTATCATCACCTCTGCTGCACCAACCACATGGAAGTTTAAATGCATAACTTCTGTTGTGTTTTCTTCCCCCCAAGCCTAAGACAAATAATTATTCAAATATCTGTCAGACCCTACAGGTTGCATCATTATTATCTGAAGATTAACTAGCACCTAACAATAATAATAAAGTGGAAAAATATTGAGGGATCATGGGAGTAGAGGAGTAGAGGAGGAGCAAGTCATGAGCTTAGGGTTAGGTCTTTCTGAATGGAAACTACAGATGCTAGCCTGCAAAATTTAAGTTTTAAAGGGCTCAGGGTGTAAAGAAATCAATAAGTAGCTTGACTGATACACAGTTACAAGCACATATAATAGTCAGCTTCTCTAGGGATGTAGTGGACCTAACAATAATATTTTTTAGAGCATAATAACTTTTTGTTGCTGTTGTCACTTACTGAGTAGTGAGAGGGGAATCCATTTAACTTTGCCAAAAATTTGTGAAACTGCAAAAATTCGTCAAAATGGATTGAAGTCTATGGGCAACAAATTATTGACGTAACAATTTTTTTCACCCATTAGAGTCTATGGGGGGGAATGTAATTAAACTTGCAAGCCTTACTTAAAATGGCGTTTTTGCAAATGTTTAGTGCTGTTCGAAATGAAAAAAAAAACATTCGCTGGCGAATACTACATTGCGCATTATCGATAAGCAAAGGTAAGAGTTAATACCTGCTCTGATGTTTTATTAAATATTTTGTGGGGAAAAAATGCTTTGTGATTGCAAAATTTTATTGCATATACTGCGATTGTTTGTAACAGCCATTTGGACACAAACTTTGCAAGGAAGTTGTTGAGGTGTGTAATAGGAGTTTCAAATATGGGAAGAGACCATCCAATAGTGAAACAGTAGATAAAATAATTATACAATTAAAAAGACTTATTAGGACATGCATAGCCTGATGCGTTTCATGCCTCAAGTGGGCACTTAATCATAGGCTCATAGTGTCCAGCTCAGGCACGAGACGCATCAGGCTTATGCATGTCCTAATACAGTCTTTTTAATTTTATAAATATTTTGGCTACTTCTTCAATATTGAATAGTCTCTCCCAAGTTTGAATCTCCTATATATTGCAAAATTGATCAGACCCTTAGACTGAGGGTTACCCTTGTAAGAGGCTACCTTATAAACTATACTATATTATTCTTTTCTTTTTGTTCAAGGATGGAGCCACACACCACTGTCTGTGTGGAGCGGTTTAATCCATCAAAAGGGACGCAAACGTTCACAAAGGTGTCTGCAAATGTTTTTGCCTTAACAATACATATTACATTACCCCAATATGGACATTATTTTCTCTGCAAAACTTGGTGAAAAATTTCACTCATCACAATTACTTCGAAATTGACTCACAAAATACTGAATATATATTATATTAATGTCACAATATAAGGCTGATTCATTATTCAGATTATTGGTATATGGCAGCTCAGAAACCAGCACAATCAGGATCTGAATGTAATATTGAGCCCCGTAGCATCAGCTTATGTAAAACGAAAACCTTATTTTCTGCTTGATAATTTGGAGGATCCTTAAGCTGAGCTTCTCAACAGCTACTGAAAGTCCACTGAGCATGTGGGTGACTGACATTCCTCACCTTTAGGCTGGTTTAGTAAGTTAATTATATAAAATACAACATTCCTAGTGATATTTTAGGGTTAAGTTATCCTTTTTCTCACGCCAAATACATTGCAGTCAATAGGATTTTTTTCACTCTAAAACCATTAAAGCTAGTTAGATTTTTTCTTTAAGGTATTGAATTGAAAATGTTCACAGCAAATTTTTCAGTTTTTTTGTTTAAATCTGAAATTGCGCTGCAAGTCACTCCTAAGCAACTGTAGTTCTAGAGAAAATGGTCTATCTATATCTCCCCTGCTCTATCATCTATCTATCTATCTATCTATCTATCTATCTATCATCTATCTAGTTCTGCCACTGCCCCCATCTGTCGTTCTGTAATATGATGTGAAATGACAAATACCACCTCTCTGTAAAATTACCTTTGCCACGCAAAAAGCAGAAGAAAGTCATATGCCATGTTAGTACATTACCCCTTCAAGTCACAGGAACATGGCCACTCCTGTCTTGTGGAGAGGTTTGAACCTTGCCTCAGGCAGCATTCAGAGGTCAGTTAGTAGTGGCGACAAAAAGCTGCCTCTTGTAACTTCAAGATTTGATCCGGTTTTTATTGCAAAAATCAAAACAGAAATGTCTAAGGACAGATTTATCAGATTGAATTGGGGATTCCAATCTATCTTGTAATCAAATTTGATTTAATAGATTGAAATTTTAAACCAATTAAATAATAATTAAATAATGTCCTCCAAGCCTTCCTGGAAATTGATCCCAATGATCCCTAAAAAAATCTTCAGGTATCAATTTTCCCCAGTAAATCTGTTCAATATAATTAAAATACTGAAAATGCTGCCTCCTGTACTAAAATACAAATTCTTCTGGCTAGTGTTTTAAAGGAGAAAAAAACCTAACATTTTTGATATTTATTATACCCCGATTCTGTTAAAAGTCAGAATCAGAAAATACTCAAACCTGCCGAGGTCATATAGAAATGTAGAAGTCAATGGCAGATGTCCCTTTTACAGCTGTAAGATATTGGTATTTTTGAGTAATATTCCAAAAAATTCAGAGTTTTCGGGCTTCAGATTTGTACATTTCGGATTTTTTCACAATTTACCGCACAAGATGTTTTCCAGTTATTTTATAGTTAAATGAGGTAAAATTGTGGATAAGAGTTGTAAGGAAGTTTAAGTGAATAGAAAATTTAAACCAATTAAAGAGGTATTTAATGTCCTCCAAGCCTGGAAATTGAACCCTTGGATCCCCTGGTCTAAGGTATCGAATGTTACAGTGGGTTACTGGCAATATTAATAGTCTTTTAATTTTTTCTTTCAAGTGAATTTGTTCAATATCAATAAAATACTGATATTGATCAAATCCATTTCCCAGGAAGATCAGTCAATATTAATTACCTCTGATAATTATAGCTTTACAGAAGAATTACAAGTGTCTTTTTTACAGCCTATATTTATTTATCCTTGATAGGTTGTATTTCTTCTCCTCTCTATTCAGGATAGAAAATATATAGAAATAATGAGCTAAATGCAAGAATTTGGTGGTTCACGGAACAACTGTGTTTAAAATCGATAATCAATTTGAATAAAGCTGGGTCTGCAAATTCAAGTCTCATGATTCACATCAGTCCATTCATCAGTTTTGTGAGCACTAAGGAGTTTAATATATTTTGAGTTTTGCAAAAACTATTAGCCTACTCAGAACAGGGCAGAGAGGAAGCTGTGAGTGACAATCAAAAACTGCTGTCCTATTCATCTAATTGGCAACATTTAGCGGCAGATTTACTATTGGTCGAATTTCGAATTAAAAAATATTCAAAATTCGACAATGGGAATAGTTGGGAAGTAAAATTCTTCATTTAAAGGCATATGAAAAAAAAAGCTCAAGCAAAGAATGCATACATTCCGACCTTTATAAGGATTTGGCACTTTTGGTACTTTTTATTCTTCATTTTCTCTACTGTGCTTCACCCATCTTTATAAGTACCCTAGAAATAGGCAAATAGGTAGCTGAGTAGAATGTGTATTTTTCATTGAACAAACAATGCATTTTTGTTTTAAAAGCATTTAAAAACGCATATTTTTAGAGAAAAACATATGATTTATGAAAAGAATTGAAATATGAATGTTAGTAAATTGTCCCCATTTTATTGAGCTTTGCCCAGCATGCAAACACTATATTAATGTGTTGCCTAACTGATAAAGAGGCTTATGCTAAAGTATCAACTGAGAGTGCTGTAGGCTTTTCATATTATATTAAAACATATGTAAATAGGAAATAGAAAGTGTGCCTTCTTTGGAATTTCAAGTTAATCTGGGGATACAGTAGAACCCCCAGTTTTACTTTTCTCAAGGGATCTCACAGAATGTGCGTAAAATCCGGGAAACCATTAAATCCAATAAATAAAATGTAAATACATACGTACAACCGCAAGACCACAGATATTCCACTTATAATCCTGGAAATCATAAAATGTGGGTTCTACTGTATTACAAATATCTGAGACAGATTACCAGTGGTGTTTTTAGTATCTCTCAAAACCTTGGTTGGAACTGCAGCAAAAAGTGACTTCTATGAAGAAAGCGAGGCAACACATTCTGATTTTTTACCCTAAACAAATTCACCTTCCACAAAAAAGAAATTTAGACCATTTTGCAATACAAGCCCTTTAATTTGTTCCAGGTTACGTAACAATTATCAGTTTAATTATAGAGCTACTGCTTCAGTCATACAGTTATCAGGTCAATGGATACCTATCACTTGAGCAGTCTGATTGATGACATCAGACAGTTATCACTGCCTGAATTTAGCCCTGATTGGCTGCCTGTCTGTACTCAGATCCTTACTGAGTCTTTTTCTGTCTGGTCCCAGTGACAGGTACGGACATTGGAGTGCCAGTCATAATTGATTTGCAAGAACATTAAATGGAGTCCTTAGGCTATCTTTGGCATATGTGCAACTAAATGGTAGCTACATAAAAGCCAGTACATTACAGCTACTAATAAAGAAAATTATTTGAAAACAATAAATGTTTAAATCAAAGAAGACAACACTACTGAATAGCAACAGTAAAAAAGTTAAAGAAAGCAACATACCAGTTTCAACTTTTGTTACACATGGACAAAGTAGCCTTTGAAAGGAGGAATATAATTGAGGAGATACCTGTAGTTAGATATTAGTGACAAGCTGTAATCAGTTTGCTATTATTCTACTTTGCTATTTCTATTGGCATTTGTGAACACTCGAAGTGGATTCTCATATGTCAAGCAGATCTGGGACACTCTAACGCAAGCTGAGCTATAGCTCACTGCTTCAGTGTGGCTTTAAAAAGATCTAGCTTCATACAAAATGGGTCATTTGCAAAGTAAGTGCAAAGTGCACTAACCTGAAACTAAAGGGACACTTAATTAAAATTTTTAAATTACATTTGATCAAGTGTAAAAACCATGATAAAAAAACCAAATCTCTAATACAAAACTTCCCCAAGAAAAAGTAATCAGAGTCCAATATAAGTCACTGGGAGCTGCCATGATGTACTTAATATTATTATTAATATGTATTTCTATAGCGTCAACATTTTTCATAGTGCTGTAAAGTGAATGCGATTATACAACTAAATCACATGAATTACATGCAAAGAACATATGGAGTTACATACATCATAATAAATATGGAGTTACATACATCCCTACTAGACTTTTTTTTCTAGCCATTCAGACGTTTAGGGGTTTTTGGATTTTTTTTGTTAGAAATTACACAAAATACTCAAGTGCTGTAGAGACCTTAATTTTTTTCATTTGTACTTTAAGGGGGTTATTTATCAGAATCCTAAATTTCGCACTCTTTTCTGAAAATCACTCCAACCTAATCCTACTACTACTAAATGGAAGGCTGGCCTACTGAACAAATATGCCCCAAGGAGAGCCTGTGTCTTGATCAGCAGAACACCAAACATAATCGATAATTCTTAAGATCATTAAATGAGCTAAAATGGCAATTCAAGCAGAGAATGATAAGGGGCAGTTGGTAGAATGTCAATGGCAGTGATGGGCTGTGTTCTTCATTTATATAGGGATTCTTCCTGTTTGATAAAACTGATGATAATAATAATTAAAGATAAGAGCTGCAAAATTTTGGCAAGCACATAATACATTTACTGTAACTGATTTCAGCTCTATAGAGTTTTTTTCTTGTCTGATTGGGGACATATCTATGCTCTAGGGCTGGTAGGTCACTCTCCATTATGATTTTTTTCCCAAGGGGATTATAACAGTGTAGGAGGACTATGGAAGGTAATAAGGGGGCCTGGGGTTTTCTGGATAAAAGATATTTTTGTAATTTGAATCTTCATATTTTAAGAAAATCATGTAAACATTAAATTAATCCAATAGGCTTCCAATAAGGATTAATTTGATTTTGTTTGGATCAAGTACAAGGTACTGTTTTATTATTACAGAAATTAAGGAAATAATTTAAAAAAATTGGAATTTCTGGATAAAGTGAATTCTAAGGGAAACTTTCTGGATAATGGTTTTCAGATAAAGGATCCCATACCTGTACATTTTTGGTACATTAACTAAAACATATATCATTTTAAAGTAACATAAGGGCAATGACAGGGCACTTTATCACCAGTGGGAAATACCTGCCCCTCTAGATTAATTGGAATGGCTGCATATAGAACACATTACATTCAGTAATCCCAGATAATCATGTGAAAATTTCCTCTACATATTTGCAGAGAACTGGAGAGTTCTCTGATCCCAATGGTTAATGTGGAAGGCAATGGCCAGGTAATGAGTGCATTTGATTTGGTGGCAGAACTGACCATATTGAAAAATTATAGCTGAAATTAATTTTTACCATGGGCAAAACTGAGTGCTCAGATTCCTTGAATCCACAGTAAATCTGCTAAACTTTCTTTCTAAATGGATGTATAGGGATTTTCTCAGATTAATTATTCCAGCCTCTGAAGATGTATTTCAAAGGCTTTAATACCTTAAACCCATAACGTAAATCTGAACAAAGTTGCTAACTTGAGCAGGATGTTTTTTTTCTCAAATACAGTTTTCCTTAACTCTAGCTTAATTGTATCATGATCCTTGGAAATTTCTAACGTGTGTCCTCCACTGCATAACAGATACATATCATTACATGAAAAGCACTAGCTTGGGGTTTCGGATATTGGTTTGGTACGAAAGGAAGCCGGTGTTTTATTCTTATGTCAGCTTGGTTGTGGACACATATCCCGGTGTCAAAGGCATTGAAATGCATATTATAACCTTCACTGGCCAGGGACTCAAGCTCCTTTACTTATATTATATAGAAGACTTAAATGATGAAGGTAGACAAGGTTGGGGTTGTTTTCTCTGGAAAAAAGGTGTTTGCGAGGGGACATGATTACACTTTATAAATACATTAGAGGACATTATAGACAAATATCAGGGGACCTTTTTACCCATAAAGAGGATCACCTAACAAAGGCCACCCCTTCAGACTAGAGAAAAGAACTTTAATTTGAAGCAGCATAGGTGGTTCTTCACAGTGAGGACAGTGAGGTTGTGGAATGCACTGCCGGGTGATGTTGTGATGGCTGATTCTGTTAATGCCTTTAAGAGGGGCTTGGATGATTTCTTGGAACAGACATAATATCAAAGGCTATTGTGATACTAAACTCTATAGTTAGTATAGATATGGGTATATACAATGTATGTGAAAGTATGAAGGAGTGTGTGTATGGTTGCTGGGTTTCATTTTGAGCAGTTGAGCTTGATGGACTTTGTCTATTTTCAGCCCGATTTAGATATATTACTATATAACTAAACACGTACCCTACTGCAATAACCCACAGCAATCAGACATTAACCTTTGTTATTTTAAATGCATAAGGTACAAGTATGGTGTCCGTTATCCAGAAAGCTCCAAATTACACAAAGCCCATCTTTCTCTCATAGACTCTATTTTAATCAAATATTTTAGATTTATAATAATAACACCATACCTTGTACTTGATCCAACTAAGATAAATCCTTATTGGTGTCAAAACAATCCTTTGGGGTTTAATATTTAAATTATTTTTTTTGTAGACTGAGGGGATTATTTATATAAATCTGAAATTTTCTAATATTTTTTGGTAATATAGTAAGACCAAATACTCACTGATTTTTTCCTCTTATGAATCAAACCACTTTTCCGACATTTCCTCTGTGGGAAGAAACTCGATAAAATCATGACTTTGTGCTAATTTTTCAGATTTGATGCCTGGAAACTCAGTTTTTGCATGAAAATCACAAAATCTTTGGATTATTGCATGAAACCTAGCAAAGCTCAGTTATTTTTATTTGGACACACTCAGGGTTTAATAAAGTTTAGCATGTAGACTTTGATAGTAACCCCCTGAAAGTATGCAGATCCAAATTACTAATATATTCCTTATTTGGACAACCCCAGGTCCTAAACATTCTGGATAACAGGTCCCATACCTTTATATATTAATAAGAATATTCAAGGAATCATGTAGGAAGTTGTCATTGCCTTCCTTTTAGTTAAAAAAGCAAAATGACGTGTGCATTCTCTCATTGATAAGATTCTTGAAGATGAAGATACCATTACATGGACCAATATAGATATTCAGAATTCAATTCAATTATACAATCCTCATAGTTTATTTTTTATTTTTGTTTTAAACTGAATCTGCCTCATTTTTCTTCAAATGCATAAAAGAAAAAGCAAATATAATTATTGATGGCATGCCCAAGATAACAGAAGGCAGACAGTACACACCAAATAAACATTGTCCCCAGCAGGAGAAAAAAAGAGCGAGGAAGGAAAGTGAGCAGCCATGAACGGGGATAGATAGAGAATTAATGTACTCTGGTAATGATTTCCCTGGTGAGACCCAGCTGTGCCACAAGGGCCTTATATATTTTGTCTATATATAGGTTGCATGTTTTATTTTGTAGGGATCCATCTGTAGTGTCCTGGTATAACAAAGAGGAATACGGTTAATTATATCTATTAATCATTGGACATGCTATTACCTTCCAAGGAAACATGAGGAACTGAAGAGATCACATCTAGGATGAACAATGCTATGGTACCTGTACATGGTACCAATGAGTAATTTTACTGGCAATGCATTACACAATGATGAGACCATCTTGCCATGACTAACTTGTCCTATTTCAGTTCAGTTTAAGTCTAGAAACAATTTTAAGGTTAGAACTAACAGAAGCATGAAAATGGATTGGCTTCTTGTGTCAAAAGGGATTGAATGTCGTTTGTACACAGAATGCATGCACTCTAATTATTTATGCAATTCAGCTGAGACCCAGCCTTATTTGAAATTTCTGAACCATTGAATAGAGAACATTAAGTCAGTCTGGGCAATGGATGGCAGGTGTTCATTAAAGCAGAGATGATATTTTCATTCAAGCATATTGTCAGATAGCTAACACATCACAAAAATTGAAGACTGTTCTGTTTACCAGAAGGAAGAATAAAATCCTGGCTATTAAACACATTCCATGTCTGAATACTAAAGATGAGTGCTGTCTTGAATTGAACATATGGTAGGCTATCACATATGTGTACATATGTGTGCTCTTGTGGGAGATTGTATGTGTTTACACACAAATATAAATATATGTTATTGCCATACCTGTAAGTAAATATTAATAATAAATAATTACTAATGATAAAATATGAAATGATGGAGATTATTATTTTTAGACCTGATTAAAGTACACATAATTATCCAGCTAGAGTATTTCTAGCATATTGTATTATTTTTGACTCCATCGTTTATATATGTACAGGTTTGGGATGGGATCCATTGTCCAGAAACCCACTATCCAGAAAGTTACAAATTATGGAAAGGCCGCCTCCCATAGACATCATTTTAATCAAATAATTCCAATTTTTCCTTTTTCTCTGTAATAATAAAGCATTATTGTGTACTTAATTCAATCTAAGATATCATGAATCCTTACTGGAAGCAAAACCAAGATATTGGGTTTCATGTAAATTTACATGATTTTCTAGTAGAAAAGTAGAAGTGAAGATCTGGAAAACCCCAGGTCCTGAGCATTCTGGATAACAGGCCCCATACCTGTACAAATTACTTTTCAAGCCTATATCATGCAAATGGATACAATATTGACAGGCTCAACCCCAAGGGCCTACTTTTATACCAAGTTGCAACCCCTCAAGTCATGCTTCCTTTTTTTTTTTAACCAAATTTAAATTTACTCAGATGAACTAGTGGGAATTTCACAGACAAACCCCAATATGTTTATTAAACCTACAGATCTGTGTCGTTAAACCTCCCAATCTTAACCATAAATCAACAATTGGCTACAGGGAATTGCAAAATAAATCCTTAAAAATGATTGGAAGAAGAAATCACTGCAAAAAAAAATAGTTTTGCAATTGTTTTTACATTTTGCTAATTTATTGGCAAAGTGAAGCAGGACAGATTCGTCCATCACTTCATAATTTGGTCAAGGCTCCTCCTTAATTGGTAACAAGGTTATAAATATTTGAAAACATTGATGTCATCCATTTATTATGAGTTTGTAACACATTGGAATTTACCAACTTTAAATCAACTAGACAACACTAGTATATACTTTCAAATTCCATGAACTAAAGAAGTTATATTAGCACTATGGTTTTTCAAACTTTCTTGGTTCATGCTCTTGTTAAGGTACAACTTAGTAAGGACATCTCTTATATAAATTTATCCAGTTGCAGTTCCAAGAATATTAAAGACAGCAAATATGTTTACCTAAAGTGTCACCTTGAATGACCTTCACAACAGGTTTTGGAAGAGCAAATATGCCTTTTCAAAATGGGCTCCCCAGACTCCTCCAAACTACCAGACTAGGTTAAGGAAATTGAATTAATCATGAGGATTGAGTAGCTGTTGGCTAAATACAGACACCAAGACATAAATACACTAAAGTCTGGTCTCTCTCTGGATTCTTTTCCTTGAATTCAATGACCTTTGCAAGCTCCTTACCAACTACCAGCCTTCCCCGGTGTTGATTCGAGTAGATGACCTTCAGGATGGTCGGAAAATAAAATTTTTTCATTCTCATGCAGATATTACTCTTCTGTATGGTACAAACCTTGTTCTAATTCTTGTTAAATATTTATATCAGATGGAAAATAATGTCCAATGGCTCAAATGCTCAAAATTCTAATTGATACTTTTTACGTGTTCCTTTTAGCCTTGCCTACCCAACCTGTCTTGAACTTTTGTCAACCCAGCCCTACTGCAGTTCCTTGCACTTTGTGCTGCTTTAACCCCAGACATGCCAATGCCTACCTTCAGTTAACCCTTTTCTTTATGTTCTACTGCAGTGGTCCTCAACCTTATTTTACATGTGAACCACATTCATAGGTACAACATTTTGAAGGGAACAACATAAGTATGCAAAAAGTTCCTGGGGGTGCACAATATGGTAACTTGATTAAATGGTAGCCCCTATGTGAAATTGCAGCCTACAGGAGGCTCCATTTGGAATTAAAAAAGAAACACCTGGTTTCAGACCACTGGGAGCAACATCCATGGGGCTGGCATGTAACATGTTGCTTATGAGCCACTGGTTGGGGATCATTATACTACTTTCTGTTAATTAACTGTTTCCCAGCAAGCCTCCTCCAGGGTCTCTAATTCATCACCACACCTAGTCCTGAGACGGTGTCCCCTTTGGTCAAAATAGTATAAAATGGGCTCTGCTAGTGACAATTGAAGAGGTTTATATTAAGCAAAGGAAAAGGGACAGGTTAGATATGCCCAAGAATAACACTTAAATTTCTTATTGTCTGGAAAAAACAGCAATAAAATAAAAATTTTCAGGTGGTCTTTTTTTATTATAATTAAGAATGAACATATAAGAGCAAAACAATAAAATAGAAGATATTACAGATATTGCTTATATAATAAGTTTTGTGCCCCCAAATTCCTCTGAGAACTTTTTGCTATTTGCATACAATGACTTTGTCATATATTTCATGGATTTCCAAAAGGTTATTTTTGGTCACAATTTTTCTCCAGCATGTATCCATCTTTTTAGATGAAAACATAAAATGTCCTGCTGTGTGTCATGCTTCTGCTGCAATTTAATGATATTCTGGTTATGGAGAAAAGAGCAGCTGCCAGCCAGGTTGTGTTGCAGATCTGCTCTCAGGCACTCAGTGGGGCTCCGAATAAGTTCAGATCAGTTCAGTGAAGCAAATCATTTGGCCCTGTCTAAAAGTGAAACACCCAGGAAAATCTCTATAGAACACACACAAAAACCTCTAAGTTTTTAAAAATAATTCAAGGCCGTCTCTCATGTTTCTTGATTACAGTTGTTGAGATTATGTCCCCAGCCATGTCATCTGCATCAGAGATTCCGTCAGGAGTTCACACCTCCATATAGCCTTGACTATAAATTCTACCATTGCAGGCGAAAACTATTTGTAGATCATTTTCCTTCTTGTCAGGGTATATAATCTTTAATTTAATTATAAGCAGTTCCATTTCATTACGTATGAATACCATTATGGATTTTCAGTTTATGTCTCTGCATTCAATATCCTACAAATGAAAGCATCACTGCCAAGGCAGAAACCTCTTTAATACCCATTATTGTGTTAGCATGCAAGATTCATGGTTACCTTTCACAATCACTATCAAAATTTACAGCACATTTTACAGCCTCAGCCTTTCATAAATCATCCGAGCACAGGTCCATTCTTATTAATTTATGGCTTTGAGTTTATGCAATGAACTGGCAATAATTGGAGTGACTTCTCAATATTCATATTTGTGAAGAGTACAGCATACTTTTATTATGGGCAACAAATATTTGACTTGGCAAGAAAAGACGCAGTTGACAGCTGCTTGGAATGGTATCATCTAGCCTAATAAAAGTAGTAGTCCTTTAACAATATTACCGAAGGAAAGCCACTATTACTGCTAGTGTCAATGGATATTTACACATGACATTTATATCTGAGATTTATCTTTGACCCTATGACATCGCTGACTGAAAATAATTTGTGATGTCATTCGTATCCATTCAAAACACAGCAAGAGAAGAGAAGGAATAGAAAAAGGCTCTTAATATTGCTCTGGGTTGTCTGACTTGTCAGCGTAGGATATATAAACTCCATATAGAAGCTACCCTAGGAATTGTAAGATCTGTAGATCCAATAACCACAAATAAACCTAGTAAAATGTACTGATGATACTAGGAATACGCTCCTAAAATGTCCATTTCTTTTTCATAGGATCCAATTGTGCTCTGTTGTGAAATATTTGCAGATTTAAAACTCAATTTTACAAAATTGAGGGCAATGGTGAGTGTTTTGACATCACCAAATGTGCTCCTACAAGATTAGGATAAGTGATGAACTCCTGCCTGAAGCAGCACCGTTGTATACTGTGAACCCACATGTTCACTTTTGTGGAAAAAAGTTTATTATAAAGGTCGTTGCGCTGTTTGTTCCTTTTGAGATTTCCTGAAATAATAATAAAAACCACTTTCTGGTGTAGTAGGTTTCTATTAATTGGAATGTGTTGTTAACGTAAACTACTCACATGTATGTTTCTTTAGTATGCGTTCTTCACTATCCTGTGTGGTTACCTGATCTTATATAGTGGTGGCATCTACAGAAGAAACTTCAAATAGAGTAGTAAAGTAGGAGCTTAGCAAGATGCCCTGTGGGCCATTTTCACTTACCAGACTGCGTGTAGTGTAAGATATGTAAGCGTGTTTTATCCCTCCTCCTCCGATCGTCGTTCCTTACTCTGCACTCGATGTTCTCCACCAATTCCCATTGTTATGGAGTATTGATGGTGGCGATCATGTCAGGCAGTTGCCAGTCTTTTTTTGAATATGTGTATGCCGGGTCTCACAACCTCATCAGTCCAGTGGTGTTAACGTGAAGGAATTCTCCAATGGAAAATACTGTAGACACTTGCTTTCTACTAAAATCTTCAAATTTATTAATATAAAAAGGCCCTACAACTTCTGTAGAGTTGTTCTTAGCACCATTGTGTCCATCTTTCCTAATAAGATGAATTGTATGCAAGTGCACCTACTAACATTGGGGAGCCTTGGAGCTACCACCACCCTGAATGTAACGGTAGTTGAAGGTTGAGCAGGTGAGCACAATTTCTGGCACAGCTGCAATTATCCCCATTGAGATCTGCTCTGGGAATCTAAAACAGAAAAGGCATTTTGAAATATGATCTTTTTTAACATGGTGCAAGGAACATTTGGAATAGAATATACATACACATATACATAAACATTTTATTTTTGGATTGGCAATGGTTTAAATTATTTTGGAGTTCTAGAAAAAATGGCACATTGTGAGTTAAAGAAACATGGCAATTTATGTAAAAAAGGTGCACTTTGCACCATGCCTTGTTAAAACCAGACAGATATTGAAACTAAAAACCACAAGGTTGAAACTTGCACTTCACAAAAATATATATACAAAATCTACAACATAGATATTTTATTCTTAAGCATCATAGTAATTAGTTAAAACATCCCTAGCCCATAAAAACACAACAGCAGTTAGTGAGGGACCCCTCCTATAAAATGTGAACAAGTACTACCATGAAAAAGTGTGAACTGTGATTATAATATAAACAGTAAACAGTCCCACGTGAAATGTACGAGTCCTCCAGCTAATCCACGAGGCTAGGATATGAATTATTGCAGTGGATGCTATGAAGAGTGAAATTTTATGAAATCAAGTCATGTTCAGCCTTAATTGTAACTGAAGTCTTGTAGCATATTAGCATGTGCTATTAGCATGCAAACAATACTAAGCTTGCCCCCCATCTCTAGATATTTCCATACAGCACCTTGCTGAAAGCCTGCATGCATTTAGACCTCAGATGGGTTTGCAGGATCCTAAAGGAGAACCTTCCATTCCCACTGCTGAGCTCCCTCGACATCCATTTCATCACAAATTTGACAAATGATGAGCCCTATCATAAATGCTAGGATCAGTTTTATCTGGAGCCATTTAACCTGCCTGTATGTTTTTGGAGTGTGGGATGGGAAAATCTGTTCTGTTTTGTTTGCAAAATGCATTTGTCAGTCGGCATTTTTTGCAAACTATTTTTTGCTGCAACTTTTTCAATCTATCAATCCTAGTTGGAGCCAAATACTTCTCTTTATAGCTGGCCTGCCTGTCTAGTATACTAGTATGGATGATAAGTTATTTCTGTCAATCAATACCCTGTTCACTGGTTCACTCCATTCCCCAAATTTCACATTGTTCCATTGGAGCACTCTTCTTTACTGGATCCTCGTGCTCCAGGCTCTCCAGAAGTCTTTATCCTGTACAGGAGGTGGATTCCAAAGAGAAAGAGCTATGTTCTCCCTCCAGCTGCATTAACTACAGACAGGAACTAGTCATAATATTCCTGGACCAATAGTAAAAGCATGTCTCCAACAAGAATAGGATATAGTAACCAGGACTTCCTGAGCCAGTTGGTTGATTTAAGCAATTGGTCTCTAAACATGTAGCAACAGCAAAAATATTTAGAGTTTTTCAACAAAAAGTAATTACCAAAATGTGATTAAAAGTTCAAACCATTTATTAAAACATACAGGTGAAAGCCTGACGTGTTTTGTGCATGTTGGGTACTTAAGCATAGGTGTATTCATAAGCCTAAAGTCATTGTACATGCTGTGAGAATTTGTATGACTACTGTATATGTATATATTCTGCTTAATCATAAAAACTGAGCAATAGTCTGTTACTATTTGAATACCTAATCTCTATCTGTTTCTCTGTACACAAATATACATTTTCGTCCTAGTTCAACTCAACTCTATATTGTACATTTTTTTTCTCTGCATTGATTGACTCTTACATCCACTTGTTGATCCAAAAATACAGGAAATTACAGACATTATTATCATGTAATGTGACTTTTGAAAGCTGCTTTACATTTACAATTTTGTAAAAATAGTAAGAAAGCTGACAGTATCCCAGATGACACACTAAGCTCTGAAATGAAACAGGTAGTCATAGCTAAGGAGCAGAAATGTTTTCAAAATCCCTTCTGGAATGTATAGATTGATTCACAGATTGTGATGCTCATCCAGCCATCCATGAATCACATGATATTGACTATGAATTAAGGTTTGGAAAAATGGATTTGCTATCTTCAGTCAGAGCTATACTACACATCATATGGAATGGCTTTGCATTGCGTGGCAGGACAGTACCAAAGCACAAATAAGAGTGTTCTTTCCAATGAGTTAATAGATTTATTGGTGATAAATAGGCTGTGATAGAAGGAGACTGAACCAAAAACTGTACAAACCCAACCAGGAAAAGCAACCGGGTTTGTAAGGAATTGCTTCCACTAGCACTTATTTTCTGTTATGTTTGCCATGTTAATAAAGAACACAGTACAGTACCAGTAAGTTAACTTTTATTATGTTATTTCCCTTTTTTCTTCACTTGTTCCAGCCTTCAAATCAGGGTCACTGACCCCATCTAAAAAACAAATGCTCTGTAATGCTAAAAATCTATTGTTATGGCTACTTTTCTATTTCTCATCTTTGTATTCAGACCTTTTCCTATTCATAATCCAGTCTATTATTCAAATCAATGAACAGTTGATATGGTCATTTGCTGAAATTGCAAACTGGAGATCTACTGAATAAATAAACTAAAAAAAGACAAATAATAAAAAATGAAAACCAATTGCAAATTGCCTCAGAATATTGGTCACAGGGCAGGAGTCAAAGTAAAAAAAAAAAAAAAAAAAGTTACAAACTCCTATGTTCTTCACTTTTTACTTTGCCCCATGGATGAGTGCTCAAAGGCGGAGATCCTTCAACTCCAGAATAGAGTGGAAGGCCCTGAGCTTTGGAACGAATTCAGAAGTGCCCTGTTTGGCAGCACTGTGCTTATGCTGTCTGAAAAGAAACCCTGTATTTACTGTATAAGCACAGGGCTGCCTTGTAGTGATGAGCGAATCTTTCCCATTCTCGAAACGGCAAAAGTTTGCGAAATATATTGTCAATGGAAGTCAGATTTTTTTTTACACGTGAAACATTTTTTCTCACTACAAATGAGAACTAAGAGTCAATGGGTATTTTTTTCTTGTGATGACTTTTGTGTCTCAGCGACTTTTTTGTCTCAGTGACTTTTATTGTCTCAGCAACTAAATGTTTTTGCAACTGGTTTTTGCAAACAATTTGCAGATGGGGAAATGCAGAAATTCACTGCGAATCCATACCTGTCGAAAAAATTTGATCATCACTACTTGAGCCCATTTGTGATGTACAATACACATTGTGTCTGATTTTGAATCCAGCACAAAGTGCAGAATTTCTAATGACTCCAGATGAATACATTTCCTTTGTGAAACCCAACTGAATATATAGTAGTTCTTACTAACTTGCAAAAGTTTTAGTGACCCCCACCAGCAGAAAAAAGCTGTGCATGTTATACTTACATGTTAAAATTCTTACTGCAAAATCTACCTTTACACTGAAAATAAAAAATACCTTTATTGGCTAAGCACGATAATTACATTTTGCAAATGAAAGATCTGACTGCAAAATGTGCATTTCTTTTCTTATGTATGCCAAGTGTTGGCCATTTATGACTTTTATATATTTCCCACTTGCAACACAGCAACATTGATTTCCGCTGCATTTGAAAGACAGAAACAATTAAAGTATTTTTATAGCATTCACGCAATTAAGGCACTTCCAACATATCCAGACCAACAAATTATTAATTGCCCCAGGCGGATTAATTTTCATGCAGTCACCAACTCAAACACTGCTTTGGGCTTCTTAGGGCAAACTTTACATTCTAGGAAAATATGATAACCACAGCCTTGCCCTGTAATGAACTTTACTGGTATTTTTGAAACAATGGGGTCCTGCATTTTTATTTTGACAGAGTGTCCTTTATTCCAAGGGGACTGAGATGAAAAAATTCACAGGACAAAGAAATGCATTCATAAGTGTATAAAATAGAATGGCATTACTTTAAATGCCCAATAATGCTTATATCTCCAGTGGATAACTTGCATACATTATCTATGAGAAAGGAATGTTTCTCTTCCTCCTCAAGTCATGAAATGTTGTTGCAGGTTAGTTAATTTAAAGGAGAACTAAAACCTAACTAAATAAGTAGCTAGAAATGTTGTACATTATGTTTTGTGCTTCTGTATCATCCACAGCCCTTTAGCAGTAAATATCTGTGTCTCCAAAGATGCCCCCATAGCTCCCCATCTTCTTTTATGCTGATTCAGTGCACATGCTCTTTGCTGCTGTAACATAATGAGTTTAGGGACCCACTTACCACATACAGTACACAGAATATAAATGCCACAGTAGAAGGCATATTAGATATTACTACAGATAATTGCTACATGTCAGCACAGAACCCAGTGCAATTGGCATCAGAATATAATAATCAGCCCTGTAGCATCAGCTTATATCACAGACAAACTTAATTTTCTGCTTGACAATTTGTGATGACCCCTAAGCTTAGCTTCTCAACAGCTGCTGAGAGCCCTCTGAGCATGTGAGTGTCACAGACACTTTCCAAGATGGTAACCCCCTGTGATGAGTTTGAAGTCCTGGATTGCTGCTATTGAGATGCTGAAAACTTTAGGCTGGTGCAATAAGTTCAGTATATAAAATATGGCATTTAACCACATTCATTTTGAGGGTTTAGTTCTCCTTTAAGGGAAAATAAAGAACATATATATCCATGTAGGCAGTCAGAATAATGTTCCCATTATACATTTACACAAGAATTTTAAGAATAATAATGTGAATAAATCTTTATCATAACAAACATTGGCTCTGGAATATCAGGTACACAAAGGCCTAAACAGCAACCAGCTGGCCCAAAATTTTGTTAATATTTTTGGCATCTTTCAGCAGCTCCTCTGGCATTTCCAAGAATGTACAGCTTGGGCTTGCCAACTTTAACAAATGTACAAGTAGTTGACGAAATAGAATGCTCTATTCAGTTTTCATTATTAGAACCAAACACATCTATACCTTCCTCAGCCTCATGCATGTGCAAGTGGCAATAAAACTTACATACTGTAGGAAATCATTATATCAGAGCTCTCCAACTGTAGACTTACAGTTTGCTAAATGTCTGCATGGACTTCTTTGAAAGACATCATGAGCTTAATAGCTCTTAAAACACCACAAAGATCAAAATGCCTTTACCCTCCTATACTGTAGCTGCTTCTCATGAATTTGAACAGGATAAGGTTGGTCACGGAATGCTGATGTAAGTGTCATTAATGTCTGCCATAGGCAAACCTTTGCTGAGGCTTGGAAATGAGTTTTGGCTGCTGCATTTCTCCTTGAGAGGTCCTTGATGATGAAATGTGCAATGAGTATAGGCCTTCACTGACCTGGGCATTCCATATTACTTCCCATAACACTCCTGTATAGGTAAAATCTCCTGTTGTAGAAGGAGATGTTGCTAAATTGACTAAATGACTGCCCATGACTAAGGCAGAAATGGAGTGCTCTCACCAGTATTTTTCCTGTTTGGTCTCAGGTGCCTCCAGGTGTATGACCCCAAACTGCCAAAATGTTACACTGTCACTTTTTCGAACTTAAGAAATCATTATGTTATAACTATAATAATTTTGTATCACTCAGATATTGTGGAATTTATTATGGACTTGATGATCATTTCTATTTTATTTTTAACAAGGAACAATTGTGACTGGATTGAGGGGTGGGCACAGGGAGGGACTTAGCCTCCTTTTCACAAATGTATCACATGTTATGCACCATTAGGCTTGAAAAAGGGTCTTGCATAGGCCCGAAACGTTGCCATGTTTATGAGCTAATAAACAACTCACAACTGGTTGAACAGCATCAGAAGTGCCATTGGTGGTTTTTTCGTGTGGATTCTGCCCATGACTAAGGGGCAGATTTACAAAATTTGTGTGACTAATTCGAAGTTCAATCGAATTTACAAAATTCGATTGGACAAATTTTAGAATATGCAAATTAGGCAAATTCGACCATCGAATTTGTAAATCCGATCGAATCAAATAGATCAAATACATTTTTAATTTCCCCTTTACATTTTTTATTCGATCGTGAATTTTCATCGAATATTAAAAATTCGATCGAAGGGTTAAAATAGTTCAAATTGATCGATTCGAAGGATTTAATCGATCGATCGAATTTTTACTATATCGGTAAAATATTCGAATTCAAAGGATTTTACTTCCCTTCCATTCACATGGTCAAATTTCTAATTTTTTTAAATTTCTTTTGTGTCCTGGGAGACACAAAACACGTAGGGCCATTGGAGACATCACTAATTGATATATATTTTATAGTTATTTTTTGGCAGCCCTTGCAGAAGTTTTTGAGTATCTGGATGACCCTTGTTTTTTTAATGTAGGATTGTCAGGCATAGATTGAAGAGAAAGATGTCATAAATTATGCCAGTACATAAAAAAATAAATGGGCATTGGCCTTTTAAATTCCCCCAGAAGGCATTTATCATTAGACTAACCCAAGTGGTCAACAAAAGGATTTAAAAAATGTTTGTAGCCCAGTTTTCAGGTGAGAGAAAAAATATTTTTTTTTTAAAACTGAGCTTTGTTTTGCAAAAAATTGTCATTGAATTACTTTTGAAAACAAACAAAAGAAGGGTTAAAGGAAATATCACATATTTTTGGTTGATGAAGAACACATATTAAAGGCTGTGATTCACTCCCAAGATTGTGCTCTGTAATTATCTTCTTTCAAGCAAAGTTGAGCCCTGTCTGGATGAAGTCCAAAAATGGATGCTTCAAAGTTGATCCAAGTGCAAGTGGAAGCATATCTGTTTACACACTGCACTTTAACTTTAGTATATATAAATATTTTACAGTTCCAAGTTAGAAATGTACAGCTTCATTGGCTTATACCAGTCTTGGTCTAAATGTGCTGCCGGCCTACAAATTGTGGCTTCCTCCAACTGCACAGGAATGTTGCAAACTTCTTTCGGGCATTGCAGGACACTGGGTAATATGCATAATATGAGCTCTTCTCAGTGGATTGGAAGTGACATTCTGTGTCAAGGAGTGCTATAAATCTGAATGTAAAAGTTATGGAAAATAACCCCAGGTGCCACCCCCCACCAGCATGTACCTTATTTTTTCTTCTCTATCAGGGTGGGGGAAAGGTCAGGGAGTGCACAGTTTAAGAAGGTGATGGGGAGAAGGGTTTTTTTCCTGGTGTCCCATCAGTCTAGTCCAACCCTGAATAAAGTTTCAGAGGAATATGGAAACTATATTTATACAGCTGTGTTTTAGTGACATACAGTATTTCTCAGTTAGAAATTTAAATATGTAATATCTATCTATCTATCTATCTATCTATCTAACTACCTGAAGCTCTATTAAAATGGTTTTAGTCTTGAGTGTTATCTATATGAGGCTTTGTTAGAAAAGAAGAAATGACCCTTATTTACAGCTGCAAGTTAGCTGGCAAGCCAGGAAAAGAAAACTCCATTGTCACCAAGGAATGGAAGGTATGTTCTTGCCTTGGGGCCTCCAGGGTCCTCTCAAGGACAATGGCAGACAGGTAGATTTTTCCCTGCAACATAATTGCATAACAAGCACAGGCTGTTTACAGGCATTTCAGTCATAAAAAATGTGATGGCCAACACAATTATATTGTGTGTTATTGCCCTATCAAAGAGTCGAATGTTTTGTGCTATCTTACTTATCTTTGCTACTAACCAAATTCCTCTACAATGGTTCATGTGTGATCATTTAAACTGACAAATGGTTCTCCTGCAAGTATATGCCAGAGTTCAGTGTATGCTTGTTTATAACTGGTGGACCCCTTTGAGATCATGTGCGTTGCAGGTGTAGCAGTCACACCTGGAGGATTATCAAGCACAATGCTTAGGTTGCTGGATGCCAGAAAGCTCAGCAAGGCTCTTTTGACATTTATTTATGTAGATCCAAGTACACCTTTGGCAACAGGAGGAAACAAAACCTTTGTCACAGGTCATTACTCATAGAATGTGACCTGAAACCTCAACCTTTTTTTTTGATAGGGAGATAGAAGGATCATTCACATTCAAAGGTCTTTAGTCATGTGCAAATTACTCTGCAGGTCTGAAATCCATGTTGTTATGCAGCTTTCAATTGCTTTGCACTAATGAACACTTTGCTGTAGATTATTTTATCTCATTCACTCAATATAAGACTTCACCTGCTGTAGATGTCCTCAATGATATGGAACTTTCAATGATTAGATTGAGGAAATAATCATATGGCAGAACTGGCTGCTCTGTTAATTACTTCAATAAAGTACAATCTTTGTCACTGATGCAAAGGGAATGACTTAGTGTGGATCATATGTTTAAATAAATTTTCCATAAAACTCTCTAAACAACTCTCCGCAACCTATACATATGACTTGAACATTGAGGCCGGGAATTAATTTTTTATCCTTAGATAATATCGGTTCTTCAGCGTTATCTAATTTCATGTCGTGCCAATAAGAAATAGTTAAATCACAAAATCTGTACGGCCCAATTCAGACAAAATGTCCTATATTAATAATTTTATAAAAACGCCCATAATAATTTTTTTAAGTATATTTTGTACTGAAAATGATTAATTCCCAGCACATTTTTAAAGTATCACTTCTAGCTTATAACTTACATTAAAAATTAAACATTTCTAAATGTCTTTAACAAATCTTTCTTTCCATGTTGTCAGAAAACTTATGTGTTATCTATAAATAGCCAATATTATTTTACTCCCAGTCAAGTCAAGTTAAATAAAATTCAATTCTGTTTGATGGTTTAGAACAGGGATCCCCAACCTTTTGAACCCGTGAGCAACATTCAGAAGTAAAAGGAGTTGGGAAGCAACACAGGCATGAAAAATGTTCTTCAGGTGCCAAATAAGTTCTGTGATTGGCCATTTGGTAGCCTCTATGTGGACTGTCAACCTACATTGAGGCTCTGTTTGGCAGTACACCTGCTTTTTCTACAATGAAAACTTGCCTCCAAGCCAGGTATTCAGTAATAAGCCACTGCTTTGAGGCCACTGGAAGCAACATCCAAGGGGTTGGAGAGCAACGTGTTGCTCATGAGTTACTGGTTGGGGGTCACTGGTTTAGAATATAATGAATTAACCCCAGAAGTGATTTTTGTTTTTAAGAAAAATGAAGAATGTGTAGTAACTATAGCATAAACAACACAGAGACCAGGTCATTTATCCAGCATTCAGTCTCTAAAATTATATTCTCACATTAATTTTTTTCTGCAATTTTTTCTTTAATTCATTTTTCCTTGCCAGATTTTAGATGGTGAACAATGGTTTTTGTGAAGAAAAACACAAAAAAAATAACTTGCAGATAAAAAACAGTGAGTTGACAAAAAATTAGGTGCACAGCTCTGGTGGGTGCAAGACAGCCCTGTTCTTACTACAAGACCTAGGACTGTCACCAACTTGCACATCTAAAATAACACAGGTAAGGGGGCAGCATGAGGGATGCATATGTACCTCCCCAGCCTCCCAATCAAGAATAAAGCACGGGTTTCTGCCAATTCCTGTACTTCATACCACATGCCACATGTTCAATACAGTAAAGAACAATCTGCAGTAGGAATAGGGATAGTGCCACTTCCAGCATGCTAATGCTATGAATCTACAATTTCCTTTGGCGCTGGCATATCTTACACAACATGTTTTGAGACCACACTCTTTTTTAAGTGTCTTAAATGGCAAAAGACACTGGTTACCATATGCTTGCATGAAGATGATATGGACGTAAAGAACCCAAAACCATATATATATCAAGACCCTGCATTGTTATGCTGTTTGGAGCATGTTAATAATTTCTGTGGCCATAATGGTGTTGCAGTCCAATTTGCTTGGTGCAAGTCAGTTGCAGTTGTGGGTGCCCAGGAATAATTGTCAGGTCCAGATTCCTGGTAATTCCAGGGATCTCTTGCGTCTATGTCCAGAATTCATACAATCAGTCTTATTGGGAGCATATGAAACTCAATCAGCACAAGTTCTAATGGATCATGTAGTGCAAATCAGTCATAATTTGTAATCCATATTAGTGCTCTCTCCTTAGGGCCCTCCTATCATGCCACAAACCTTGCAGTGGTCAATTCTAAGTCAGCTTAATGGACCCCAAAAATATTGCTGGCAAGTTTGAAAGAATCAAGGTACAAACAGAAAAGTTAAATGTTTGTTGTGCACATGGCTATCTATTTTTGCAAGAAGCTCCCTGTATATGGTATTTCAGAGTTTAAAAAAAAAAAGATTAATGATGAATTATGACTGTTCTACTTTCCTTGCCACTCTGCTAGTAAATAGTATATGCTAAGTCATGAAATAGACAGTGCTTATGAATTGTTAACAAAGGCAGGATCGGTGGAAGAAGAGATAAAACACCAAGTAGTATAAATGAAAATCATATTGCAGATCTCTCTTTGTAAAGTGTCAGCAACGCACTACATAGTTTTACTTTTTCCTCAACTGGAGCATGAAAAAGTTGGGAGCACAGAGGTGACTAATGCAATTACCATATTCCTGACAACTATTAGCTTTTCTTGTTGCTGGATCTTTGCATTTGCATGTTTTCAGACCTTCAGGCAATGGACACTTTCTTGAAGAGCAATGAACTGCGAAGGAAATTAAAAGTAAATGACATAAAACACTACTGATAACATCAATTAAGATTTCCTCCCCAAAAAGATAAGGCAATGCAATTATCCCTCTGTCTTCTGCTCTTTCCATACATCCCTAGAGAAGGAATGGGTGTTATCTTCAAATGAGCGAGCTGGGGGCCTTGCAGAATTTTTATTTAAATTTCTCTATTAATAGAGCTCTTTCTCTGCAGTGTACATCATTGGGTGCCATGTAAACATGTAATTACAATATTAGGTTGATGAGTTTTTTAATTATCAAGCTTCTAGCCATTTTTTGGATTTTTTTTTGTTCCATGAATAAAGAGAAATTTCTCAGAATATTTGCTTTGCAAATTAGTTTTGATTACTTTCTGTTTTATGAGAAGGAAAGGTGGCAAGGGCACAAGAAGTCAAACATAATGCATAAAGGAATAGCAATAGTCAAAAAAAAATAAGGGATATGTAATGCATCTACCTGCTTATACCAGTAACATGGATGGCAGATATTAAAACCTTGCTATGCCAAGTAAATGGCAGATGATGTTAAATGTGTGTAGAAGAGATAATGCTATAATGAAATAACACCCAGTGCAATACATCTACAAAGGCACCAGGCTGCTGTTGTCTGTCACTTCAGCCTGTACATAGATTTATCAGTGGAAATAAAAATAACTGTGAGGGAAGTTTTGTACAATGGATCTGATTCCAAAGCACTTATGATGTGCAACTAATCAGCAATAACTTTTTATTGGAATATTGATTATAGAGCAATGAAATCAAATATCTGATTGGTTGTTGTGGGATATGCAGGAATATTAGCAATGACTCTACATGTTAATATATTGAATAATACTTTACAAGGGGGAAATTATGGACCCATAGAATTATGGAATTATGGAACCATGCTGTAGTATAAGTAGTCAAACCTAGTACGTCATGTTCTTAAATGTTTAACCAGTTTAGTTTCAGGTAATAGGCAGGACCCATTAAGCTGGTAACACCCAGGTCAGGCTCACACCAGATTGCATGCTTTAGTCCTGGGGTCATCAACATGTTATGCCTGTAAGCCACATTCAGATACAAAACGAGTTGGGGAGCAACACAAGCATGAAAAGTTCCTACCTAGGTGGTATCAAATAAGTGCTGTGATTGCCCATATGGTAGCTCCTATTTTGCCTGGCAGCCTACAGGAGGATCTGTTTGGCAATACACTTGGTTCTTTTGCAACCAAAACTTGCCTCCAAGCCAGAAATTCAAAAATAAGCACCTGCTTTGAGGCTACTTGGAGCAGCACCTAAGTGGTCAGGGAGCAACATGTTGCTCATTAGCTACTGGTTGGGGATTATTGTTTTAGCCAAACTGATTTCTGGCCAATACATATAAGATAATTATTCAATTAATAGGTCTAACAGCCAGGCAGATAATACTGAACTATATTTGAATTCATCCTAGGTCTAGGACAAGGTGCAAAGTTCAATTAAAGGGATGCAATCTGTCATGTTTTTGCATTTTGGACCTTGCCTCTATATGATTTGCTGCAGGTCTCTATTTCACATCTAGCTGTGTTTGGTAATGCTCTATTCATGAGGGGCTGTCTGGAAGAGGCACAAAGACACCCCACTTCCTGCCTCCTACATAAACAACGCTCTTATTGTTTCTTATTTATTGAATATACCTGATGTTGTGTTACATCTGATGTTATGTAGGTGACCTAACCATGTACTTTTTCTGGCAAACTGAGTTGAATATGACAGCTTTTCCTTACTTTATAGCGTAGTATGACTTGGAAGCTGTTTGATATCTCTGTCAACAAATATGAATACATTTAATGCAATATGAAAGTATCGGCACCAATGCTATAATCATTATTGAGGGAATACAATGGTCTCTAACGAAAAAATAATTTGCAATGCGAATAAATGTTTGCAAAGTGAAAATGTTGCCTTTGTGAACAGTTTGCCCCTTACTGATACTGATTTGAAACCTAGAGAATGGCATCTTGCTAAACACCACTTTGGGCAAAACACCACTTTGGGCAAATGAACAATTTCCCATTGACACAATGTTAATTCAGTGCATTGGATGGCATTGACAAAGGGTAGAATTGATCAGGAAAGAGTTGCTCATTTATTTTATTAACAATTCAACATCAATTTAAAATATGTATTGTATCTTGTAACTACTTTTGATAATTATTGTTGAATCAAATCATGACTCTTCATTACCAATATGTAGAAGCCCATTTATTAGCATTTTCAATTAATTGATTTTAGAGTTTTTTTAAACCACAAATACTCATCTCAACTCATCTTCTCTAAAATCACAAATGCCATATAATTTATTAAAATATCTGTACATATAAAAGTACACATGTACCTCTAAAAATCACATTTCAGACAATTACTAGATTTTTTTAGACCACTGAAAATCTTAATGGATTAAAAAAGGTCCAATAGAATCATCGCAACTCTTAGTGACTTCTACGGGCCTTTGATTGCTTTCACTTGGTGAAGTTTTTTACACTTTATAAATCTTGAATTTTGACTTCTATGGGCCTTTGACTGCTTTTACTTGGTGAAGTCTTTTACACTTTATAAAGTTTTTTACACTTTATAAATCTGAATGTTAGTCTATTGGTCTCCTAGAGTTTTGGTTTTCCTAAGTGAAACTGTATAACATCTTATTC
>CM044440.1:119206465-119217137 GCA_024363595.1 Xenopus borealis | reverse complement strand
CTGTGCTTCAAAGAGACGCAACATTACAAATATTTACATAGCTGGGATACACTAGGACTGAATGAGCTGCTCTAACCACATGGATCATAATGGCATGCAATGACGTTGCAAGCATTGGATGAGTCAAGGTTTTTTCACCACAGATGCATTTAAACTGACAGTGAATGTAGGAAGGATTTTAATGTAACATATCACATTCCATTTTCATAGAGACCATCAAGTGGTTGGGCTCCTAAAACTGAGACACGGTTGGTAATTTCTGAGCTGATGATGTCTGGCTTCATTTTCCATACTCAGATCATATTGTGCACATACATGTTGTAATTGCCATCGCTTCTCAAGCAAACTAACAGGATTAGGGGATGACAGGGGAATCACAAGATTTATAATGTGCCTTAAAGCATACGGCAATGTTACCATTGACAGGAATTCAGCTTTTCACTTTCACTCCCCTGAACTCATGCTCTAGATCTCAACAAACCAGATATGCTGTACATTTGGAGACACCTGTTTAGCAAGCCATTCTGATTGCTTTCAAGCTCACCATCCATGGTCTAATTTTAGCTATCTCCAGACCAAATCAGTAACTTAAAAATTAGGTAAAGCTGATGGCCTTCTCAATTGTTATTTGGTGATAATCAGCACATTCTGTTATTTAGCTGTTTCTCAAATAGGAGCTGAAGCTGCGGCCAAAGTAGAACCTGAAGTTGACAAAAGGAACAGAAGAAGAAAGGAAAGTTTCCACTGAGCACAAAAGGTCTTTTTTTTCTTGTAAACCCTAGCCACCAATTTTTTCTATAAATTTGCAGAGCGAGGGGCCCTGGCCATCAATATTTTTTCTTTAATTTGTAGGGGGACCTGTGTTGCTCTGATGGTGGTTCGGCTTATTTGTTAAAACCCAAAATAGATAATTTGGGGAGATAATTTGGGGCATTTAGACAATGCCTTTTGACTTGGGAAAAAACTGTGAAAACATCTGGAATTTCAGCAGCAGCATACAGGTGAACTGGATCTCCCAGGTGGAGACTACAACAACAGAAATAAAACTGTGCTACTTATGTCTTTAAAATATGCTCAGTTAAATGCAGCAACTTACTATACTACTATACTATACTAATGTATCATAATCAGTTTAAATAATGTGGGGGGTCACTCAAACGGCAGAAGAAATACCTTTTTTAAAGGAAGAATCATCAAAACACAGTGTAACTTTAAGCAGGTCTAAGCCTTGGCATATGCACACCATATATTGTCAGCCATGACAACGCTACTGGCTTTTTGGCTGGTGGCACACCCTGTGTTTTTTCTCCATAAAAAAAACACACAAGGACAATTCACTGCCTTCTACCCCTGTTTCACAATGACCTAACATTGTATCCACCTCTCAGTGCACACAGAGAGCAAGTTTTTGTTAAAAAAATCATGATCAGATTTTTTAGCGAAACAGTGGCGAAAACTCACTGTAGAATTTGCAGTGAAAAAACGCCCATAAGAAAAAATGCATTTTGGAAAAAAAAAGTCACCATAAGAAAAAACTCCCATTGACTTTGCATTTGGAGAAAAAGAGTCACCATAAGAAAAAACACCCATTGACTTTAATGGAGGGAAAAAGTTGCCATAAGAAAAAACGCCCATTGACTTAAATGCATTTGGTGAAATTTCAGGTTTCATAATTTTTTGCAACTTATTTGGCTAAGTGAAACAGGACAGATTCAATCATCACTAATTATATGCATTTCTACATTCTCTGGTTGAGGGGGTGCAAGCAAAGAGGATGGGATGGGAAGTGTAAGGGTACAGTTGCAAGTTCTACATTCTCAGGCTGAAAAAAGTTTCACTACTGCTTACAACATTATAAATGGGATCTTCATTATTCCATAGCCCTTGGGCATTAAGATATCTTAAAATAATCTTTTAAAATGCACATACTGTATTGCATTTCTAAATTGTACAGGGATGTAGGGGAATATGAATGCCTAAGTATAAAAGTATAAATGGAACTTAGTATAAGTATAAAATGAACTTTTTTTTAGTAATCCACAGAGAGGATATGATGAGTAGACACCCTTTTAGAGTTTTGGGGCAGACCAGGTGAGAGAGGAAAGGGCAAACACACTAGTCATGTCCATATCAGGTAATACTCTGTAATTTGCCACATTAATTTTCTTAAATTCATGTACTTATAAGTGGCCAACTACAGTCTGTAGCAGCTTAAAAAAATACATCACATCAAGCTTAGTCAGTGACATCCTCAAAGATAGCAAATGTAAAATATATAAATAGTGATGAGTGAAATGTTTGGGAAGCAAGGATTTGCTGCAGATTTTCAGCACAAAAATGGCCATTGACTACAACGCATTTTTTTTATGAAAGAAAAATCTGATTGACTTTTAGTGCAAAAAAAAATGCAATCTACCTATTTGATCCATTTTGAAAATAGCCTTTAAAAAAAATTTGATGGTCAAATTGAGATTTTTTTTTTTTAAATTTAAAAGTCAACCCTTAGGGGCATATTTACTAAGGGGCACATTTACTAACGGTCACATTTTGAAGTGAAAAAACTTCGAAATTCGAAGTTAATTTTTTTAAAAGGGCTTTTTCGATCAAAAATTGACCTATTTCAATTGAATAGGTCTGTTTTCGATCAAATAAAAATTGTTCTTATCACGATTCGAAGGATTTTGCTCAAAATCCTTTGAATTCCTAGGTCTTAGAAAAAATTTCAGGACAGGCTCTAGGAGATCCCCCATAGGCTAAAATGGCAATTCAGTAGCTTTAAGGTGAAAAAATTCAACTTGTCTATTGAAATTGAATTTTGGCCTATTCAATAGTCAAAGTAGCCCCCAAAAAAAGATTTTTCAAAATTGTTTAAATCAAACAATGCATTTGAATGATTTCGAACGATTTAAATTCAATTGAAAGCAGACCTTTCGATCCACTTTTTTTTTAAATTTGATGGTCGAATTTTGAATTTAAAGATATTCAAAATTCAACCCTTAGTAAATCTGTCCCCAACAGTTATTAGTAAAGCAGAAATTAAGTGACAACTGTTATTCTTTTACAAGTGGTAACTGTCATTACAGCTTGTAATACAATGTTAAATCTGTCTCAAATTTGTGGCTTGTTTTTTTTTTTTGTTTTTTTTAATGCATTGAGCCAAATTCCAAAACTTGTCAAGTTGCATTCAGATAAATTCCCATCAATTTTCTTTTGTGACTAAATTTGTATTAAGCCAAATTATAAAATGATGAAAGATTTTTTTTCCAAATTGTAAAAATACAAACTCTAAACGCATAGTAAATTCTAGGGTAATGTTGAACAGAAAAATATTTTTATCTTTCTAATAAAATAATTACACACAAGTTTACCAAGTTTCTAGAGTTTATTATTATTATGATTATAATTACATTGTAAGCATGTGGCCAGCTGCAAGGGGTAGAAATAATTCTTGCTGGCTAGAGCAACAGATCTCAGTTATTTTCTCAATTTACACATTTTGCAAAGGTGCTAAACAATAAATGGTACTGGTCATTAAAACTCTTTTCCCTGCCATTGCACTTAAGAAATCCACATGGTTCAGTCTGTCATGTAATAATGAAAAAGCAGCAATAGCAATTAGCAACAATATTGGGTTCACCGACTATGGGTTTTAGTTCTTAAATTAATATTATTAATGAGAATCTTACTTTGGAAGATTTTTGTGCTTAACTCTTTATGATTTTACCCTGCCAGCCAGGTAATGGTTTAAATGAAAGACATGAATAGGAGAGAGCCTGAATGAAAAAGATATTCAATAAAAAGTAACAATAATAAAATTGTAGCATCACAGAGCAATAGTTTATTTGGCTGCCAGTTGATATGAACATTTTTTTCATCTGAACCATTTTTGTGAATTTGAGCTAGAATTGTGGTAGGTAGTGATGAGCAAATCTGCAACAAAATTTGCGTAACAGTGGGCGGTAAAAATTTTTTATGCACAATAATATTTTACATGTGCGACAATTTTTTCTCACTCCAAATATGTTAAAGTCAATGTGCATTTTTTCTTATGGCGGCTTTTTTGTCACTGCAACAATTTTCTTTTGGCAACTTTTTCTCTCGGCAACTTATTTCTCCTAATGCATTATGAGAGTTCTTTTCTTATGATAGCTTTTTTGTTTCAGCGATAAATTTGTCTTTGTAGACTTTTTTGTTGAAATGCATTAAAGTTGATGGGAGTTTTTTCTTATGACAAATCTTTTGTCTCATGACAATTTTGTTTTGGCGACTTTTTTGATACAGCAAAATCTTCCACAGCAAATTTTTTCTGCAATTTCACAAAAAAATTAACTGCAAATCCAATGACTTCAACAGGGGAGGGGCATGTACTCTTTTGGATGAGAGGAGGATCATTCTTGTAGCGGAGTTTAATACAGACTGTAGAGGGGATAGATGGGAGTTAGGGAGACCAGTTATTAGAAGATTACAGTAATCTAGTCAGGATAAGATGAGAGCATGCATGAGTGTCTTGGCTGTAGCAGGTGAAAGGAAGGGATGGATTTTGACAATATTACGTAAGAAAAAGTGACAGGTTTTGACAGTGGCATTAATATGAGAGAGAGGAGTCAAACATTACCCCCAGACAGAGTGCTGAGTTGAAGGGTTAATGAACATGCCATCAATAGAGATAGTAAAAAGGGGAGTAAGACCAGGCTTAGGTGAAAAGATTATTAGTTCTGTTTTTGTTGGTTCATCCAGTTGGAGATTGCTAGGAGGCAGTTAGAGATTTGAGCCTCTGTTTCAGCTGTTAATGAAGGGGTGGGTAAATATATTTGGTTATCATCAGCATACAGATGATAATTAACGCCAAATGATTGAATGAGATCTCCCAAAGACAGAGTGTACAGGGAGAACAACAGCGGACCAAGTACAGAGCCTCGTGGCACCCCTACATTAAGTGGAATTGGAGATGAGGTTTTGCTAGCATAAGAGACAGTGAATGTTCGGTTAGAAAGGTATGAAGACAGCCAAGATGCAGCCTGGTTACGGATGCCAAGTGAATACAGAATCTGCATCAGGAGAGAGTAGTCAACTGTGTCAAATGCAGATGATTGGTCAAGGAGGATAAGGATGGAGAAGTGACCTTTGGCTTTGGCAACCTGAAGATCATTTGTAAATTTGCACAAAGCAGTCTCAGTAGAGTGACCAGGCCGGAAACCAGATTGCAGAAGGTCCAACAGATCATGGGTGTGAAGAAAGTTAGTTATACAGGAGAACACAATACGTTCTAGGAGTTTAGAGGCAAGAGGTAGAAGGGAGACAGGATGGTAATTTGACTTTAATGCATTTGGAGTGAAAAAAAAAGTTTAGAAAAAAACGGCAATTGGTTTTAATGAATTTGGACAAAAAGCTGAGAGCCAAAAATTATTGCTACAAAACAAACACCCATTGACTTTAATGCATTTGGAGTGAGGAAAAAGGTCAAAAGGAAAAACAAAAAGGTGGGCGCCTAAGGAAAATCATTGAGCATTAAAATATTTTTTGCCTATTGACTTCAATTTTTTGCAAAATAGGACAGATTTGCTCATCACTATTTGTGGATTATGAGGGCACATGTTGTTGCAGTGGTGCTTTATGTTAAGCAATATATGCAGGAGCATTTTTTTCTCTAAAGAATTTTTTTTTTATTTCTCTGAAAATGTGAGTCAAGGTACTATAGAAGTCAGTGGGAGCTTAAACCTTTTTTAATCAATTTGAACTTTGAGGTTTTCTGATTTTTTTCACTAGTAATTGTCCTAAAAACTAAAGATTCTCGTATATTTTAGCTCATCATTCAGTTTTTTTTTCTTTTGTTCATACTTTTTGTATTGAGATCTTTTAATAACTTTTTTTTAACTTGCAGATTTATTGTGCAAAGAGATGACATATCTCAATTTACAGTATTACACAGATAGTGAATCTACATATAAAGTCACACTTAGACAGGATGCAATAGAATTTTAGGTGCACAGTTTAAGTTTAAACTCAGTAAGAAAAGAAAAGAAAATGGAAAGGGGTTGAAAGCAAAATAAGAGAAATTTGTTCATGGAATTCTCTGTGATACCCATTATTCTACAATCAGCCTGTTAGGGCACCCATAACTAATTATATATTAAAGTCAGGTGAGTTTGGTGGATTTCCTATACATCTAGGACGAGTGCCATGGATCCCAAATGTGGGCACATTTCATGAGGGCATCTGTTATTGCTGCCATCCTCTCCATGCTCTCTCTTGCATCGAGCTGCTGAATAAGGTGTTGTACAGTATGTTCAGGGTTTTAGGTTGTTTCCAGGTTTGTGCAATTATATTGGCAGCCGAGTTGAATACATGAAATAGTAGTTTTTTTATTTATTTAGGCCAACCCTGTTTTCTGGGTAAAGTTGCAGAAGAGCTATTTAGGTTTATATCCCAGACATTACATTACTATATGAAGAGAATTTAGTCTACAGATCCTTGCCCGTTGTTAGGTTCTATCTAGAAGTTCCTGGGTGCCTTTTCTGTGTGATTTCATGCCTGATCTATTGTGTATTGACCCTTGCTTGCCTGACTACTCTGATTCTCTCCAATCCAATTGACTGTCCACTGACTATTAGTGATGGGCAAATTGATGGGCGAATTCCCGCGATTCGCCGCTGGCAAATAAATTTGCGAAACGCCAGCGAAAAAATTTGAATGTTTGCGAAGTATAGCTGTCCAATGTTGTTGATCCCTTTACTGTACCATATTTGGTGGTTAATACTTGTGATTACGTATTTCAGCACTGCAAGGGGGGTCAAGGGTGAAGGAAAAGTTTTCACTTCAAGTTTTTTGGCCAAAGTGTCCCAGATATGCAGCGAAAGTTGTGTTGTTGGTAACAGATTTGTAGATGGGGGCCATTGGATTTAGGAAGCCAAAACATCTGGACCAGGTCCCCATCGCATGCAAAATCTGTTTCCAAATCCACCCAGTTCCTCACTCCAAGAGGAGAATGTAGATGTACTACCATCTCCAGAATTGTTGCAAGGTAATACATTTTCATACTCGGAATGCTATCTGAGGAGGCTTGTTTGCCCAGATGAACTTGTTAAAAGCCTGTTGCAGCACTGGAATAAAATATGGTGGGAGAGCTATATGGAGTGTCCTAAAAAAGTACAGTAATTTAGGCAAAATTATAATTTTTAACTAAACAATTCTACCCAGCCAAGAAATAGAATCAAACTTCCATTTGGTGCATTCTGTCCCAATCATTTACAACAATGCTTGGTGTTTTAACCTATATATGCTAGCCGAATCTTCATGTAGTTTTAACCCTAGATAACCTATATAGGTCTCTCTCCAGTCAAAGTTGTACATTTGTTGATAGCCCTGTAAAATTGGTTGTGGGATATTAATCCAAAGTGTCTGTGTCTTGGAGTGTTTTATTTGAAACTATGGTACCTCCTGAAAGTCTGCTATTTCCTTAAGCAAATTGGGGAGAGATATTGATGCATTTCTTAGTGTCAATAATATATTGTCTGCAAACAGTCCTACCTTATGTTGGTCCGTAGGGGTGGATATTCCCATAACGTCTCTGTTGTTACTGATTTTGAGGGCTAGAGGTTCTATCATCAATGCAAATATGAGAGGGGAGACTGGGCACCATTTAAAATAGGAAAGGCATTTGATAGGGCCCCCGCCATGCAGACCTTTGCAGTAGGGTTGGTGTACGAGGAGTGGACAGCTTTGAGAAAGGTAGAAACCAATTGATAATGCTTAAGTATTTCCTTCATGTATTCCCAGTTTTCCCTATCAAATGCCTTTTCTGCATCCAACGATAGCCTTAGTGCTGGAACTTGAGCCGTTGGAGCCTTGTCTATGGAGGATAAATCCAACTTGATTTGGGTTAATTAGGGTTGGAAGAATCTGATTGAGTCTTTGAGCTAAAAGTTTAGTGTAAATCTTAAGGTCTGTATTTAACAGGGCTAGTGGTATTTTTGGCATTGATCTTGAGGTTTTCCAGACTTTGCAATTGTTACTATGTGAGATTGGAGATATTCTTGATTAACAGTACCTGTGTTTATAATAGTTTGGAACACCTTAAGTAGGTGGCACTGGAGCGATTTGCAAAATGTCTTGTAGTAGGCATTAGAAAATCCATCAGGGCCTGGCCTTTTATGGGGTTTTAAGCTTTTGATAACACTCACAATTTCCTCACCTGATATCGGTGCATTCAACATTTCAAGTTGCAGTTGGGTCGGTTGTGGGAGATCTAATTTGTTAATGTATGCCTTGATTCTTGTTTCTTGTTTCTAGGGAAGGTTGCATTAGTGAACTGTGAATTGCAGATTATACAATTTAGAGTAGTATTGAGTGATTTCCTTTGCTATCTTTGGGGTCTATGATTTTGCCCCGCATAGTGTGTAGGTAGCTAATTCTATTTTATGCTTGCTGTTATTTTAACTGGGCTGCAGGTAGTTTATCCACTTTGGTTCCTTTGGTGTAATATAGTTTTTTGAGCAGCTTCAATCTATAAGCTGTTTTTGCTGTTAGGATTTCATTCATTCATTTAATTTATTTTGCAATTCGGTAACCTCTTGCAGGGGTGGGGAAGTTTTGTTGGAATGCTTGTTGTTCTAGAGTTCTAAGTTTTGTCTCTAGTTGTAGTTGTGTTTCTTCCCTCTGTTTTCTAAGGTTTTTTGCTATAGATAAAAGTTCACCTCACAATACTGCTTTATGTGCCAGCCACACCATCTGCGGGCTGACTTCTCCACTGGTATTTTGATTAAAGTATTGAGTGATAGTTTGATCTAGTCAGAGATGATTGTCCTCCTTAAGCAACAGACTGTAAGTTAATCTCCATGGCAGTTTATCCCTTAATGAGTTGGTGTTTGAGATTTCAATACCTATAGGGGCGTGATCTGACCATGTTCTCAGCCCAATCAAAGTTTGTGTGGTTTAAGTAGTAGTTTGGGGGTCAGTAAAAAATTTATCCATTCTCATGGGGGTGTGAAATCAGGGGCAAAAGTAGGTAAAATCCTTAGCTAAAGGATTTTTTGCCCTCAAAATGTCTATTAACCCTTGAGTGTGTAGGAGTTCCTTAAATACTTTAGTTGTTTTCATTGTGTCTGTGGAATAGGGCCCTCTCTGTCCTTCAGAAATTGGGGTCCACAATCATATTAAAATCACCTGCTATAACACATTTCCCAACTCTGTACTGGAGCAGTTTTACCAAAACTTTTTTAAGAAAAGCATTTTGGTTATACATTCTGGCATACACATTAATCAAGGAGTATGTAACGGAGCCAATTTCACATATTAACATAAAATATCTGCCAGCAGGGTCAAATGCATAGCCTTAAAGTGGAATGGGACAGTGGTTGAGATAAGGATTGAAACACCTTTAGATTTGTTCTGTACATAGGCATGATAATTGTGAGGAAAATGTTTATTATAAAAGGGGCGCTGTTTTGCATTTTTGCTTCAAGAACGCATACCAGCCCCTTTTTATATGAACATTTTGACATGAAATAAGAATGAGAATTCCATGTACTAAACGTTATAAAACATTCAACAGGTAAAACTAGAGAAAGATATAAAGAAAATAAACAACCCATCTGGTTGGCACCAAGCTATTTTGGTATATGTGGATAACTGTGGGATTCCACTAGGCAAATCCAAGTGTGGTGGAAGGGGAGTCTGTGGGGAAGATTCCAATCTCATGTAATCAAAGGAGATAAATTAAAGAATGTAGTCCAAGTTAGTTTGGGGGAGAACTATAAGGAATATGGCACTTTGTGCAATTTCTTCAGTGTATGTGTAGGTGTTTGGTGTGCAGCCTGTGCTTTCTGGGCGGTGGTTACAGGTAGATCCCATCTGGATAGAGCTTTTTTTGGCTTAGTTTACTGTAGTTAGGGTAGTAGGGGATCCCATTACGCTGAATGATTAGCTTAACTGGGTATCCCAAGCGGTATCGAACGTTGTTTTGCCGTAGTATTTTAATTATTTCAGCGAATGCCTTAAGCTTCAGTAAGGTTGTAGGGGAAAAGTAGACTTCAATTTGCTAATATGCTTGTGGCCAGCTGTCTTTTTTCTGGGCCAGGTATAAGAGCTTGTCCCGTGTTTGGTAGAACACAAACTTCGCCAGTTCATCATGAGGTACATTATCTGGGGCTGCTCTAGGTTTAGGCAACCTATGTATGTGATCGATTTCCAAGGTGTGCAGGTTTGGGAGCACCACCTTAAGTAACTCGGTGACATGTTGTTCCAGGTTCTTGGGGAGTATGGCCTCTGGGATACCCCTAAAATGTAGGTTATTCCTATGGTACCTGTCTTCTAAGTCTGTGACTTTATCTGAGAGGCGCTGTACTTCTAAGTCAGTTGCACTTTGTGCCTCTGTAAGCTCATTGTGGGCATTGGCAAACTCACCCAGTCTGTCTTCCAAATGTGCTATATGGTCGCCCAGGTCTCTGATGTCTTTTTTGAAGATTGCCTGTAAGCTAATTAGGATTTCTTCATATCTTAGAGCATCTCTTTGATTTGGGTGGCCGTTGCCGGGGCCTTTTCTGCGGCTTTGCCCACCATGCTTTTGCACATTGTGCACTGAGGTGTTTGAAGCGGGTCTAAGATGACGTCGGTGCCTGCCTCCTCAAGGGCCGCTGAGGGTGACACTGGATGAAAGAAAGCGGTAACCACTTTT
>CM044440.1:119189312-119206142 GCA_024363595.1 Xenopus borealis | reverse complement strand
TTTCTCTGTCTTTTAGGCTCACTCCCTATATCTACACATTTACCATATGCAAAAGGCCTACTCCTAGGTCCTTTTGTCTTCTCTGCACCACATGAAGACTTCCTGGCTTCCTGGTGCTGTTTCCTTGAATTATTCCCTTTCACCCCCTACCTATGCTTCTTCTTAGACCAGCAAGTCCTCTCCATATGCTCCTTTCATGAACCACTGCTCTCCTTTTCATTTCTACAATCATTCATCTTCTTTCTCTACTCCTGATCATGAATCTTCTTCTTCATCTTGTGTGGGAGCTTTACATTTTAAAGTAGCTCACATAATGTATGCTTGTGTTAGAAAGGTTATGTGGGAAATTACAATTTCACAGTATTATAGTTTTTCTGCTCAGTAATTCCACATTATAAATTCTGATATGCAATTTTTCCAACCAATTTTTTTTCTTGAAATAGTTTTTTAAATGTTACAACAGAATAATTTCCCTTCAAGAAAACAAGTAGACAAATAAATATTATACCTATGTAAGGTGCCAAATGGTATAATGCATCTATTATGAAATATGTTGAGGCATCATAGTCTTGTATATTGACCAGTTACCTCAGATACTGTCTCTTGAGTACTTGCAGGTGGCGACTAAAATGTCTCTACAGTAATTGCTGGTGTGAAACACGCTCAATTGATTTTAGCTACCCCTCACACTTCTAAGTAGTGGGTGATGATTTATAGAGCATGTCCAATTGGTTCTGTTTGTCTATGCTGGTCTTCTCTATGCACCCTGAGGTCAGTGGTGTATTTATAGGTAGCCATCCAAGGAAAATGTCTCACAGCAGGAAACATGCTAACTTGGCAAAAAAAGCAGGGACATGTAGCCAGCTGTGCAGTAAGGTTTCAGCAGACTCCTGGATGTCCAGAAATCTAAAAGTTTCAAAATTTCTCTTTTTTTAAGTCAAGAAATCATACTTTATATCTCTTACAAATCAAATCACTGTGACTGGAATAGAAAGAGGAAATGTATTCATGGCAAGTAAAAAAAATGTTTGTATTGTGCACTGATTTATACAAAACTTAGATTTGCTTATAACTAGGGACCACGTTTGTTAAATAAAAAAAACCACTATGACCTACCTAGCACTTTTATGAATAGATCAGATATAAAAGATATAAATTATTATTTCCCTATGTGCAAATAAATGCTTTATTGTATTAAAATAATCAACTCTGGGGCTCATTTAAGCTCAAGCAACATACTGAAATTTGCACAGTTATTATATTTACCCTGCACATGTTATTTTTGGATAAAACTGGAACATTTACATTTAATATGAAAACATAATTGAGAATTTTTATTTGCATCAGAAATACTGATGGGCGAATCTCCCGAGATTTGCTTCGCAGAAAAATTTGCGAATTTCTCTGGAAATCGGCGAAAAATTTGCGAAACGAGTCGTGGGACACTTTTGACGCGCGTCAAAGTTGACGTGACGCGCGTCAAAAGCGTCCCGCGAATCGTTTTGCATATTTTTCGCCGATTTGCGAATAATTGAGAATTTTTATTTGCATCACAAATAGTGATGGGTGAATCTCCCAAGATTCGGTTCGCCAAAATCGGCGAAATCGGCGAAAAATTTGCGAAACGAGTCACGGTATGCTTTTGACGCCGAAAACGGCGCGGCGCGCGCCGACGCGTTTTTTCGTAGAATTTTCGCCAGGCAAAATTTCGGTGATGATTCGTGAATTTATTCGCCAGCGGCGAATCGCAGGAATTCGCTGCGAATTCGGCCCTGGCGAATAAATTCGCCCATCACTAATCACAAATATTCTTCAGAAATTTCTAAATATGGCATAATATTTGGTGTACACTCTCCCGTGTTTGAGTTATGCTATGACTTTGGTTGTGGAAAAAATATTCGCAAAACAAAAGTTTTCACAAATTATAGATTTAAATTATTGTCAATGCTATATTTGCACATAACAACCTTGAAAAGTGGCAACCCTCACACAAACATATCATATCATTTGTGAATGTTTTTGCTCAATGTAAATTTGCAAAAAAAGGTAAGGTTGGCAGAGCAGTGCAATATTTAAGTGGTTTGGAACGGGCAATACAGTTACGGGACTTGTTATTTCGGATGTGCTGGACATGGAGTTTTCCTGATGAGAGTTTTCCATAATTAATTTAAACATTATTTACACCCAATAGGGTTATTTACTAGTGATGGGCGAATCTCACCCATTTCGCTTCGACGAAAAATTGGCGAAAAAAATCGCGAAAGGAGTCGCGCGTTTTTGACGTGCGTCGCGTCAATCGCATTGCGTCGTTTCCGACGCGCGTCATGTCGTTTTCGGCACGTCATGTCAAAAACGACGCGAATTTATTCGCCAGCTGTGAATCGCGGGAATTCGCCACAAATTCGCCCCTGGCGAATAAATTCGCCCATCACTATTATTTACCTACAATAAGGATTAGAAAAATTTTATAATTTTTAATCATTTGAATTATTTGATTAAAATGGAGTGTGTGGTAGTTGTCTTTGCATCATTTTACACCTACAGTATAGTATTATATATAGACTGCTAGAAGCTATGTTATGCTATGAAAATGTCAATATAACTTATGTCTGGACCGCTACATAATTAACTGAACATGTAAGTGTAGTTGGGGGTTCTTGATTGAGATTACTGCTCCATAAACAAGGGGTTAATATGACTAAATCATATATTGTTAATTGCATATCTACAAATTAAGAAGATACATACCCATCACTTTTCTTCCATCATATATATAATGTTATTTAAGTCAGAATTTGTTAACAACACCCAGCCATATTGGGAAACTCAATCTTGATATTTTGTCTAAATTGACTGCCCAATATTATTATAAATGATATCAATATACAGCAATAGTAGGATATAGGGCATTTTGTGTAGACTCAACAACATCTTTCGAAATATCAAAGGACCAACTTTGAGAGTATGCACTTGGTGGTTCCAGTTGGAGGGGGAAAACTGACTTGGTCTTTGTCAAAAATTCATTATTTTCCTGTCAGGTTGAATGTTAAGGAAGGGCAAATGCTGGCTGTAAGTGTTCAAATGACCCACCCAATCCCATTATCATCTGTTCCAGTAATAGAGGAGGCTTTACTTATATAATTGTATAAAAAACACCTGGGTCCCTTGTATTGAATATAAATTAAAATCCATCCCTGGTTTGTACAATTTGTAATTTGCTTTTCATGGTCATTATTCGTTGCAGGATTTTGGAGCCAATCTGTGTTTGGATTGTTTTGTATGGTGGCAGTTCTAAAAACATTTTAGTGAAGTTCCTATAGGTAGATAAATATAAACTGCAAGTTATAACATTATTTAAAGTAAAACATCTCCTAATAGTATGGGAAATTACTTGTTTTGTTCATTCCTGCTAAATTCCTTAAATGGGTTTCCTGTACCATCAGTATCATTATAATAAAAAATAGATGACAGACAGACTGACATACAGATAGATAGACAGATAGATTGTAGCTAGATAAGGGGTATACCATATCCCCTATTTCTTTATATAGGCATGATACTATTTACCTAAAATTGTCATATTCAATAGATACTGTAGATACTGTAGTACATTTATTTTTAATAATCCAGTTTCACTGAGTCACTGGATAGCAGTGATATCACTAAGTGCCAATTATAACTGAGCTAAGCACTAAGCACTTATCGGATATTCATGAATTATACAGTAACAAAAATGCAACATGAAATCAGTGTGATCTAGTCTGCATGAAAAGGGTTCCCACTAAAAATAAAATTAAATGGGTGGAAGCATCATTAAGGGCAGATTTGAATTTAGATGTAATTTCTTGGTACTTCAACTATCGAATAGGCCAAAATTCAACCATTTGAAAATTAAAGTACTTTCTCTTTAAATAATACGAATTCAGCCATTTGCCACCTAAAACCTGCCAAATTGGTATTTTAGCCTATGGGGGACCTTCTGGAATCTTTATGGGGCAAATTCGTTTGAATCTTTAGATCCCAGCAAAAACAGTCCATTTTCAATCGAACATTTTAAAAAATTTGATGGTCAAATTTCAAAGTTTTTTAACTTCAAAATTGGACCCTTAGTAAATCTGCTACAAACAATATAAAAAATAAGTCAAATTGCCACTTCAAATTTATCACAGTTATTAATGTGTCAATTCATCAGAAGTGATTGGATTAGTCTGAAAAGACAAATTCCATTTTTTTCTAAAGGCCACTGAAGATGAGTCTCATCACTGAACTATAGGCATTATCCAGTAACTTGTTTTTCACAAAGCTCAAAATTACTGAAAGGCTGTCTCCCATAGACTCAATTTTATCAAAATGATACAAATGTTGTAACCTATTTCCATTTTCTCTATAATAATAAAATAATGTACTTGATCCCATCTAAGATATGACTACTTATTGGGGGCAGAACCAGCCTTTTGAGTTTGTTTAATGTTTATATGCAATACTATACAACTGGAGAGCCTTTTCCAATAGTTTCATGTAGTCTAAAGAGCACTAATTTAATGTTTAAATTATTATCTGGTAGACTTAAGATATGAAGATCCAAATTATGGAAAGATCCTTTATCCAGAAAATGACAGGTTCTAAGCATTCTGGAAAACAGGTCCCATGCCTGCATAACATTTTATTATTTTTGTTAGCCCCCATGTGTTCTGGGATGTGTGAATGTACATTTATCCTGCCATGTGTATTTGGGTATTATATGTTTAAATGGGCCGGGATACTATGAAGGAATTTGTGTAGAAAATGCCTTTAATTAGCCTCTCCAAACAAACCAATCCCCTTCTGCCTCTGCACATAACTATGAATCAGTAAGAATGTTGAAAATGGTTTCTAAACCACTCTTCCTTTTTTAAGCAGAAACTCTACTTATATAAAAAACAGGCAATATAATAAATCAGCCCCTTTAAGGGGTGGGTCACCCTTAAATGAACATTTGAGACATTTGTAAGACTATTTGCAATTAGGTTTTTATTTTGTATTTTTTTTATTATTATTATTTAGCTTTATGATCAGCTACAGTGGTTTAAAGGAGAGACTTTTATATCAGAAGGAGAGGGCCTGAATAGAATGAGAAGTGATAATACGTAACAGTAACAAAAAAATTGTAGCCTTACTGAGCAATAGATTTTTGGCTGCTGCAGTCAGTGACTCCCATTTGAAATCTGAAAAGAAGAAGACAATTAAAACTGTTAAAAATTAAAAAGAAAAATGAAGGGTTGCAAAGAATTGGACATTCTGTAACATACCAAGGGCATAATTACTAAGCGAAAATTCACATTAAATAAAATTTGAATTTCAAAGTAATTTTTGGGTAATTTGACTATTGAATAAGCCATAATTTGATTTGAACTGTAAAAATTCGATTAAAATTTTAAAATTCGACCATTCAAAAAGTACAGTCTCTTTAAAAAATTCAAATTTTGTTTTGGTGAAAATCGTTCGAATCATTGGAATCGAATGATTCAGTTGAACAATTCAAATGATTTTTATTTGAAATGAAAACAGTCAATTTTCAAGCAAAAAAACCCATTTAAAAAAAAAGTTTTTTAACTTTGAAATTCAACCCTTGATAAATCTGCTCCTAAAAGTTTTAGGTGAACTACCCTTTTAAACAGTCTCCAACTTTTCTGAGATTTGAAATTGGAAAAATAGAGGATAAGAATAGTGATGGGCGAATTCGCCAGCGAAATTTCGCTTTGTGAAAATTCTCCAGAAAAATGAGTCGCGCGTCATTTTTGACGCGACGCGCAGCGCGCCAAAGTAATTTATCAAAATCCTAAATTTTCAAATTATTTTATTTATTGTCTAACTAAACTAGAATCCATGATTTGACCTTATTTATTATCAAGAAAAGCTACATTTTATCAGATTGTGTAAAAACTCTAAAACTGAGCAAAAAATCCAAATTGTACAATTCTTTTGGATTTTCTTCCTGAATGCTTGATTTTTTCAGGCTTTTTTCTGAAAAGCACAAATTTTTCAGTTTTTTTCCTGAAAAGTCCAAAATATTACTGTGGGCTCAGCACTGTATATTTTTACATCACAGCAATAGTCCAAACAGGGATAAATCATTGCTATCAAATAATGTAAATTTGCAAGTATACATAATATACATATTAAACAAATATGCATAGTAACAAAGAGTGATAAGAGACAAGGAACTTGTACTTGATCCTAAATGAGCTGTATAAGTCCATATTATAAGCAAAACAATCCTATTTATTTAATTTTTTAATTATATTTAGCAGATGTAAAGTATGAAGATTTGAATTATGGAAAATCACATATTCAGAAAACCCCAGACTACAAACATTCCAAATATAGATCATATATTTGTAAAGTGAGATAAAATAATGTAGCTCTAACTTAACTTATGCATGGATCTTTCCTTTTAAAAATATATTTGGTATTTTTTTCCATCTGTCAGCACCTTTATCAGATGTATGTGTCTTAACAACATAGCATCTGGATGGTTTAATAATTAATCCAGCCTTTTTTTGTTTTCACCCACACCATTTTCACACATTGTCATAGTGATAATGGAAATCCATGTGACCCATCATGCCCACAATACTAATTTTCAACCAGTAAATTATTTCTTATACCTATTTTGTCATATACTTAATAATATGTGAATTCTGTAAATTTTCTTATTTCTTAAATTAAGATCTTACTATTTTTTCTTTGCAAAAATAATTGCCCAGTGCTAAAGTGGGTAACACTCCTAGAGATTACTCTTGCTTGCTTCCTTCTGATTTGCTTTGTTTCTTTATGAAATATGTGTGTTAGAACAATGTGTATTAGAATGGAATTTATACATATAAATGTTTTATTACATTAATAGAACTGCAAGTGTTATGTATACCATAATATAACAAAACATGGTAGGGCCAAGTCCAGTTTGTACAGATGAAACAGGTTTAAGTGACTTGTAATCTGAATAGGAATATATATACTGTATGCTCTAGTTCGATGACCAGATATTAACCCTTTTGTGCTTAAATAGCTCAAAAACCCTTTATTAACATTCCTGCTGTCACAGATAACTTGAATGCCTTAAAAGCACATTTTTTTCTTACCAACCTCAAAACCAACTCTTCTATCAAACCACAGATGTTTTCCCTTTCATACAAGGGAAAATGCTAACGTGTATTTAGTAAGAATATTTTTTAAGCAGCATTTTAAAGACATTTTTGTTCTGTGGTTAACCCTGTGAAAATGTTTCCAGTTAATATGTTGCAGAGATACCCTCATACTGACAAAATGTCCTAGGTATTATTATGTTGAAAATTCAGCAATGGAATATCTATAGTATATGGTGGCCAATCCTTATGGTAACCAAAGGATATAAAAAGCAGGGAACTATTCCATTTACTTTAAAATGAACAAGGACCTGGTTGTTATTTAACACATTCAAAAGCAAAAAATGGCTTTGATCTCTATTTTTTGTATGTTGTAAAACTAATTCTAAGTAATGCTGTATGTGTAATGCTGGTATGTGGATTTACCTTTCACCTATATATATATATTTAATGCTTTTCCAACTGCTTATCCAGTCTAATTTTCTGGTAAATTTCCCACTTTCCTTTGGATGCTAAGAGGCCATCTGTTTCATTTTTCTGCATGCCTTCTCGTGGTAAAGTAATTAAGTCATTTGGTTTTCATTATCATCACTGCAGAGAAAAGTCCAGTTTTCCCTTTTTGATCTCTCAGTAATTTATCAAGTCACCAACTGTCTCTCCTAATATCTCCTTTTGACATCTCATAACCACTTGTAGGTATACTGAGGCCTCACTGTCCTATTCAAAGTATGGATTTTTTTCTTAATGAAGCTGATCGGCCCGTCAGCTTGAATGTAAACATGCTCTAAGCCACTGTGATGTATTTTCACACTTGAAGCAATTACATATGCTATAGACAGTCTCTTACTCCATTTAAGTGTTCATCTTGAGAAGGGAACTGGATTGTGAGGGCTATTTAAATTTTCAGCAATGCTACTGTGACTTCTTCAAAAAATGTTAACCTCCCACTTGCTCAATCAGGTTCTTCTGTAAGGTTTCAGATTTTGGATAATATGGGGAACCTTTATCAAACATAAGGAAAATTCTTCTGAAGTTTCAAAAGAATTACTCCAAAATGTATTTACACAAAAGTTTGCTTGTTATAAATAAGGCCTATGATCTAATCTAATCTAGGTTTATCCTTGACATCTTGGCAGTTATCAAGTAGGTATTCATAGCAAAAAAAAGTTGCTGAAACATATCTGATAAGATACTCTCGAATGACGAAGAACAGTGAGCTTTTTCAGTTTGCTCTTTCACTGGTTGACTGGTGCCTCCCATCACCATCAAATCGGCATCTGTTCACTAGGTCTATCACTAGATCAAGATAGCTAAGTTTTATACAGTAGACAAATACAGTTCATTATTTTAATGATCCTTTTTGAAAGTTTTTTTTACATATTTAGGAAACCTTAGATTTTCTATCATCAATGTATAGCTTCTATATTATGATGTAACAATTTTAGAAAACAAAAGAAGTTGACACCTAACATAACAAGGCTATGTTCCTACCTATAATACTATACATTAAAGTTGGACACAATGTAATATTCTTTGTTAGGCTTTTATTGCATTGCAAATCTTAATTGCACATTGCAAATCTTTAACAGCTGCTCTGCAGTTCCATTAAATATTCTGTTAAAAAAAATGGTTTGCAAATGTGTAATATAGTTACATACACGGAGAAAATTTGCAAAAGCAGTTCTGTTGCAAACTTTGCAAGGACGTTTTGAGGTCTTTAAAAGGATTCTGTCATGATTTTTATGATGTAGTTTATATTTCTAAATTCCACTGTTTGGACTGCAAATAATTCACTCCACAATTCCTGAACCAGCAAGTGTATTTTTGTAGATGTAATATTGGTTTGTAGGCAGCCATCTCAGGTCATTTTGTCTGGTCATGTGCTTTTAGAAAGAGCCAGCACTTTAGGATGGAACTGCTTTCTACCAGGCTGTTGTTTCTCCTACTCAATGTAACTGAATGTGTCGCAGTGGGACCTGGATTTTACCATTGAGTGCTGTTCTTAGATTTACCAGGCAGCTGTTATTTTGTGTTAGGGATCTGCTATTGTTTACCTTCCCATTGTTCTGTTGTTAGGCTGCTGGGGGGAGGGGGTGATATCACTCCAACTTGCAGTACAGCAGTAAAGAGTGACTGAAGTTTATCAGAGCACAAGTCACATGAATGGAGACAGATGGGAAACTGAAAATATGTCTAGCCTCATGTCAGATTTCAAAATTAAATATAAAACAAATTTGTCTGCTCTTTTGAGAAATGGATTTCAGTGTAGAAGTCGGCTGGAGTAGCACTGTTAACTGATGCATTTTGAAAGAAACATTTTTTTCCCATAACAGTATCCCTTTTATCAGTCAAAAATTGTGCAAACATGGTTGATAACATTTCCAAGCTCTCATCTCACTTGTCAAATTGAATACACACATAAGGAAAGGCAAGTATGTTTTTTTTATAGATATAAAGAGATGGGTTTTTTAAGTAATTTTAATTAATTCTTTAGATTTTTTTTAAAGTTTCAAGTAAATTCCACAAACTGCAGTTAGTAAAAATGCTGCAGTGACATTTATGAAATCAGCAGCATTAAGTAAAGGGGATGCATTGGTCATTTGGCAACATAATAACAAGTGACCTTGTAGGTGTCTGCATAATATGTCAGTGCATTTTCAAATCTGTTTCTTGTAAACAGATTTCCCCATAGAATGAATGTAATAACATTTCACATTACCAAGGTGAAAAGGTTTTATTCCATTATGTAAGTTTAAACCAAGGGCATACTGAGGGCAAATCAACAAGCATTTCTCAAAGGCACAAAGCATTTTAGTACATCCCTGTTGACTGAACAAAAACTAGACTGGTTTATTAAACCTTTTTATGCCCAGTTTAAGTAAGTGGATGTTGAGGTATAAGATTTAATGTAACTTTTATTCCAGCTAAAAGAGTAAAACATTGTACATTTTAATATGTTCGTATTTACATTAGCAAAAAAACTGAAAATATTGACATTCTTTGGAACAAAGCGGACATATATAACTCAATATAATCAATCTCAGGGGCGTTACTACAGAGGAAGCAGACCCTGCGGCCGCAGGGGGCCCAGGAGGTATAGGGGGCCCATGAGGCTCTCATTCATATACAATATCAATACATACTGGTAAAACAGGACAGCCTTTGGATATGTTGGGGGCCCTAAAATTAATTTGCTGTGGGGCCCAGTAACATATAGTTATGCCACTGATCAATCTTTTTTTAATAAAAAATGACAGACAGGCTTGTTAGTCTATTCTCTGACCTATGGCTATGAATGAGAATGCAAAATAAATCATCATACAGTAAAATTATGTGACTGAAGTCTATAGGACCCAATTACAAAAATCAAATTATGATTTTTTTTTTCACAAATCTCCAAAAATTGGGTTTCCTATATTTCAAAAAAATGTAGAATGTAATAAGTATAAAAAACACAAAAACCTCTAAAGCAAAACTTTAGCAAGTTGAGGTGCTGTAGAAGTTAATGGGAGCTACACTGATCTAATTGGATGCTTTGAATCAATTTGGACTTAGAGGTTTTCTGATCTATTTCTTTGCTAGGAATTGTCCAAAAACAATTTTTTTGGAGGTTTTAGAGATATCTGTATATTTTACCGCATAGTTGTGGTTTAAAAAACTTCTAAAACTAAATAAATAGGCCTCCCCATGTACTCGTTACTCCCCTAGCTTGAGTAAGACCTTTCTTTACTATGCTCACCCACTTTTTCTTTTGTATTTACCTTTAAGTAAAGTTGCAGAGATTTTGGTTAAATATACTATTAAAACATATTAGGACATAAATAGTGATGGGCGAATCTCCCGAGATTCGCTTCGCCGAAAAATTCGCAAAATTCGCGAAACGAGTCGCGGGACGCTTTTGACGCGCGTCGCGTCAACTTTGGCGCGTCGTTTTCGGCGCGCGTCGTTAATGACGCGCTACTCGTTTTTCTGGCGAATTTTTGCAAAGCGAAATTTCGCTGGCGATTCGCGAATCGCGGGAATTCGCCGCAAATTCACCCCTGGCGAATAAATTCGCCCATCACTAGACATAAATGTTGCATCAAAAACAAAAGTGATTAATAGTGGTTCTGCATGTGACAGCTACTAGCTACATGGGTAGTGGTGCATCTGACACCTACTCCTTATTGAAAGCAGAACCATGCTATTAGGGTTTTTCTAATATTTACAGTATTTTCTAGTAGACTAGTGGTATGAAGATCTAAACTACAGAATGATCCATTATCCAGAAAGCCACAGATTCTGGATAACAAGTCCAATACTTGTACATTACATGCTATGAAAGATTTTACTAAAATCTCCTCAAAGTAGACAACAGTCTACTGTCCTAGGGAGCATGAAACCTATTTCCAGAGAAAATATTATGTAGAAAGGGGATTATTTGGAGATGTTTTTGAAATAAATACAGTGATATATGCACAAAGATTGCCAAAGTGCATATTAATAATGTAATTCTGAATTTAAGCATATTTTCAGCAATTTAAGAAGTGAATGAATAGATTTGCGAAGAGATATGGCTGGTAAGGTGAATGTTGCAGTCGTTAGACACTGTGGGATGTAGTTATCATTCTGCAAAATGTGTGTGAAGAAATAGTAGTGGAAGAAGTTTGGAGTTTAATACAAAAAACTCCAATGGATGGAGACTTTGTTTAAAAATGTGTTTCTAGAAGTTAAGAATGGGTATTTGAAGGCTGCAATATTATAACTATGCATAACATTTTAGGCATGACTGAGAGAATGAAGGTAAATACAGAACAAGGGCAGAAGGAAGGCATACAGAGAAAAATGTAAATTTGAGTAGGAGTACAATTTTACCACTATATTAATGAGGAAAAGCTAAGCATTCTGCAACCTCCTCAACCATACATTTTGTGGTAGGGATCTTTGGCACAAAATATGGGAGTTCTAAAAGCGAATTGTAGTTTCCCTCCCCTCTCTGCAAGCAATAACAGGTAGGAGTGTTGGGGGAGATGTTAATGGCATGCTCGATTGTACTCAATTACCGCATTTCCCAGCTAAGGTATAAGAGTTTAGAAGATTACTAGAGCTATTGCTTCTAAAATAACATAATTGGAGGCCCATTTATTAAAGGTGAACTTTGATCCTCAAAACTAGGGATGGGCAAATTTATTCGCCAGCAGCGAATTTCCGACGAATTCCCGAAAATAAATTCGCGAAACACCCGAAAAAATTTGCCTGGTGAAAATTTGCACAAAAAAAAAAGATTTGCACACCGAAAATGACACGCCGCGCGACGAATGGCCATCATGCCGCCTTCAAATGCAAATTTATTTTGCTATCTGTCCATGCATTTTGCAGAAGTATCCTTAAACTATGGAGTTTTTGGCCTACTCTATACAAGTGCAACTCACTCTATGTAATTCCAGATTTCAGTAATTTTGACTTCCCAGCCATACAACTTAAATCCACATTGAAGACGGTCTTATATTACATATTGCTATCCAATGTCATTAAACCATAAAAGGAAATTGTATACAGTATGGTGAATGATAAGTAGCAGATGAACACAACAGTAAAAAACATCAGATGATCCTAAGGAAAAGCTGCCCCCCTTTCACAGCCCCTTTATAAATGATGAGATTATTTAAGTAGAAATAATATCCAATTACCCATTATCGTTGGAGGCATCACTAATAGTGATGGGCGAATTTATTCGCCAGGGGCAAATTTGCGGCGAATTCCCGTGATTCGCCGCTGGTGAATAAATTCGCGAAACATCAGCAAAAATTCGGCAGCAAAAATTTGCCAAAAAAAAAAACCGAGTCGCACGTCGGTTTTGATGTGACGCGGCGAAAACGACGTGACGCGCGCCGAAAATGATGCGACGCGACGGAAACAAACTTTTTCGCCAATTGATGGGTGAATCTCACCCGTTTCGCTTCACTGAAAAATTTGCGAATTTCCAGCGAAATTCGCGAATTTTTCGGAGAAGCGAAACGGGTGAGATTCGCCCATCACTAAACCAGAACTATACAGAACTCTTGCCATTATCACTGAAAAATAGACAATGTTCTGATTATAAAGCCTGTTTTTATATTGAACAACTATCAGTTTTCTAAGTGAAATATACGTAAATGCACCATATAAATTAAGTATGTTTTCCATTTACATCTAATAAGGCCTTTTCTAAGTGGAGTAACTAATAGAATGGTTACTTCAGAAAGAGAACAGTTGACTGGGGGGTCATGGTGCTTTCAAATATCTGTCATATAGGTAGTAGAGGAGATTTCTTTACATAACTACAGTGAAGAGCTAGGAGATCCACTGGAAACTGGATAGAACATGTCACTTCCATTGTGCAATGGTATGTTAGTAGAGATGAGTTTTGAGTGCTACAAAAAATGTTGCATGTGTGACAAAAGGTGACACAGAAGACAAAACTGTTTCAATAGACAAAAAAGTTGCACATAGACTCTGATGTACTTTGTGAATTTTCTTGTAGTTTTTCTGAGAAGTGAAATAGGACAGATTTGCTCATCACTATATGTGAGGGAACGGTTTCAGGACAGATGGGCTGCTTAGAGATCATATTGAAGACAAGTATCTCAAGCAGTATCCCCTGAACACAGCACTGTATTTTATGTTGCAAAATGCAACAGGTGTAATGTGAAAGGAAAGGTGTGCAAAATCATAAGTCATAGTCTATCTAAGATCAGAAAGTAGATGTCCAGACCACAGGTAGAACATGGCGGTCAGTCTCAAAGTTGTTTCATGAAAACTGTCAATAATAACAGTATCAGGATAATCCATGTCAGTAACTAATTTAATCTCATGCTTTATCAAATGAAAATGCTATTGAAATCCATCGGAAAAAACTGAAACTGAATTTGGAGAAAAAATGTTTTCTCCTCAAACTGAATCTCATCCATGAGTTTTCACATGATAAACCATGAGATTTTTTCTCTCTCTAACCCTACAGAGTTTTCACTTGATAAAGTTTCACACAATAAGCCTTTTTCTCACCCTGGTCCTATATTTGAAACAGCAACTGACTACAATATGTAAGGAGAGGTACAGATTCACTCATGACTACAGTCCAACATGTACTGTAAGAGAAAAAGTAAAAAAAAAATAGTATCGGTATATTTTTAAACACACTCATGGCAATATAGGCTGGCATTAAGCGATACATAGTTAATCACAAGAAAAGGCTAAAATATTTGTTGTGATTGTGTCATTTTCTTCTTGTTTTCCATTTTTTGTGCAACTTAATTTGTCAAGCAAATGTGAAATTTATATTAATATGAGAACGGAGGGGCAATCTTGCAATTGAGGAAAATGCCAAAGAAACCATAATTTTCAAAGGCCGCTGAACCGTCCTGTTTAATTATATGATGTGGAACTTAGAACCTTATACTTCCAGGGGATTTGATTGTGCATTTCTGTATACTTCAAATGCCACGGCCAACATGATAGTTACACAAGGAATTATGATAAGTACATCTTGTAGTTTGGGGGTGGGTGAAAGGAAGATGTTGTACTTTCCAAGCTGTAAAGATTGTGATAAACTGTCAGAACTAATCTGTGTGATATATTTGAATCCTAAAAGGTGCCACGACTGATCTGAGGACAGAACAGAGAGGCAATTTGCCCTGGGCATTCAACATCAAATGGTATTCCATTAGGAAAAAATGTTGTGGATAAAATACAAAAGCCACAGATACAATAGTTAAATTGTATCAGCACCAACGATGCCCAAGCAAATGTTGATAACCCCCAATGAAGCATGTGGGTTGCTTGCAGTTATATTGCAACTAAAGCTGAAGGTTCACAGGTTAGACACCCTTCATTACACCATTCCTAAAATGCACAGCCTGAGCCCCTAACACCAGCCCTGGTTAAACTAAAACCAACCAAGAAAATAAAAACACAAGCACTCACATGCTTCTTCTGTTTCCTGTTGTACAAACTTCCTGCTTTTACATCTTATGACATATCTGAAAAACTGTGAAACCATTTTACTGCAATGCATTCCATACTTTTTTGCTTTCATAAAAATCTTTGCCCCTTTTAAGTGTAACAGTTATAGTCTCTGTGCAAAGTGCAAAAAGGGACTTCTGTTAAGCATCATGGTTTCCTAAGGCCTTTGGGAGTGATTGTGCTCTCTTAACTTGAAATGGACTATATTACAAACAGCTTGTTAAATGTGTGACAGATCTGCACAGCCAATATTTCTTCACTTCTCCAGACCTGCCCATTTTCTAATAAACTCCATACACATATACAAACAGTCTGTTCTAATGTTTAAGTTCCTATTGCACTGGTTCGGGTTTCATCTTGCTTTTTGTAAAGTATTTTCAGCAGAGCAAATAAGTGGATGCACATGCATTCTTATTCCAGACATCATTCCATACCAGATGTGGTGCTTTTATTTTTAGTACTGCAGGGGTGTCTGCTGACCCCTCATCACCTCACGCCTAATGAAAGATTGACTGTGCACATTTTTATATTGTAAATCCTGCATTAGAGTTTAAAGGGTTTTAGAATCAATTTGTGATTAATTTAGGAAAGATTGCATAAGAAATTTTGAACAGAGAGACCCAACCACCAAAACTTCCACTGCACATATGGAAAGAAATAAGACTATATATCATATTTTAATCCATTTTCCTATAAAAAATTGTTGTATTCTAAAATCCACTCTTGGTCTGCTATTTATCACATGCCCTGTTCACGTTTTTTGCAAGAAGCTCTGAGCCAAACTGACACTCCTTTTGTTCTGCAATGGGGATTTGTGTATGCATACAAAAAAAGAATAAATTAGCTATGTGCCACATCCTTTCACTGCTCAAGGGTGCTGTAGTTAAGATTAAGAACACATTTAAATTAGCTTAAAAGGAAACAATCAAATTAACATAAAACATATAGTGGGAGTCAAGCCACTAGCTCCTTTGTATTTTTTGACAGCACTTTAATAATTATTTTACAAAAATGTTGCAGGTGGAGAAAATATGTGCTAGATTCTAGTTTATTTTCTTAGCTTATGTTGGGCAGAAAGTGGATATAGAATTAGCAAAATAAACTTGAATGCTAGCAATGACTGAAGGCAAAATAATGCATAAACCTAATTTGTTTAGTAAGATACTTTGAAGAAACTAACAGAACATCCTGGAAATAAATCCAAGAATTCTAGAAAACTCCAAATATTTATGAGCGACTTTGATTAGAGTAAAATTTGCAAAAAAAAGTCAAACGCATTGAAGTCAATATTTTTTTACTATAGCAAAGCTAAGTATTTTGCTCATCCTTAGCTCCAAATTACAGGAAGACCATATCCCATGGACTCCATTTTAATCAAATAATTAGATACAATTTTTAATAATTACCTTGTTTTATGTTCTAAAGAAACAGTATCTTCTCCTTGGTTAAAAACATTGAGCTATTTCATTTTTAAACATTTCTTAGTTGACTTAACATATGATGATACCCTTTATCCGGAATCCCCAAGGTCCCAAGCATTACAGATAACAGGTCCTATACTTCTATGAGCAAAGTGATTTAGCAACATTTTGTTAATATAAAACCAAACAACTGTTGCACATTTTTCCAGACCAGACCAGAAACTTCTGGTGGAGAAACTCTCTAGTAGTAAATGTTTGTGAAAATTATATTATTAAATATTCATTTATTTATTGTTTCCACTAAT
>CM044440.1:119155558-119185133 GCA_024363595.1 Xenopus borealis | reverse complement strand
TATATATACAGTATATATATAGATATATATATATATATATATCATAGTTTTTTACTGAAACATTATTATACTTCAGATTCAGAAAAAAGGCTATTATCCCCATAAAATAGTAAATGACATGGACTAATTATATTATGTAAAGGACATTTTGCAGTTGGCAATGGAACTCCAAGGTATTCCATTTATCTAACAAGAGGAATAACTTGTGGCATTTTCGATTTAATTGGCCACCGGAGTCATTTTAAGTGAGACTAACAAAAACATGTGAGATGATAATACTGTTAGCATTGCAATTCTTGGATTCACATTGCTAAATGCAGGTAGGGTTCTGCTATGACTGGATCATGTGAGCTACAAATGCACACAGAGATGTAACAGATATTATAGCCATGCAGTGGGGTTATATATAATGTGATGTTAGTCCACCTGAGAAGCATTAGCTGGAAGCTGTCATTATAATGAGGGGGTTATTAGAAGTGACTTCTATATTATCTGTTTTCTATCTAAAGAGCTCCCTACCTACGGTAATATCATTTGTCAAGATTGCCTACATTTACCTGATTTATTTATGGTTCCTGATTGACAGGTATACAGTATTTCCCCTTTATTCAGGTAACTGGAGGGTGCACAGCAGGGCTGATTACTACAGCAGTGCAGGAATTAAGAGAGCCTGGAGAGTTCAGGAAGGGGGTTGGTAGACACATGTGAGGTCTGCACAAAAGTGTGTTAGTAACTGCTCTCCTGACAGCTTTACCTATTACCTTTACATGGCTAGGTGAGCCTGAACCCTGAAAGGGGAAAGTGAACTGTTTATTTTTGTCAATTTTGTACAAGCTTGTTTAAGTTGTAATTTTTCCTGCTGAAGATACCTACAGCGTGTTTACATTCTAATAAGAAATAAAAGGACATTTATTCTACTTTTGTGTTGTGGCCATAGTGCAATGGTGATCCCATTTATTCTACTTTTGTGTTGTGGCCATAGTGCAATGGTGATCCCATTCCCCCTGAACTTTACAACTGGTGCTCGGATGTGGGCATTTGCACTACAGAAAAGGCCAAAAAGCAAAAAGCCATTTATTTTACCTGTGTGCTTTGAAAAGCCAGAGCTCCCTGTTGTTATGGAGGTGGGTGGGTCACAGAAACCCCAAAACAGCAGATGGTGGAAAGATACACAGTCACTGAGTAGCCACTTGACCCTGCCAATCGCCAGGAGTCGGTTGCTTCACATAGGGTGAGATCACATATGACTGCAAGAAAAGGGCCTCCGCGGAACACAGGAACAAGCATAAAGGACAGTGACAAGACATTATCAACTGTCCCTCCTGCATTAAAGCCATGCCCCCCAACACCCCAGAAGTCTGGGGGGGTGCAGTGTTGGTGGTGCCAGGCATGGGGCCATAAGCAGGCTCAGTGTTCACTACAGGTGGAACCAATGCAGTGTGGTGTCCTATGGAGACTATCCTTTTATGCTCAACCAGTTTGGATTGCAGGTCCTGATTTGCCAGAAGGTAAGCCCATGTCACCCATATCCGAAATGAGGTTGTTGAGCAGTTACTAGTTCCCCAGCCATACAAAAGGATGGTACTGGACCTGGCACATAATGATGCACAAGGGGGGCATTTGGGGGCTGAGAAAACAGAGGCATGTATAGCTGATAGGTTCTTCTGGCCTGGGTTGAAGGCAGAGGATATTGCGCTTCCTGCCCTACATGCCAGTTTACTGCTCCTAGCCCACATTTTTGAAGTCCTTTAGTACCACTCCCTATTATTGAAGTGCCATTTGAGCGAATTGCTATGGACCTGGTAGGCCCTTTTGTGAAGTCTGCCCGAGGACACCAATATATTCTGGTTATACTTGATTATGCCACCCGGTACCCTGAGGCTATGCCTTTACGAAATTCCTCATCCAAAGACATTTCTCGTGAACTATTTCATATGTTTACCAGAATAGTTTTTCTGACCAAGGCACTCCCTTTATGTCGAAGGTCATGGCTGACTTATGTAAGCTATTTCAAATTAAACAGCTAAGTACCTCTGTCTATCACCCACAAACAGATGACCTGTTCAAGAGGTTTAACAAAACCTGAAAACAATGGTAATGAGGGTAGTACATAAAGATGGGAAGGACCTGGATTGTCTGCTTCCAGCTTTGCTTTTTGCCATTCGAGAAGTACCCCAGTCTTCTACTGGATTCTCGCTCCTTTGAATAGGTGTATGGGCAACAACCCATACTTGATTTGGTAAATGAAACATGGGAGAGTGAGACGTAGAGCACATTGCCCAAATGCAGGACAGAATTGCTAAAGTAATGCCAATGGTGAGAGAACATCTCGAGAAGGCCCAAGAAACCCAAAGTAGAGTGTATAATCGGTCAGCCAAAATAAGACATTTCCGGGTTGTGGACAGAGTGGCTGTACTCATGCCTACATTAGAGAGCAAAGTAGCAAGGACCTTTTGAAATTGTTGAAAAGGTAGGGGTGGTGGATAAGATACACCAACCAGGGAAAAGGAAACCCTACCAGATCTACCATGTTAATTTGCTAAAGCCCTGGAGAGAAAGGGAAGCCGTATCCGCTGGGGCTACCGCGAGTGTTGAAAGACAAAACAAGGTGAATTCTATAAAAGCAGCCTCTTCCCTGTCAAGGTTTCAAACTTAGAGGAACAGGGATGTTCTTTCTGAGTTACCTGGGCTTACCAATGTCATAGAGCATGATATAATCACTGAACCCAATGTGAAGGTGTGTGTAAAACCATATTGCATTCCTGAAGCTTGCAGACAGGCAGTTTCAGGTAAAGTAAAGACAATGTTGCAACTTGATGTCATAGAGGAATCACAGAGTGACAGATCAAGTCCAATTGGATGATTTTTTGGACAGACAATATCAAAAGCTATTTTGATACTAAACTCTACAGTTAGTATAGCTATGGGCATATATAGTTTGTGTGAAAGAGTGGAGGGGTATGTGTGTGTATGCTGGGTTTTAATTTGGAGGGGTTGAACTTCATGGACTTTGTCTTTTTTCAACCCAATTAACTATGTAACTATGTATGTAATTGTCCTAGTCGCCAAGCCCAATGGGACTATATGGTTTTGTAATGATTACAGGAAGTTGAATGAGGTATCCAAATTCGATGCCTACCTTATGCCTTGGGTTGACAAACTCATTGAGAGGTTAGGACCTGCCAGGTATATCACCACCCTTGATCTGACTAAAGGGTATTGGCAAATACCTCTAACCCAAGAGGCAAGGGGGAAAACAGCCTTCACTAACCTAGTTAAATAAAAAGTGGAGGCAATTCTGACTAGGCCCCGACCACTAACTAAGAGACAGGTAAGAGCCTTATTGGGCATAGTGGGCTACTACTATGGGTTGTGCCCAATTTTGCTACCCTGGCAGCCCCTTTGACAGACTTGTCTCAGGGCCGGAAGTCTGTGGTGATTAAGTCGAATGACAATGCAGAACAGGCCTTTAAAGAACTAAAGTCTGCATTGTGTCAACAGCCCCTTTGGTAGCCCTGACTTTACTCTTTACCCTTGGGGCTGTAGTGTCACAGAATATCAATGGGGAAGAACACCCAATAGATTTCCTCAGTAGGAAGTCGACTCCTGCAGAAAGAAATTATGCAGTAGTCAAAAGGGAGTGCCTAGCCATAAAGTGGGCCCTGGACTCCTTGCGCTATTACCTGGTCTCAGACCATGCACCCTTGACTTGGATGAAAAAGATTAGTAAGGCCAATGCTAGGGTGACATGCTGGTTCTTAGCCCTCCAGGATTTCATTTTTAATGTAGACACACAATAGGTCTGCACAAGGAAAAGTGCGTTAGAAACTGCTCTCCTGACTGTGGATCAAAACCTTTTGCAAGGCTAGGTGAGCCTGAACCCTGAAAGGGGAAAGTGATCTGTTTATTTTTATCAGTTTTGCTGAGCATCATAGCTGATGTTACTATATGCTGAACACCTGCTGAAGATCCAGCTTGTTTAAGTTGTAATTTTTCCTGCTGAAGATACAGCGTGTTTAAGTTCTAATAAAAGGGCATTTATTCTACTATTGTGGTGTGGCTGTAGTGCATGGGCAATCCCTTTCCCCCTGAACTGCACACTCAACACAATCTTGACACACCATTACTAATTGCCTATTCCTCAAAGGGACATGGATGTTGCATAAGCAAAACATTGTATCTTATTGTTCAGTTTCAATAAGGAAACATAAAAGGAAATAAACCACCAACATAAACCATCAGCATGCAACTTGTTCCCCTGCCAGCACTCAACAATATGCACAGCATGTTGCTTGGTTTTCATACTCTCTCTCCAGGGACACACCAGCTCAACCTCATTTGGACTCTCTACTCCCACTGAAAGTCATACTCTTGATCTTATATTCTGCCATTGGTGCCACCCATCCAACCTTACTAACTCTTCTCCCTCACCTACTTTCCTTTCAGATAACACTTTCACCTGTGCTATCACAACCATTTCTATCCACTCATACATACAGAAACCTCAACACATTTGATCCACAACAATTATTAACAGTAGCAGCACAGCCAATCTCTCATATTAAAAACCACACCTGTCTGAATTTTGCAGCCTCTCTCTACCCTCAGAAGATTTAGTAGATCAGCTGAAGGAACTGATCCTGACTTCATCCACTTCAAGTTCATGCTCTCCGGCTACAATCATGCTCTATCAATAGCCAAACAACTGTACTTTTCTTCTAAAACACAACGACTGTTTGCCACATTTAACTCACTATTATGGCCCCCTATGCATCCTCCTCCCATTATTGTAGCTGCTCAAGACCATGCTCATTTTTCATTAGCTTGAGTTTACCATTTGACAACAAACTCAGATTAAGTAAACTTACATCTACTTTGCGCTCCTTCACCTTGCAACACTAAGAGGTCGAATTGAAAATTCGAATAAAAAAAAAATTAAATTTCCAAGTAATTTTTAGGAAATTCCACTATCGAATAGGCCAAAATTTGATTCAAATTGAAAAAAATACTGTCTTTTTAAAAATTCGAATTTGACCCTTCACCTCCTTAAAACTGCCACATTGCTGTTTTAGCCTATGGGGACCTCCTGGAACCTTTAAGGACTGTTTTTGAAAATTTTTGAAAATCGGATTTTTGGGGGGGAAATCATTTGAATCTAACACTGCAATCGAACAATTCGAAAAAAATTTATTTGATCAAAAACAGACCTATTCGATCAAAAATGGTCAATTTTCGATCAGAAAATCCATTTAAAAAATGGTTGAATTTCAAATCTGCCCCTAGAATTTAGCAGACTTATAGCCTACTCAAACCCCATAACCTGCTCCCTTGACCCCATAACCTCTCACCTCCTTTACCCAATCACTGATATACTCTCTCCGGCATGAAGCACTCCTATCCTCAAAAAAACTTTTATTGATCCCATTTTTTCAACTGTCATCCAGTTTTCCTTCTTTCATTTGCATCCAAATTGCTGGAAAGGCTTATTTACGAATGTCTGGTGCAAAATTCACTCACAACTCCCTTTTCAACCCCCTGCAATCTGGGTTCCACCCAATACTTTCAGCTGAAATTGCACTCAGCAAAGTAACCGATGATCTTCTCCTTTTAAAGTGTAAAGGTCACTATTCAATGCTCATCATTCTAGATATCTTTGCAGCCTTTGACACAGTTGAACATCCACTCCTCCTAGACATTCTATACACAGCTGGCATTTGTGACATTGTTCTTTCATGGTTCACAGCTTATTGTTCTGATCGTTCCTTTAAAGTTGTTGTTTTTTTAAACTATACATTAACTATGTTCCCTCTCTCTGTTGGAGATCTATACTACTTCACTAGGAAAACTTATTCAGTCATTTGGACTTCACTATCGCCTCTATGCTGATGAAACCCCAACTTTACTCTACTCTACTCCTGACCTCTCTCTTTCTGTTCTTTCCCAAGTTACTGACTGCCTTTCTGCTGTCCCCTGGATGTTGCTGCACCACTCAAAACTGAATCTTTCTAATACAGAACATGTTATAATTCATCCAAGATCTTCCTCTGTACCTCAGACCTCACTTACATTTAGTAACATCACCTTTCATTCAACTACATAGGCAAGCTGCCTGTGACTCTCATATGTCTTTTTCATCACAGATACAAACACTTGCAAATATTTTCATATTCAGCTGTGCAACATTGACTGAATACAACTGTATCTCAGTTCAGATACAACCAAAGCAGTTATCCAAACTTTTATTATCTTCTACTTTGACTACTGCAACTTACTCATCGCAGGTATTCCAACAAGTCACCTTTCAAAAATTCCGTATGCTCTAAATGCTGCTAGATTCATTCATCTATCTCACCACTTAACATCAGATGCTCCCCTATGAATATTCCTTCATTGGCTGCCAATCTCCTCAATTCCAACTACTAACTACAAACTACTAACACTCACATTCATCAAGGCCTCTATATTTAATCTCTGATCTCAAAATAGGCTCCTTCATGCAACCTTCTCTCTGCTTTTGACCTTCACCTTTCTTCTCATCCTCTCAGCCCATCCCAGTCTACAAAATTTCTCCTGAGCTTCTAGTTTTTTATGGAACTCTGCCTTGAGCTATAAGACTTCCTTCCAAATTTTCAAAACACTCCCTAAAGACCCACCTGTTTAGGGAAGCTTATTCAATGTTTATTAATTAAGCAGTAAAACAGTATATGTAGTATCACAATTTATGTTTATAAAATCCTTATGTCTCAATGATAAAGTTTGAGTAGGGCTCTCTAATCCTATCATACTCTCTATAGCCTTTTTTGTTATTTTTTGTTTGTTCCCTGTTCATTATAAACTAAAGTAAAGCACTGCATGGTTTTGTTCAAGCTATATAAATAAATGATGATGATCATTTTTTCTTGTAAGCTCCACGGGCAAAGGAGTCCTGTACTTTAAACCTTGTCACTGGTCAGTTGTGCTTACAATCTCATTAAAAGGAATAGGTACAATTAGTACATTGATACTAGGCATAAGGTAGTAAAGTGGGTAAAGTGCAACTATAATCTATTTTAATGATCATAAACCCCCGATCACTAATAGTAATTCAGTCCTGGCGCATGTTGTATTTATTTCTAAATATTCAAAAAGTATGTCTTTTGCTATTGCAATATGATTCTATTTTTTTAATAGCCTGAATTGTTGTTCTGATTATTATATAAAATATAAAACTTGTGTGGGACAAGTGTGTGTGTGGCATTTATCATAAATGCCTGTAATATTTTCCTGATTTATGGACCTCATAAACAGAATATGATCTTCTTGAAAAAATCCACATGAATCAATGTTCATTCACTTAATAAATCACACAATTTTATCCTGTACAACTTGGTTAAATTTTGTGAAAAAAGAAAGCTTTTCCATTATTTTCAAAGCATGTGCCCACTATATCTATGGCTTAAATATGCCTATTAATCAGGACTGAAGAGAAATCCACAGGACGACACATGTAATATCTGTGATATCCATCAAGCTCAAACAATATGACAAGATTTGATTCAAGTAAAACTTTACTCATGGATCATGATCAAGAAGACTTGATTGTACTTTCTACCAAAACTATTCAAATATACACCTAAATGTTTTTTTTTAGTGCCTTTTAAAGTGGACCCATCATCCAGACACAAAAATATGTATAAAAAACAACTCTGATAAAGGACTTTAAGACAGAAATGATAATTTCCAACAGGGGATTATTTTTTTCAAAGAAAGTGCCTGTATATTAAGCAGTCATCATACAGAGGGCCAAAACTGGTTCAAATATTTATGGAGTGAGGATTTGTTTTCAAGTTCCGTCTTTGATACTCAATATTTAGTTAGAGTGCCTCTTGGCTTATAACAAGATCTCAAAAAATATGTATAAACCATTTTGTATAAATCTTTCATGGATGTCTCCCTTTGATTTAAACAGCAATTCGGCAAGGTTTTAGGTGGTGAATAGTCAAATTAGAGTTCTTAAAGTTCCAGAGTATGATCGATTTTGAAAATCGAATTAGAATTTGTGTGCCCTCTTACACGAATGAGCACAAAGACAAGCCTACCATAAAACTACTTTGTTTTACTAGTGATAATCTTTATCTTGAGCAGAAAAATATTCCAAACCATTTCTCTAACATGACTGATGTAACCTGCTCATCCTCTCCCCCCCATGTGCCTTCAGCTTTGAACATTTGGGCATACCTATCAATTTTCTTTCAACAATGAAGGATAGCTATTGGCTTGTAAATGAATGTAACCTGCACAAAGTTTAATGGTTATGCAGGCACACAGGGAAAGTATCTCTAGGCAAAACAAAACTAGAATGAGATTTGACTTGCCATGTAGATGTCCACTGTTGATAGACAATACAAATGTGACCATGTCCTCACAAATTTAAAGTCTAATTAAATACATTACCACCTGTTGTTATTATTATATGTGCTCCTTTATTACTATGTCGTTTTCCCCAATCTATACTGGGAATATTAAAATACACAGTCATGCTTGTCTTAAATTAACTATATCATAGAAAACATACCTAAAATAACAAAAAAATATCTCTGCCAACCATTTATTATAGTAGTTTAGAGTTGTAATCTTTTGGAAATTCTGACCCTTTGATTGCCAAATGATTTATGCAGCTCTCAAATGGCATTCAATTCACACAGATGTGGAAAATGAGTTTATTCACGAGAAATTCAAACAGAACTCCTTTAAATTCCTAACTGTGACATATCCATTTAGTTTCTTAGAATGCATTACTAATTCATCTTAGAGTGTGAGCACACAGTTATGTTATGTTGCATTAGCACATGAACACACAATTATGTTTGGCAAGAAAGTGATAAATGTATGATTCTGATTGCTTGGTAACTAGATGGTAATGGTTTTCTTCATATCTGCTTTTTATAATAATTATCTATTTACTGACTTGACTTTTACATCTGAGAATTATGAGTAAGTAGACTTTAAATACAGATGATATTATAGATGAGAACAGATGAAATATTTTCCCAAACTGGAAAGTAGGTTTAAAGAGGAACTGTCATGAAATAAAGTGTTCTCTGATGCTGATCCCCCCCTCCACCAAGTTGATGTCATAAAGACACACCCTCCATCAGAAGCCTGCCATTTGCAATGAATTATGGGGATTGTAGTTTAAATGTGACAATCTTTCCATTAGTATTACAGACATAAATAATACTGGTTCAATAAGGAGCAGCACTGCTGAAATGATCCTCTACAATCGGTTTGAAAAGTTATTTTGCAGCTCTTCAATACTGCTTGCCTGTCTGCTGACAGAGAAGTGCTGCACACAAATGTGATGTAACTAGAGGATGAGGGAGGGAAAATATGACTCAGGAAACATGGGCAGGGCTAAGCAAATGTTCCTGAACTGAATGGACACTCCTACTTTCAGATTCTGAAAATGCTTGATCTGGAGAGCTTATAGAAATGAGTGATAAGTGTTTTTATAACACAAATTTGATGCAGTTGGGTATAGATTTTATTGTACTAATTAATGTTATATATCAGTGAGAAAAATGGTATGGTTTATATTTCATGACAGTTCTCCTTTAAAGGGTGAAATTTTAAATGATTTCAACAATTTAGAAAATAGTACCATAGGTGGCAGTTACTGCTATGACACAAAGAAGAGGTTCCCAAAGTAATGGCAAAAGTAATAAATGGAGGGTTCAAGCCTAAAGGCCAGTTAGTTGTATATAAGTTGAAAATATATTTTGTCTGCTAAATGTTCATGAACGGAAACCAAATGACAGATCCTTTCCACTCAATACCCCTCCAATGCAGCTCCTTTTCTATGCAGTCCCAGGTGCTCAGCATCCAGCATCCCAACTGTACCAATGCAACATCCAAACCCAAAACTGGTGGCACTCTGAATAAAAAAGATAATTTATTGCAGCAGGCTGCTAAACAAAACAAACCTGCTAGAGTACTAAGGGCAAAGTCCCATGATGCATTTTTAGAAAATGAGCAGTCAAGCATAAATATGCACAAAATTAAGCCCTTTTGAAAATAATGAATACACACTATAGCAATTCCCACTGGTCGCTTCTGAGCTAACATCCACCATAAAAAAATATGCAGCGTATTTTCAATAATGCTGCCAAACTATGAGATGGCATGTACATTTACATATTTGCAATGGTCTCTGCTTGTGGCATAATTAGGCTGCATATTGATGATCACTCTGGCTATATTTTGCATGGAAATTCCGCTTGGCTTTTGTTCACAAAAGATTAATAAAAATTCTTCAGAGTGGAATTATGGGGAATGAGAAAATGCATGTTGGGAAAAGGAAACGACAGGCAGAATTTGTACATTATCATGTGCATGTGGTTTCATTGGTGTATTGACCACTCCCATGTGACCTCACCCTAAAGGATGCAAAAACATGGCCCTTAGTGCCTTGGGGTTATTTCTGTCTGTACTGACCACAAGTGTACAGTAGCTCAGCCCTGCCTTGGGGCAGTCAGTAAGGGCACGGCCTCAATCAGAAACAAATTGTAGAGACTTGCAGCAAAATGCACATTGCCCTATGCAAACTTGACGTATTCAGTTTATGCAACATTCCCTTTGTTCATGTTTTATCTCACCACCTAAAACCTTTACATTCAGCTATTGCCAAAAAAGTACTGTTGAGCAGGGACTCAAATAAGGCAATCTTCCACCAGGTTGTTGCAGCAAAGTAAAAAAGATTTATTGTGTCCACAGGCTGTGGACACAATACATTTTTTTACTTTTCTGCAACAACCTGGGGGAAGATTGCCTTATTTGAGTGCCTGCTCAACAGTACTTTTCAGTTTGTCCACTACCTATGCTGCAACTGAGAAAATAATATGGTTTGCCTGGGTACAAAATTCCCACAACACAATATTGAAGATAACTACATCATCTCCATAATGGCAATTAGGACACATTATGAACATTTTTATTATAAGAAATAAAAGAACCTAATTCTTCATCATGGATGTTTTGCATTACTTCGGAGTTCATTGTCTATCCTGTGACCTTTATATGGCCATTGAACTCCTTGGTGACATTTAATATTATTAGTGATGGGCGAATCTCACCCATTTCGCTTTGCCGAAAAATTCTCGAATTTCCAGCGAAATTCGCGAATTGGCAAAAAAAAATTGCGAAATGAGTCGCGCACAGTTTTTGACGCGTGTTGCGTCAATTGTGGCGTGTTGTTTCCGCCGCGCGTTGCGTCGTTTACGTCTCGTGTTGCGTCATTTCCGTTGCGTCGTTTTCGTCGCGTGGTGCGTTGTTTTCGCCATGTCGCGCCAAAAACGACGCGCAACTCGTTTTTTTTTGGCGAATTTTCACTGGCGAATTTTTGCTGGTGTTTCGCGAATTAGTGGCGAATTTGTCACAAATTCGCCCCTGGAGAATAAATTCGCCCATCATAGTTTTGAAGTTCCCTTTTTTTCAGAATGGCGGTCATGGATCATCTTTAAACTATAGTCTAACTGGAACAATATTTTCACATATCTCCAATATAGATGGTGGGCTACAATCAGATGTTTTTACTAAATAATGTTTTCCATACTAACATGTTTGCTGAGTTTGCTGAGTAATCTTTTGTAATGGCCTGAGTTTCATCTATGTTTATTGTATTCTCAATAATCATGGGTCATATTTCATGTTAGGGCCAGAGTGGATGGAGAATACATGAAACTGCTGTTTCAAATTATTAGCAGAAGATGGTTACAACAAGGTAACATGAAATAATCGCACATGAATCACAACAGATGGAACCTATTACCAGGATCCAAGACTTTATTTCAGGTTTATCATTCTCAACCTTTCCATGGTGAAATAAAAAGAATATTAATGTTTTTATATGATTTGCTTAAACCAAGGGACTCTAAGCCCTTCCAAGAATTAGAGAAGAAAGAATGCATTTCATCTAAAGAACCTCTGAGATGTAATCATCTATTCATACATTCATCTTTCTTGGCATTCTTGGCAAAACCATCTTGAATCAGCATTTTGATGCCTTCCATATAGTGGTCTTTCTCATCAACAGAAGACTTTTTCTATCTCAAATTCTTAACTGGCGTTCCACAAAGCTTTCTTTGCATCAGCTATATCCCAAAATATGGTCATGTACAATGTGTGCATTACATGACACCCTGGCTAGAAGGCTTTGTAGACAATTTTAACAAGCTATGATCTCCTTGGAACATTAATACATTTAAATATTATATTCCTACTGAATAATCCTACAAATATTGTCAAGGCTAAATTTAATTCCCATAACTCATGAAATTGATTTCTGCCCAGGCTCTGTACCTATTTATTGTCTGTTGTGCTAAATGAGGGAACATAGAAATATATAGGTTAATGAAAATAATATTAGATTTTTGCTTGTTTAATTTATTTTCTATGCTAAATGCAAAATTATAAATATATAAAAGAAAGAAGCCAAAGAGAGGAAAACTGAAAGTGAACATGAGGATACTGCTGTTACAATAAATAGTGAATACAAGAAATTAAGGAATTTTTTGTTAAGTGAATGGCGGGATGCCACAAAACATGTAAGAAAAAATAATTATGGTGAATCTGACCCATTTTGTTCTGCCAAAAATAAGTGAATTGTAGACAATTCGCCAAAATGCATTGAAGTTTAGGGGCAACAAAATTGTGCAACAAATTTTTGACAAGCAACATATTTTTTTTCACCCATTAAGTTTATGGGCATCTTTTTCGCTGCAATGTTTGCATTATCGACATTTTTCATTATTTTCCTAATTGAAGGTATTATTAACTGAAAACATGACCTACCACGGGATGTAAAGACATTTTTTTACAATCATTTTTAGTTTACTGCCAAATTATCTGCCTCTGTATTTCCATATTTCAACTTTTAAAGTATTTCCCAAAAAGCAAAAGCAAAAGAAACTGAGGTAAGCAGAGCTCTAAGAAAGACTTACATGTACATAAATATCCTTTGCAAATGTATTTTACCCCCAGTGCCTTAATCTTCCTTAAAATAACTTTTCCTGTAGATGCCTGTAATTCTCACTAATAATGTATTAGTTTCAAATTAGTAAGTTAACTATATGATATGCAAGAGGCCAACTAAAGTTTAAATATGTTGGATTTACTTACAGTAGGAAGTTCACTGTATATTTTCCCGAATGCCGCTTTTGCTTCTGCTAAAAGTATTACTTATATTGCCAGGAATATATTCTCTCTTGTTCATTGGGGAGCAGTTTGTGATGTTCTTTTATACATGTCGATATTGCTTCTGAGAATGATTAAGCCGGATATAGTTGTATTTCCTGTGGGCCAAAATGCTTCAAGCCTCATTCACCAGCAAGAGCTGATGAAATAAATATATATTGCTAAAGTCTAGATTCTATTTTAGAACTTAAATATGTGAGCCTCAAAGATAGAGTACAGTGATAATGTTCTACCGCAATGCAGTACATAGTGTTTAGTTGGGCCCTCGGAGAACAAAAAATCATTTATATTTAAATCATAATAGCTAAAGCCATACATTCATTATTTCATATGTTCAGCATTGAGGCACCTGGATGAAACTTGAGCTTCCATAATGTTCTCAAGCAATTCAAGCATTAGTTTAAAGCATTATGTTTCTCTTTCCTTTCCTTTTTTTTTAAAAAAAAAAACCCAAGAAACTTAGAACAGCAAACTTACTTCATTTACCAGCATTTTCAACAATGTCCTTATTCAAATCAAAATATATCCTATCCAACTGAAAGAAAATGAACTTTATGTAATTGTTAGGATGTGATTGTCTGGTTTCCACCATCTGGTCATTATATCTGTATATCTACAATTACAATTGTAAATCTTAAGTTATTTTAACTGTAGTGTGCAATTGTTAAATTTCTGGATTGCTATGTTCAAGAGAGCTAGTGCTATAGGAGTGACCTTACTATTCCATGAAAAATGACAACACTAAAACAGTATTACCAACCACCACTGTATGCAAAGAACACATCATTCACAGATCTCTGTGAATTATACAATAATGTGAATGTTAGGGAGTGGAATGGGGGGCACCTATGCAGGCAGACCTGTATTCATGTGTAAAGTGCATGCATTGCGCTCCACTCTGGAGCGCTCGCCTTCCCTGCCAATCATCAATGGCACATATTACCATCCTACTTTGCACATAGCAAATCATAAATGACCACCATCATGTTTTATTAACAAATTGAATTATATTATGACAAACACATTGTTATAATTAGACATCTACAGATATTTCAATACTTGCTCAGACATATCCAGTGCTCATATGTTTCCATAGCTTTGATAAAGTGATGCATGTACTTTATTACTTAATAAAGACTGAGAATAGATGAGCTCAAAAGGAATCTCATAACAACACTTGTGCAAGAGGGAGAGGGGGTGACAACGATGAGGTCTGTGCGACCCTCTCTTTTTCTCTTGGTTTTTATTGTAAAGGTGGAAATCTTACCCTCAGTCAGCCACGCACCCTCTACCCCCCAAGCTGCAACCTCCTTCTGGCCCCCCATCTCAGATGCAACCATCTTCTGACCCCCCTATTCCTTCACTTGGCAGTGACAAGGGCCAAAGAGGGATTTTGAAGCAGTGACCAAGGGCAGGGAGGGAGGTGGGGGGAGATTGTGGCAATGCATCAAGTAGGGAGTAGGCCTGGGCCAACAGGGCCCACTAGATTTTTTCCCCTTTTTTACCCCTTCTGCCCAGCTCAACTCTACTTATCCTAAGTTCTATGTTCATGCTAATAAGATAAAACATAATAAAGGTACAAAGTTAACATGTTTATCTGAGTGAGAAGCTGTAACTTTATAAAGCTTTATAAAGCCTCTACCTATTTAAGAAATACAAAACACACAACAACACACTCATGCAACTATAGCTATAGCCAGATACATTGACACATTCAACATAATGCATTGGCACACACACTTTTGCTCATAGTCATGAATGATGTCCCATGGAATCAGGTCATATATGAACAACGAATAGCCAAATTATTTACAGCATAGTCAAATACTCTGGCTATCTTCTTGTCTTATGTGCAGCTAAAAATGATCCGATATTGAGACTGTATCAACATGTCATTGTGAAATAAGACTATCATATCTTCATTTTCATGTTTTTTTTCTCTTGACCTATAGACATATAAAAGGGCATTTACAAACATACCCCCATATGTTAAATAAGGCACTTAAATAAGTATGCCCAGGAGCAGTAACCCATGACAACAAATAAGAACCTTGCATTTAAACAGGTGACTAGTAAATGCTACCTGCTGATTGGTTGCTATGGATTACTGCCCCTGGGCAAACTTAGTGCCTTTTATTACATAACCCCAATATTGTGCAACATTCAGACCCCAATTGCTATCTTTGATATGTCTGTATATGCAAAACATGCTTTATTTTTAGCACCTGCACTGCAACAAAGGACCCCTTTACCCTGCTATTTCTACCTTAAATGCGAAAGCATTTCTTTGGTCTAATATCCAATAAATATATAAATGAAAGAAATAAATAAACATTTCATATTCAGAACTGAACTGTCCACTGAAAGAACGTATTGCCACCCCATAATGCATTATCTTGTGGTCATGAATCATGTCACATTTTTTTTTATTAACTAAGTTTAATAATGAGGTATGTTAAATGTGATGCTTCATTACTCAGCCTTTTGCAATAGCAACACAAAAAATAGATTTTCATCCAAAATAAAATGACTCAATTTAAATAATTATAAGCCTTCGGATTACAGCTAACCATTAAAAGCCTTGGGGGTATTACATAAAAATGCCTATCAGTTTTGTTTTACAAACCTATTGTTGTATTATAAAACAGTTCTCTTGATTACCAACAGATCTCTATGGAAATACAGAACCAGCATCTTGGTCTAGGAAATGTATAAAAAGAATGATGCACTGTATGATACATTGTAAGTTGTAGAAAAAAACAATTAGACAGACACACAGTTATAAAATATCCAATGCTGTCTTCAAAAACATTGACAATCGCATGATAAAGCTAATGGGCCCAATATGGATTTCATTTATATGTCTTCTTGATGCACCATAATTGCATTTGATATGCATTTTTTTTATTTAGAATTAACAGTAACTAAAAAATTAAGTGTGTTACATTGCAGCAATGTGGCTCAGAGAGCAAATACTGGAGCAATGCATCATTAGCTATTGTGTTTTGGATACAGGAGAAATCTAGTTGTTATCTAATCCATGCTAAACTTATAGTATATTTAATCAGTGGGGCTTATTTATAAAGCATGGTGATAAAAGTGTACAAACAGAATTGCATTTTTTTTGGCAATGCAAATGTCCAAAAGAGCTTTTTAAATATGGAAAAAATAGCAAATTGCGAACCCATCTCATTTACGAACCATTTGTAAATATTTTTTGAAACAAAATTTTAAAAAAACGTAGACACAGGCACAGCAGTGAAAATATATAGTTTTCAGGAAAAACATGGGCAATACAACCACTTGCAACTAAATATGAACTGAGCGAACTTTATAAATGACCCCCAGTGTGTTGTGTAAATGAAGTGCCACTCTCCCCAGTGATACTAATGAGTTCACTAGAATTTATAATATATACAAATATATATATATAATATATACAAACAAACCCAAATAATACAATGTGCCATTTCCCAGGTTGGCAATTCTTTATATCAGAACACCACACATTTATAATAATAGTCAATTAAATATTCACAAGATATTTTCAGGGTAAACAGTTAAGAGTACTAATTAGTGATGGGTGAATCTATCCCGTTTCGCTTCGCCAAAAATTCACAAATTTCCTGCGAAATTTACAAATTGGTGAACAAATTCGCAAAACGAGTCGCTGCACATTTTTCTGCACGTGACTCTTTTTTTTACTCCAGCGAATTTTCGGCATGCGAATTCTTGCTGGCGTTTTGCGAATTTATTCGCCGGTGGTGAATCACGGGAATTCGCTGCGAATTCGTGCCTGGCGAATAAATTCGCCCATCACTAGTACTAATCAGACATTACTATGAAATCCACTATACAAACAGATATGGCAGCTTTTCTCTAAAAATTATCAGGAAAGAATAAAAACAATAGTGCATTCCCAGCTTTTACAATGTGAATTTCGTGCATAAAGAAGTTAGTGACATAAAACACTTTTTTATATCTATATAGGACCACTTACTCCAAGGTTCCCTTCTTTTTGCAGTGGGGGAGGTTCTTAGTGCCGTTTTAAAATAGTAAAAGTAAAGAATTTAGAAGGGGAATTAGTAAGTGAACCTATATACATATAAGTAGTGTATTATGCCACTAAGTTCTATGTACAGGAAATATGGGCTCATGAAACAATGGTTTCCAAGCAAATAGGGGTTAAGTCCAAACATCAAGGACCATTAAGTAGCATTCCAATGTTCCATTTAATGAAAATGAAAAATCTATATAGAAAACGCTAAGATGGGGTACATCAGTGATCCATTACCTTTTTTGTGGAATAAAACTGACATTGTTGGTCATGTACCATGCAACCGTCATTGATATATCATCTCTTTGTGTATTAATTGCCTTTGATTTCTGTTTTTTTTTTTTTAATTTTCCTCTCTAGATGGACTTTGTTTTATGTGGACAATACTTTATTCTAGCGAGTACCAACATATAATTCTATTTTACTTACTTATGAGTTGCCTATTTCTGCCCCAGCTAAACACAGCCCAGTGGTCCTGGCATAGACCTGCCAACGTCATTTGTAATTATTGGGGTTGTAAAGCCTTTTTTTATTAATGTCCAATGTTAGAATAGTTCCTTCACCTCACCCTCACACCATGAAAATATATAATGAAATTTGACAAACTTACTATGAAAGCATTACTAATGATCCATCAAAGACCTTGCACCTTGTAGTCAGCCTTACAAGACACCTTAATTAGCAATTTCCATTTCAGGATGATGGGCCTTGAATCTCAGGTAGCACTGAATAATTCATTAAGCACAAATGACTTTTCTTTTACCTTTATTATAGCTGCCTTGGATGCTGTAAGCACTAGGCAAAAGAGCATTTTTTTTATTTAAATTGATTTAAGAAGCATGCTTATTTAAATAACTTGTAGAAAATGTAACACATACCTACACACGGATGATTTATGTTCTGCTCTCTCTAGTTGTGATTAGAAGCCTAGAGGCAACAGACATTTTTCTCTTGTCTTTGGAAAAAGAATAGTAGTCAAATTCACACTTTCCAACAAGCTGTTAATTTTCAGCAGGGAAACTTTCTGAAATACATAAAAAAGACTAAAAAAAGTTATAGAAAACCATTACTTAATGGGATAACAGTGTCATTTTAAAAGCCGTAGGGGGTAATCTTTAAGGAACAGTAACATCAGAAAACTTAAAAAAAAAAATTGTTAGTATAGAATGAAATAAAAACACCAAGACAAATGAAACAATAAAATAGCAAAACCTTTATTAAAAAATAACTTACAGAAACTCTGCTTCCCTTCTCTTCAGAAAAGGTGACAGGGCAAAGACGATACATCGTCTTCCATATTCTACAGACAGCGTAAGTGTAAGGCAATGACAGCGGGATCTCCATTAGCTTCCAGGTGTCCAGCAGCAGGAGTAGCGCTGGCAACACAGGAGGAAGTAGCTGCACCTGTTCGGCCTTATATATATATATATCATGCAAACAGAAGAACCGCACTCCAGGACTTTTATTTAGTGAAAAAATTAAAAAAGTTTTATTCTTTAATCCGACGTTTCAGCTCCTGCACTTGAGCCTTTGTCAAACACTTTACTATATATATAGAAAAAGGTCCCAATGGGGACCGAAACGTTGGTTGTGCATACGATTTTCTGAATACAAGTTTTTTGCAAAGACCCTTGGTGCTGTTCCTCTTTTTTTGTTTTTGTTATATATATATATATATATATATATATATATATACACACACATAAACAAATACAAGAGGTCCTCTGCACTCAACCCATTATCAATATATTTAAGACATTGATAAATTTTGTGCATACAGCTACTAAAAATGCCTTACCCTTTAAACAAAACCGGGATTGTTTGTCCATATATTGCAATATATTTAACTACGTCAAAGTCATCCCATATTTGGCCAGTCCTACGCTCAATTTTCATCTGATTCATTAAGAATTCTATTGCTTAATTATACATTTTACAAAGGGACTATATAGGGGCACAAACAGCTACACTTATGAGAAGTCCCTGCCTGTAGCACAGATGGATCCCAGGTTGCTGTTACCATGGAACTTCTGCAGGACATATGTTAGTGCTGACTATAGGCTATGTCATATTTTACTCAATATAAAAAGCCATAGAAAAGATATCTGAAGCCAATATACCACCCTTTTCAATTGGATGAATACATGTTATTGAAGTGATGTAATCTGAGCATGCTATAGATAATTTGTCCCCAACCTTTTTTTATTTTTTACCCATGAGCCACATTCAAATTTGAAAACAGTTGGGGAGCAACACAAGCATGGAAAAGGTCCCTAGGAACAGCTATAGGCAGGTGGCTCTGTTTGGCAGTACACCTGGTTTTTATACAGCCAAAACTTGCCTCCAAGCCTGGAATTCGAAAATAAGCACCTGCTTTGAGGCCACTGAGAGCAACCTGTTGCTCGCGGGCCACTGGTTGGGGATCACTGCAACAGATGATGATAAAGTAAATAAATCTGGTCAGCCATAAAAATATCCCACAATCACCCATGCTGCCACCATTGACTTGAATTTTAAATATTTTTAAGAGCCAGTGATTTCCCATTTCAGCCCCAAACAAGCAACTTGGGACTTAAATGCTCTGACACCTGCATCTGTTCAGCATCAAGAGCACATCACATTTCAAGTTAAAGTTTCAGACTCCTCAGACTGACAAATATGAAGTGCATGCTGCACATTTGTAAGTACATACTGTAGCCTAAAGTGGAAGCTTGATTCATGTGTGCACCTCGGGTGGATCCAATTAACTTTTTATCTGAACACCTTTTAACCCTATTGTGGCTGAATTGCTTCATCAGCTTTATTCTCTTTTGATTTTTTTTAACTGTGTAACTAAGTGTGGTGGGCACAATTGTATGCAATCTGTGAATGTATTGCCACCATTCAAAAGTACATGGTCCATGCACAAAAATGTGTTCTTCTCCTAAGTGCCAGTGCATCTAACCAGTGCATGAATGTAATATAACAGTAAGAAAGTGTGGGACACTGAATTAATTCCAGGATATCCACAGGGAGTTGTTTCAATAGACACTACAGACTTGCACCAAGAGATCACACAATAATGCATAATAATGCATAATTAATAGAGTGTGCCTACACTCATAAATAACGATAAATCCAACCCACAACACTTGTTTTCAATATTCAACTTGCTACTTCATCCCTCTACAAATGATATGTAATACCTGAACATATCCCCAGGACTTTGCTGATTTCTTTGAAATCAAAGTTGACTCTATCCTCTAACCATTTTCCCACCCCTCAGATACCAATATTCCCATTCCCCCTAAGGTGTCTATTTCAATTTTCAGCTCTTTTGATCATATATCTGAGCCTGAAGCCTCTAAACTACGCCTATACTCTCCATCAACAACTTGCTCACTTATTCCTATGCCATCACCTCTACTAAAACAGTGTACTCCTGTCCTTACTCCAGTACTTACTCATATATTCAATTCCTCACTAACTTCAGCTATTTTCCCCTCGTTATTCAAACAACCCTGTGTCACTCCCATCCTGAAAAAAGCTACCCTTGACCCATCCTGTTTGTCAAACTATCATCCTGTCTCTCTTACAGCTTGCCTCTAAACTTATGGAAGGTTTCATCTCCAATATTACTAACTTTCTCTGCACCAATAATCTGCTTGACTCTATACAGTCTGGCTTTCAACCTGCACACTCCACTGAGACTGCCTTATGTAGAGTGGTAAATGATCTCCAGACTGCTAAGTTCAAAGAACATTACTCTATTCTCATTCTCCTGGACTTATCTTATGACTTTTGATACTGTTAACAATTCTGTTCTAATGCAAGTTCTCCATTGAATTGGTATCTGTGATCAAGCTGCATCCTGGTTCTCTTCCTACCTTTCTGACTGCTCCTTCTCTGTCACTTTTGCAAACAAATATTCCCTCATGTTCATCTCAGGGCTCTGTACTTGATCCTCTGTTGTTCTCCTTCTACACTCTCTCTTTACGGGACCTTATATCTTCATTTGGCCTTAAATATCACCTGTGTGCTGATGTCATTCAGATATGTTTAGACACTCCCTCACTAACTGCTGACTTTCAAACCAAAATCACAGACTGCTTAGTAGCTATTTCTTCCTAGATGAACTAACACCATCGCAAGCTCAACCTGGCCAAGACTAAGCTCATGGTCTTTCCACTCAAACCAAGCCCTTCTCTTCCTTTCACCATATTTATGGCACAAATATTAACCCAGTTAACACAATATGCTGCTTGGGGTCATATTTGACCAGTCCCTTTCCTTCTCTTATCATATTAATAATGCTGCCAAAACCTGTTGCATCTTCCTCCACAATAAAGCCAAGATACACCAATTTCTTTCACAAACAACATCCAAAACACTAATCCATGCCCTTATCTTATAATCCTGTTTAGACTATTGCGATATCCTTAAGTGACAGAACATATCCTGTGCAAAACAGTTATTTTGATTGACAGGTCAGTGAGGCATTGTATGCATTATTCCCAGGTGGAGCCATGAGAAAATCACAGATAATTTTAAATTTTTCTTAATAATTTGTTCATCATTAGCAAGACATAATGACCAGGATTAACAGGTCATTTAAATAAATTCACAATTTTTCAGTGAAGTATTTTAAAATCCTATAGGAGCTAGATAATGTTTTGTTTAATCTCACAGTCAGTCAGTTCATTTCTGAGAGGAGACTTACATTCAAATTGTGATATGTTCCAAATTTGTATATATGTATTACTTTTTGCTGAGAGTCAATATGTTGATTAGATATTTGTTGATGCATGTAACACATCCAACTGATAAAGAATATGTAATATTATAACAAACTCAAAGTGGCCAATTTACCAAGGCCTAGAAATTAAATCTAGACACAAAAAAACAACTAAAAGCAAATTCACTATTACTCTTACTTTTTCCTAGTTCCTTGTATCTGGACACATATGAAAAAACTTGAGCAATCCATCTCCAAGGTTAAATCCAATAGCTAAATGCATAGTAGGCTTATTTACCACTTTAATATGTTTTTTGATGTCAATAATAATAATAATAATAATGATGACAGTAATTCAAAACTGAATAAGTCACAAGAACAATAATTTGTGCCTTAAATAGTAATGATGGATTATTGCCAAATGGTAGAAATAGAAGTGCAGTAATCCTTACCATAATATTGAACATAATAAAATGGCATAGTATAACAAGTGGTATAGAAATATGTTAGTTATCAACGTTAATTTTGTCACAGTAAATTGAGTTTAATTGTACTGTGGGTTAATAGAGTTGATCTGGAGAAATACCAACATATTTTAATTCAACAGGATTCATAGAAATAGTCTCTTAAAGGGGTTGTTCACCTTTGAGTTAACTTTTAGTATAATGTAGAGAGTGATAATCTGAGACAATTTGCAGTTGGTTTTCATTTTTTATTGTTTGTGGTTTTATAGTTATTTAGCTTTTTATTCAGCAACTCTCTAGTTTGCAGTGTCAGCATTTTGGTTTCTAGGGTACACATTACCCTAGAAACCCTGCATTTATTTAAATAAGAGACTGGAATATGAATAGGAGAGGGACTGAATAGAATGATAAGTAATAAAAAGTGGCAATAACAATACATTTGTAGCCTTACAGAGCATTTGTTTCTAGATGCGACCCCCATTTGAAAGCTGAAAAGAAACAGAAGAAAATTGCAAATCATTAAAACATTATGAAAAATAAATAATGAAGACCTTCTACAATATACTAAAAGTGAACTTGAAGGTGAACCACCCCTTTAAATGCAGATATGAACCAGATTTTTAATTTAATTTAATTTTAAAAATTGTGAAAATAAATATTTTCCTTTGGGACAGGTAAGAGTTTTTAAAGATTTATTACACATTTGTAAAAGGTTTCTCATTCATTGTGAAGGGCCTATCAACTTTTTATGCACCTTCTCTATAGAGCACTCCAATTTTCATCTTTCTCTTCTGATTCTCTTCCTGTCCCACAATATTCCCTTTATTAAACAATGGTTTCAAGCTATTAAGTCATTCATGGGCCTCAGGCAAGATGCGGGCTTCGGCTATTAAAGTATATATAACAGGTACAACACATATAACAGATACAGGGTTATTTTGATCTCTGCTATACTAGACAGTAGTAACAGTATTTAACAGTATGTAACTGTACTATAACTGTATTTTGTTTAGTTAAGTGTAAAATAAACTGATCAAGTGTGTTGTGACTAGTGATGGGTGAATCTCAGTCGTTTCGCTTCGCGTTGCGTCAATCGCGGCGCCCCTGGTGAATAAATTCGCCCATCACTAGTTGTGACTGTTACATTTTACTGAGAGAAATTTGTTGAAAAAAGTTTATGTATGTATATAGTGGCTCATAGTGATTAATGAATCTGTCCTGTTTAGCAAGTTGATTAAAACTTAGCAAATCGGAGAAAAATTTGCAAAACACATTGAAGTCAATGGGTGTCAAATGATTCTTCACACGCAATTTGGCTTGAGAATGGTTTCTAATGCCAAATGCATTAAAGTCAATGGCTGTTTTTCTTGTGGTGACTTTTTTTCTCATCAACTTCTTTGGTAAAAATGCTTTAAAGTCAATAGGCATTTTTTTTCTTATGGCAAATTTTTTGTCTCTGTGAACTTTAAATATTCCCAAATGTATTACGAGCGCAAAAAAGAGAACTTTCATTATAAAGAAAGAGCAGACACTGTTCCATCTCATTATCTACTTCACATCTTCAATATTAATATCCCACATGTCATTTCTAATGAATTTCCATACTAATGTATTGATGTCAATTTTGGTGGAGTTGGAAGAGGATCAGATTCTCCTTGTCTATCTGAGAAAGAAATATTTGTGGGGTGAACAAACTCCCATGCCTGATTTGACCTTATTTATTAATGAAAAAAATTATCAGTTTGGGGAAAAAGATAAAATCAAGCAAAACACACACATTTTTCTAACTTTTTCCCCGAAACTATTTTTTTTAGATTTTGCTTGAAAACCCAGAATTTTTTCATTTTTTTGGTCTAAACTCAGCTCAAACCACAATATCTTCAAATTAAGATTGGTGCCTCTCTCATTGACTCGACTGGTCTGAGATGGCCGATTTTCAAATTCTGACATTTTGCAGCATTGGGGTATAATAAATTTAGAAGAATTTGAGTCTTTTTTCATGAAAAAATCCAGTTTTTGCCACAAAAAGTCCAAACAGATAAATTTGAGGTTTTGTAAATAATCCCCTAATGCCTCAAAAAGAACTCTAAAGCTCCCCATAGACGCAACGATCGTTCCCTGCCGAACGACCGATCTAAGGGAAGTCCGACCAATCTTTCAAATTATCGTGTGGTTAGTGGGATACAAACGATCGTTCGTCTCACGATTTTTCGTCCGACATTGGTCTGTTGATTGATCGGCCAGGTTAGAAAATCTTTATCGCTCCCCATACAATCTACATATGTTTGCAGCGCAAGCAGGCTGCGATCCTTCAGTTTTTGCTGGCAATATCACCTGAAATGGTCTTTTTAGTTGATGGACACATCAGATCGTTTTGAGACAATCGTGGTCTCACGATAATCATTGGATCTTTCAAATATCTTTACGTCTATGGCCAGCTTAAGGGGCCGATTTATGAAATTCAAGTGAAATGATCGAAGTGCGATCGAATTTGATCGAATAACGATCATAAAATTTGGCCTCTTCGATCATCGAATACTGAATTATCGAATAGATCGAATGATCGGATATTCGATCATTCGATCATTCGATGATCAAAGGAATCAAAATTTTAAAATTCTTCTACTGCCTACTTCGCCAGATTGAACCTACTGAATTGCAATAGAAGCGAATGGGAACCCCCCCCCCATAGGCTTCTGAGACTAAGTCCTGCTCGAATACCATTCGTACGATCAAAGCGTTCGATCATATGAATTTTTTGGATGCTCGAAGGAAATTTTACGATTTTTTTTGGTATCCAATTGTACGAATTCATCGAGAAATCGAATATCAAGCAAAATGATAGCCTAAAACAATTTGATAAGCATTCGATGGTCGAATGCTTATCGAATTTCGAATTTGATCGAGCTAATTTTTGGGCTCCTCCCGAGGCCAAAGGCGGTCACACTACTGGTGAAGCATTAGCTGAGACCAGGGTGCTTGGCATCTGTTCTGGTTTAGGTGCTGACCATGATAGCAGTGTGGTCAGGCTTATGTGGCTTACAAATGTTCTGCCAAGGATTTTATGGATTTATGCCATTACAGTTGTTGCTTTGCTTCCCAAACACATGCTACAATCTGTCTTGTTATATCACAAACAAGGTGATAATTAATAGTTAGCAGCAAATGAGGAACACTGATTTATTTGACAATTGAAAATAATTTTAACAATAAACATGGTAATAAGAAGATATAGGTATCACATGTTTCATATTTTGCAGAGAAAACACATTTATGTACAAAACATTATATTCTGGCTCTTAACAATTACAGGTATGGGACCTGTTATCTAGAATGCTCAGGACCTGGAGTTTTTCTGGATAATGGATCTTTCCATAATTTGGATCTTCATACCTTAAGTCTACTAGAAAATCATATAAACATTAAATAAAACCAATACTGTACACTGCTTTTGCCTCCAATAAGGATTAAGTATATCTAAATTGGGATCAAGTACAATTTACTGTTTTGTTATTAAAGAGAAAAGGGAAAAGACCCATCTTGTTTGCGAGTTGTTTGCGAAAATTCATTCACAATGCGAATTCGCAAAAACTGGAAAGACGGGCACAGTAGTGCAATACTGTAGTGTTCAGGAAAAAGCATGCGCTGCGCGAACTTTATAAATGACCCCCATTGTGTTTTCTGTTTTCTCTCAGCAAATCACATGCATATTTTCGTGAATTAAAACATTATTGGGGCTAATTTAATATTAATGGATTTCCATTACCATGCCTAGTAAAATAACAGAAATTTTTTTTTAGCATTGTATATATTTTAACTAAAAATATAATTAACATTAGAAATTGCATTTGAGGAGTGCATCTTTTTCTTTTTTCCACTTTACCTGTGTTTATACAAAGAACAGACAGAGATACATACATCGTAACCAGTAATCAATACCTCAAGTCTTTTTTGGAAGCTGTCTTCATTTTGGGAATTTTAGCAGACATACTTTAAGGCTGCATTTAAACATTAATAATTCAGCAGGATTATGTTGCCGCCAATTTGAATTTCTCATCAGGTACACATTACTTTTTAGAACAGTAAAAGTATGTCAGTCAATGGTGAACTGATTGTTGAAATATAACACTATGGAAAATGTAACTGCCACATTTTAAATTATTAGGGGTAATGGATTTCTAGGTAAAATACTGTACCTGTAGTACAATAATGGCAATTAAAAAAACACAAGGCAAGCAGAAAAAGGAAAAGTAGTAGTAAAGTGGAGGAAGGTTAAGGCAATGTTTTGCTAGACTAAGCTAGTTGTTAAGTTTTGTGAGGTGCAAAACCAATCATGTTTAATGGAAGAAATTATACCAGCTAAATAAATAACATTTGATATATATTTTGTGATAAATGTCAAAAATTAGTAACATAAGGTGCAAACGTGTATTTACTACATTATATATCTATACATTAGCTATGTAGAAACTTCAGTATGTCAACATAGCAAATTAAATTTACAAGAAGCACGTGGTAAACATGTTCCAGTTTTGCTCTTTATATTATTGCTTTCTTATTTTTATTAGATTTCTACATAGCAGGCATAAAACAAGAAAACCTGCTTATAAGACAATATTGCAAGACATTTCTTAACACTGTATGCCAAAATAGTCCAATGTGCAGAAGAGCAAAAATGTATTGCAACCAATTGAAAAAAATAAAATACACAACTATACACATTTTAGTAATTATTCCTTAGTCAGGTAATTTACATTTAAGGAAAGGCTTAAATTGGCCAACAAATAATTTGGCTAAACTATCGAAGTAACTCCATGTACATCTGCCATAAGCATCCAGCTTACTAACAACAGAACTGGGGAGTTCTTAAAAATGTCATTATTCATTTGTTCAAATGTAGTTTACAATTTTTTTTTCCTTAATTACACATATAAGAAACATTTTTGTGTCTATGATTTAGTCTTAATAGTAAAAAACACACCAGGTATATGTTATAATAATTTTCTTGTAAAACCCAGTCAACTAGTAACTAGCACTCATCATGCAGCTGAAGGTCTGGGGTATTCAAACTAAATAACAAGTGATGGGTGAATTTATTTGTCAGGCGTAAATTCACTGGAATTCTCACGATTCGCGAAACTCCAGCGAAAATTTACCTGCCAAAAATTTGCTGGCGGGAAAAAAAAATTAAACACATGCCGAAAACGACGCAACGCATGTCAAAAACGATACGCGTTGTTTAGCGAATTTTTCAGCGAAACGGGATAGATTTGATATAAATAATTTAATAGCTTTAGTGAGTATCTCAACAGAATTAATTGATTTGACTTAAAAAAGTTGCATTGCCTTTTGGATGAGCAATGTATGTATGTATTTGACTTGTAAGAAAAGGAAAATATATGTATATAAATTGACTTACTTATGAGTTAAAATCCCTGTATTGTTTGTATAGCAAGAACTCAAAGAACAATCCTCCAGACAGACAGGGTTCTGGTTCTGGTGTTAAGTTCAAAAAACATTGACAGCCCTATACATGGGAGCCTTATCTATCAAAATCCAAATGTAACTAAAAGTATTTAAAAAGTCCAACCAAACTAGAATCCACAATTCCACCATATTTTTTATTAAAAAAATTGTGATTTTATTGGATCTGGGACAAACATGAAAAAAAAATTCCGGAATTACTCAATTTTTTCTGGCTTTTTCCCGAAAAGGTGAAATTTTTAAGATTTTTGTCTGAAATTTTGTTTTTTTCACAATAATAATTAGGATTTTATAGTAAAAAGCTTTTCAAGTTTTTGGCATTCAGACTTTGATAAAGAACCCCCTTTGTGTTCTCAAAATCTGAATTTGTCTAAATATTTAAATAAAGTCAGACCAAACTAGAATCCACTATCTGATTTATTCAAGCAAAAACCTGAAACTTTCAAGTATGACAGGGCCCTCTCCTGTTGACTTATATGCAACCTTCGTAGGTCTGAGATGTGGGATTTTCAGATTCAGACTTTTTTTAATTAATAAGCAAACATTCAAGAATGTTACATTTTCCATTTATTTCCAGTTAGTTTAATGAAATGTTTTTTTATTTTTCAATACATTAATCTCACATTTTTTTTAATAAAATGTATTTTTTAATACATCGGCAATACAGTTTTTGTTCTAATGCCTTAAAATGTACAACAATTTTTTTAGATCAAGAACTTTAGAGAAATTCTCTCATCCTTCTAAATAGGGATGCACCGAATCCAGGATTCGGTTCGGGATTCGGCCAGGATTGGGCCTTTATCAGCAGGATTTGGATTCGGCCGAATCCTTCTGCCTGGCCGAACCGAATCCTAATTTGCATATGCAAATTAGGGCCAGGGAGCTAAATCACGTGACTTTTTGGCACAAAACAAGGAAGTAAAAAATGTTTTCCCCTTCCCACCCATAATTTGCATATGCAAATTAGGGTTCGGATTCAGTTCGGTATTCGGCCAAATATTTCGGGAAGGATACGGGGGTTCGGCCGAATCCAAAATAGTGGATTCGGTGCATCCCTACTTCTAAATAGTATTGACAATAATAGCAAAGATAAAGGAAAGCCTTGAAGCTATAAGCGCAGGGGCTGCATGTCAAGGGATCTGAATGACCAGCAGCCAAATTATATTGGTCTAGGTAAAAGATGAAATAGAAGCACACTGGCACACAAGATGCTGTTGCTGGTTAAACCATGCAGTGCACTTCTGCATTAAAAATGTTGCATGGTTTAACCAGCAACAGCATCTTGTGTGCCATTGTGCTTCTATTTCTACATTGACTAGGAGGTTGTTGTTACCTTCAGCGCTGGGCACCAAGTAATCTGAAATACAAAAAGTAGGGGTCTCACCAAGTAATCTGATTCACAAACCAATATGGGTGTGTGAGAGTCTTCTCTTTTACTAGGTCAAAGATGTACAGAATCACATGTAGCAATAGAAAAATAGATTAAAGGCTGGCACATTCCGGACCACACTCCAAAAAGTAGATGTAGTAAAAATCTTTTTATTGCAGCAAAAACATCACAAAAAGTTTGATTCCCTTTCCTGGGACTATCTCTATTATTCCTTAGCGAGGTGGGGATTCGGTCCC